>OZ005660.1:96698000-97278000 GCA_963930645.1 Salticus scenicus
AACATGTTTTGCGTAGATTCTGGTACATAGCAATCATTCATCATTCATTTACAGGATTACTCAGAGTATTTGGATATATTGGAACTACACTTGGGATTTGCTGGAAGTGCATTTCATTTTGTGTTACGTGTTTTACATAAAACACTAAATTTACGTATACAAAGTCATGTGTATATAGTTTATAGGCAATGTACAGGGCAACCCAAAATTAAGGTAAATATTTTTTTATTAAATGTAATTTACGTATGTGCTTTGCTGCATTTTTTTTTATGTCGAAGAACCTAAAGTGAGCCTTTTGGCATCGAAAAGTAGATGTCAAAATTGAAAATAAATTGGTATAAGTCATCATTTTCAAACTGCAATAACTCAGCGAGATTTTGACTTAGATAGAAGATTTTTTTTTTCTTTCTTGGAGCGGGGAGAATATTTTTTCTAAATATAAATCATATGATAGGAGGGACCGTATAAAGCTTAAATTTCTTATTTTAATATATATACAGCCCCTTGTACAAAAAATGCCATATTTGAAATCTACTCTTAATTTGCACCAATTTAATAACTGGAAGTACGTTTCTATCTTTCTTAGTTTACGAGATAATCGCTGTAACATCTATACATCTATTTTGAATCACCCGGTATATATATATATATATATACAGTCGGTAACAAAAGTGTCCGAACACTAGAAAAAATTCCTATGTAAAAAAAATACACTTCATACGGTTTTGTTAAATAAATCCTTATCGAATCATGTTCTTACACTGACTAAGAAACATGATTCGACAAGGATTTATGTAACGAAACTGTATGACGGGAACTTTTTTCTCATAGGAATTTTTGCTAGTGTTCGGACACTTTTGTTACCGACTGTATATATATAATGGATGAATAACCTTCGAAGTGACTAGCTAACAATTAAATTTTCTGCTGGATATTGAATAAAATGTCTTTAAATTTGTCAACTCTGACCACACGAGTGCGATTGAATTGGACCAACGAAAAGATAAACATTTAGTTAATTTTATATAAGAAATCTGCATTTTCTAAGTTTTGTTGAGAAGGAATCATAGAAGGCATCTCTAGGTCATAATTATATATTCAGTAATTAAATTGCATATGCATCTCCAAGGTTGTAAATGTAAAAAAAGCATTTTAAATGAAGATAAAAAATCAAATTACCATGAACTGAAGTGATGAGAAAATATTTATTTCAAACTATGTATACGTACGAAAAAAAAAGTTAAATACTCTGAATATAGAATTTTAAAAATTTAATGGCACCACTATTTACACGTATGTGTATCTTTACACCATAAATAATTCTTTTTATTTATTTTTTACTTTCTTCTATATGTATATATAGAGAAAGTATTGGATTCGTGAAAATTTTCAAACACCAGTTTTCAATGGATTTGCACGTTTTGGGGTGTCCTGAACATGATTCGACTGTTTTTAGAAAATGTCTGTCAGTCTGTCTGTCAGTCTGTCTGTGTGTGTGTATCACGAATATTGTGGACGCTGTATCTCACGAACCAATGAACGAAATTTAAACAAACTTGATATTTAGTTGGACCCTGACATAATCTGGTGCTAATTAGATTCGGGGTCATTCTGTAAACAGGTGGCGCTGTGATAACATTTTTCTAAATTTTTAATATGGCAGTATAGGACAAAATCTCGTATAAATGTACATAAGGAGAGTTATTTTAATCGTGTGATTGTAAAATTAATATGAATAATTGATAATAGTAGTGGTTAACTAGGAAAAACATTTTGTGCATCGCTTCCCCCTTGGGGGGGGGGAGTAAATTTTCAATATGGGTATCTTTCGAAAGATCTCGTGAATACCTTTAAAACGAATGGTTGAACTGTAGATATGTGATAATTTAAAATAAAGTTATCGATTTTTTTACTTTTAACGAAAGAAAAAAAAAAAAAAAAAAAAAAAAAGCATTTCTTCTGATAATTGCAAAAAAATGACTTTCTTTCGGCATTTAGTGATATAATTCTGTCAGATAAAAATCGTCTGCACTTATAATGAAAAATAATTTGATAATTTAATAAACAATTTGTATTGAATAAAATTTGTGTAAAATTATATAGAAGAATGTCATGTGTTGGCCACATCATACTAGTTTTACTAAGAAGTGGTTAAAAGTATATAATTGGGAATAATGCTACCCTCAGAAATAATGCTTTCTCTAGGGCCGAAATTAGTTTTAATCGAGTCCTTGTGGATGGTACTCGGCCCAACTTAGACATATACAATAAACGAAAAGTCAGATAGAATATTTCTTTTTTATTTATTTACTTTGAGTTGGTTGGTTGGTTCTAAGGTTAAGGACAATTGACTGAGCTAGAGTCCTAAATCTATATAGGTGGAATGCTCTACGATATTCAGTTCGAATATTTCTCCCGAATTTGTATGCGTTTAATAGATCGTAATGTATCCAAAATTTTGTGCGTCCCTATATATATATATATATATATAAAGAAAACTACGAATGGTAATCTCGCAATATCAAACATTTACCTGCATATTTTTTTTTAATTTCAAACATTTTAATACTACTAAGGCAAATATTAAACATTAGGTGCAAGGGAAAGTTCTGTCGTTTTTTAACACATGCACTTTTATGCGTTGTCGATTATCGACTGAAACCGGTTTAAACAGTTAGGTTAGAGTATGATTGATGATTTACACACATTTTTTTGTATTTTAGTTGGTTTGTTCAAACTTGTAGAACTGTCAGCATGGGTGAAGAAAAAGTGCACTTAAGACACTGTATGTTGTATGAGTTCCAAAAAGGGAATAACGTGATGGACGCAACAAAAAACTTGTGTGACGAGTTTGGAAAGGACGCTGCAACAGCTCGAACATGTCAAAGGTGGTTTGCGAAATTTCGTTTGGGTGATTTTTCTTTGAAAGATGAACCCAGATCAGGAAGGCCATCAGGTGTCAATGACGACGTGCTACAGTATGATCAGGACGAATCCCTCGTTAACTTCCACAGAAGTGGGCTTCAAGCGTAGAATTCATCAGACTACTGCTTTGGATCACATTAAAAATCTTAGTTTCGTGTCCAAACTCTTTGTTTAGGTGCCACACTACGACAGAACTTTCCCTTATACCTAATAGATTCAACGGATACATCCAATAAATAATTATTCTACTTTGTATCCCAGTTAATAAATAAATAAATAAATAAATAAAAATAAGTACTCATATAAATCTGTACGATTTTTGTAATGATAACCTATAACTTGCTTATCAATTTATATATTAATCGAGTACGGAGATCAGACATTGGATGTTAGCCTGGTTCAACGAATTCGAATCTGCCGTCCAGTATGATAACGAATTTTTGCTTTCTTCTATGTTCAACAGAAGAAAGTACTGGTTTTTTAAAAATTTCCTATTTCGGGTCTTCGATGGACATACATGTTTTGAGAGATCTAGAACACGATTTGACCATTTATAGGAAAAGTGTGTCTGTATATCTGTCTATATGTGTATATGCGTTTGACAAAAATTTGTGGCAACTATATTTCAGCAACTATTGCTTAGAATTTCATGAAAATTGATATGTAATTGCGTCTCGATATACATTATTGCCTGCTAGTTTTCGGTGAAAATCGTTCAGGAAAGAGAATTGCCATCCCGCATTTTTCTAAACTTTGCACTTTGTGATAAAAAGCAAAATTTTCTACAAATGTACGCAATGTTAATTATTTTTAACGAATTATTATGAAATTAAAAACAATTATTTTTTGTGGTGATAATGAATTAGGAACAAAATTTTTAACGCCTAGGAGCATCAAATTTTCAACATGGGTATCTTTGAAAAGAACTCGTCAATACATTTAAAACGAATGGTTGAACCATAGATCTGTGATAATTTAAAGCGAAGTTATTGTATCTTTTTCATTAAAAAAGCGCATTTTTAAGATATGGTTAGTAGAGCTCAAAATCAGCATTCTTTGGACATTTTGTGTTGTAATTCTATGAGAAAAAATTCGTCTGGATTCACCATGGAAAATAATTTTACCAAAAATTAATTTTAATAAATTGTTTGTGCTGAGTGAATTTGTATAAGAAACTATGGAAGAAAGTTTTGTGGTTGACTCAACATACTAGTTTCCTTTGTGTCCAGTAAAAGAACTATACGTCCTACACTTTTCTAAATCTATATTAATCGCGGTTACCTATAAATACATACCTACGATCACTTAGTTTAGTCGGATAAGGCGTTTAAACGCAATCATATTTTAAAATCTTCCAGTCTGTTAACTATAATGATAAAGAACTTTAACTTTTGTGTGTGCGCGTGTGTGTGTGTTTCTGCAAAAGAGCTACAAGTACAACTTGCATCAAAATCTATACAAATCCTATGAACGTGAAGTGTAACATACCTATTAATTTTAATCTCAATCGATTAAGGCGTTACACTTTATGTAATGAAAATTCATAAATAAATTTTCCCTGTCTCCCAGTTTAAAAAAAAAAAAAAGAAAAAAATAAGGGGTTTAAAAACTGATGCATTTCCTGCGACGGTGACCTATAACAAACATACCAACTTTCAGCTTTAAAAGAAGGGGAAAAAGTAAATTATAATGTCTGTTTAAAACACATGCACACACTTATACACATACAGCATCGTAAATATAGGAAAAATGAAATTAAAAGATCTCAAAACTTACAGATACACCAAACTCTCACAGTCGGATTATTTCATGATTGCAATACTCTTTTTTATACATATAATGTACGCTTTGAAAGTGAGAAGAAAGTAGATTTTGAAGCAGTTTTTAGCTATCTGTCAAAAAGTACTTTTAATTATATTATTTCTTTTCAACTGTCTGAACATACACTATGTAAGCAAAGAACTGTAATAATGTAAAACATCGACTGAGATTTCGGTGTATCTATAAATTTTGAGGTTTCCAGAGATTATTTTTGCTATTTTTACTGCCATTACCCTACTACCGTAGGTAATGAAAATATTGTATTATGTCCAAAAATCCGATATCGAGTTTTCACCTGATTTACACGTTTTAAGGCCTTCTGAGTCCAAAAAAGTAGTTTTTGGCAATTGACCAGTGTGTGTGCATGTATGTGTGTAATCTTCTGGCTATCATATCTCCGAAACTAATAAAGATAGAACTACAAAATATCACAGCTTGTGCAGGTCTGGTGTACTGATGAATCTTCCAAATTTTGGTAAAAAGTGGAAAACCAGAATCAGGACATCGGAAACTGGATATGGCACCGTAAGTCCATATCTCAAAAATGGCTCTAACGATTTTCTTCAAATTGCTACATAAACACTCTATTAGGTGTCCTTTCGAATGATATAGTTGGTTAGTTCAGGAAAACTGATAGGCGTCCTGTATAAATCGCAAGTACGTTCCTTTAAACACGGCTGTACGGATTTTTTTCAAATTCTCCATATTAACTCTCTTTTAAATGTCCTTTTGTAAGTAATTATTGTTTTACGGTCAATAATTGAGAATACCAAGTTTTGGTAAAAATTGGTATCTCAAAAATGGCTCTAACGATTTTCTGGAACATTGTTTTATTAATCTATTTTAGATAACCTTTTCGCATAACTCGCTATCTAAACTCTATTTTATATGTCATTATACATGTATCAAGTTTCTCTTACTGGTAAATTAAAAAAAAAAAACATATAATACGTGTAATAGTGGGTAATGGAAGTCGAGTGGCTGTTTCACACCAGATATTTTACGAGATTTAGGTGTTGATGAGAGTAGCCTAGTTCTCATAATTTAATTATCATAGATTGTTGAGAAAATTAGCAAAAGTTTATATTTAAAAATATGATTAAACTTATACATGTTTAATAAAGTTTATTTCAGGTATTAATAAAAAGCAATAAAACTTTTTACTTTCCGAAAGTAAACTATATGAGTAAATTATTGTCATAATGAAAAAATTAAACTAGGAGATTTTTGTGTATTTATACGTTTTCTGTGACCTTTTTGAGTTAATTTTTTACATTTTTACGTGATGTATGTATGTGTGGGAATGAGCACGATAACTTTAAACAATTTGTTTGAATGAGTTGAAAAGTGGTAGGTCTGTTGTATGTCATCGTCGCACGAACTGTATAGATTTTCATGAGTGTACGAATCATAGTTTATTTACAGAGTCACAAAAAAATTCTTTATCATTTGGGCTTAGAGATTAAAATTATTCATAGTGTGACATAGTTTAAACTCCGTGCTCGGTTGAACTGAAAATTGTTAATTATTTGTTGGTTACCATCGCCCGAATCGTATAGATTTCTAGATACACCACCCCCTCCCTCAATTTCTTTCCCTGTTCGATAATTTTATGACCATGAATTTGATTTGAAGAAAGAAAAATAATTAATTTAACACCTAAAAACAAAAAATATATAAAGTTTAAAAAATAAAATTAATAACAGATTAAAAAAACATAATTACAGTGGCAAATCCCCCCCCCCCCAAATTTTTCCCTTGTCGCAAATGTCCATGTTTTAGAATTTTCCAACTCTGTAACCCCTCAGAAGATATTTAACGGTTAAAATAATCCTCCTCCCTCCAAAAAATCAAATTTATAGCCATAAAATCACCGAAAAATGATAAAAATAGGGGGCCATTCCTAAAAAGCGGTGGGTGTTAGGGCAAAAAAGGCGTCATATTCGGATACAGGGGGTCATTTTACATAAGAATATGCTGAAATGGTGTCAGAGACAATTATCATGCCGAGCAATGTTATCTGAATTGCAATAGCGTCTAAATGAAATACTCTATTGAGCTAAAAGTTCGTATGCATATTATAGTACGATTCGTAGGTTTGTATGGGTTAATGATAAATAGTTCTTTTACAGAAACACTAAGAATTTTTTTTGTCACTATGCAATATAGATTTGAATTATTTGAAGTGAAGTCTAAACTCTACATTTGATTCCGATATGAATTAGTAGGCTAGTTTGTGGTAATCATCGCAAGAACCTTACAGATTTTAATGAGTCAAGGCTTATAATTTTTATTTTAACCGGAATACAGAGTAGAATTTTTTATATACTGTGGTATATGCACTGAGATTATTTAAATTTCTTTTTAGTAATGATAATTGTTTAAAACATAAAATAATAAAAATAATAAAAATAAATAGAGAATGTTTGATGTTACAAGCTTTAGATTTATAGTTCTTTTGCAGGAACGCACAAAGTAATTAAGATGCATTACGTTGCATGAAACTACATACAAATTGGGGAAAATTACTCACACTATAATGTTTTGCCTTTATTTAACGACCTTTCACATTTCAATTTATTTAAACAATCGTTATTTACTAAATTTATGGAAAGTCGAGTGGAGTCACTCCAGATTTTTTATGATAGTAAACGAATGTATAAATATAATTTAACTCCTTGAAAAAATTATTTACATTTTTGAAACTTACGATTTGTTTTGCAATTTCTATAAAAATATAGCTTTTAAATTAAAATATATTAAGAAATGAATTTTTTAAAACTAAAGTATCATTAAAATAATAGCGCTCCTACCTCCTATAAAAGGAATAAATGAAACACAGATTATCATATAGTTAGAACAGTGAAACTAAAGCCTAAACCGGAGCGATAGTAGCACCACTAGTGTCTACAGCGTGGAACTAAGAATTTCTGCATATATTAGGTCTGCATGAATACCATCTTTGGCCAAAAATCGTTTTTCTAATTCGCGTGTAGTTAATAGCAGGTTAGTATGTAAAGTTAAAAAATATCGCACACAGAAAATATCTTCTATAGAAATGCTGATTTTTAGATACTTTTAAAAAATGCAATACACTAAGGGCTTTTGACCATATTTGTAAAGCAACGGAATAAGCACCGCAAATTCCTAGCTTTTCTCTTACTAAATTAAACTGTATAAAAGCGGACGCCAAATACTTCTTATTTACACTTTAAAATTATTAAAGCAGCACCTCTTGTGCTCGTATAATAATTCCTATAACATTAAACATAAGAAAATTATTCCTACGGTAAAAAGTAGTTCACTAAAATTAAAAATTCCAACTATATGAAAAAATGCAACTAACATCGTTGCTAACTTTATTCTGTTCTATTTCTTGAATTAAAAAACAAAACTGTGGATGCCACACGCATCACATAATCTTTACATTTTAACAAATTTTGAAGATAGCACGCGCTCATATTTTACATAAAAATTAAAAGCATTAAATTCATTTAACTCTTTTTTTCTTTGACATATTGTTCAGCACGTGAACTTACAAAAAATAGAGGATAAATAATAAACAAATTTATACACTGAAATTGAAAATGGCTCCGTTATAACATCCTCCCACCTTTTGATTATAGGTTATATAATCAAAACCAAATGTTGCAGGTGTAGTTCTCAATACATTAGTCTTTCAGGGACTTTAATTCTCCTTCCCGCTTTGCTATATCTGACTGGTTCCTCTTCTGAAGTTACAACGGGTTTAACAGTTTGAGCAGAGGTTTCCTTTGAATGGTATGCTTCTTTCAGTTTTGAACTATTATTTGATGATGTTACTTCTAAAGGATATAATCTTTGAATAGGTCGTAAAAGTTCATGTTGCGAAGTTTGAACCTTTACAAGTCGAACTTTCATATCTTTGCCAGGAATAAGTTCTGTGATACGGCCTAGTGACCAGTGGATTCGTTTCTTGTTGTCAGATCCAATTAATACAATATCTCCGACAGCGATACCCTTTTCTGACTGTTTTCTATTTGCTCGCTGTATGAGAGCACCCAAATATTCTTATCTGAATCGATCTCTCAAAGCTCTGAGTAGGGACTGCCTGTATCTGAGCCTCTTTGATAAAGAATTTTGTTCAACTGCATCAACATCTGGAAGCTGAATTTCGTGAACATCTTGAAGAAACATAGCTGGGGAGATAGGCTTTACAGTCGCATCTTCAGAAAGGTATGTTAGAGGCCTTGAATTCACTGCACTTTCAACATCAGCTAAAAGAGTTGTCATTTCTTCGTACGTAAGACAGGCGCGTCCTAAGACTCTTTTAAGAAGATCTTTTATTACCCTAATCAGCCTCTCCCAGAAGCCACCCCACCACGCCGCCGTTGGCGGGTTAAACTTCCAGTCTATGGAGTTGACAGACCCATATTTTTGTATACATTGCCAATCTAAGCTTCTCAAATAATTAGCTGCGCCAACAAAATTTGTTCCGTTATCACAGTAGATAACAGAGCATCTTCGTCTGCGAGCCACAAATCTTCTCAAACCCATCAAAAATGCATCTGTGGAAGCAGAGGTCACTAGCTCTAGATGAACAGCTCTATATATAGCACATGTGAAAATCAAAATCCAACTCTTCCTATCGTTCTTAAGATACAAAGGACCAGCCATATCTATGCCTGTAACTTGAAATACGGCAGAATCTTTTACTCGGTTTTCAGGTAGAGGAGCACTAGATGTCCATAAAGCCCTTGAATTAAACCTTTTACAAATCACACAGCTGGCTAACACAAGTTTTACACTCTTTCTTCCGTTGAGGATCCAATACCTTTCTCTAAGCAAATTTAAGAGGATTTGTAACCCCGCATGACAGTTCTTTACATGAATATAAAAAATAAGTCGCTTAACAACTTCATGCTTTGAAGGGAGAATTATGGGATGGAGAAAATCTTCACTATCTTTCCTGTAAGTTATTTTAGTTTTCAAACGAATGACATCTTGCTCATCCTTACTGGTTTGTAATGTCTTCAATCTTTCATCACTTTCCGAAGAGAAAGATTCTTTTTGAACCATACGTAGAGTTTTTATCTCAGCTTCCCGAAATTCAGTAGCCGTCAATTCGCCTTGACACTTCTTATCAGGATTTAAACAATTATGCTTAAAGTGAAGAATCCAAGCAACTAAACGTATGATTTTTTCATAACTTGAAAAGTAGCGGTAATACCAGTTATTGTTGGATGGAAATTCAGGTTTCGTCAACATACAAGTAGACTTTGACCTTTCTTTCTGAATTTCTTCCTCATTCCAATCTTCATCGGAAGTGTTCATGTGATTTCTAAATTCTGCTGAATCTTTCATCCAATGTGGGCCCTCCCACCATCTGATTAAAGCTAATTGCTTAGCCTTACAGCCTCTAGAAGGCAAGTCTGCTGGATTCTTCTCACTTGGTATATGTTTCCATGATGAAGGACTGCTTAATTTCTGAATCTCTTGAACCCGATTTCGGACAAACACAGACCAGCTCTCATTTCTTGATATCCAAGCAAGCACTGCTGAGGAATCGCTCCAGTAATATCTCTTCATTTCCTGCCAACCCAAAGCATCCACAACAGTTTTCGCCAAACGAGCGCCAATAGTAGCTGCTAATAGCTCCATCCTTGGTACAGTCGTATTCTTTAAAGGCGTAACTCGGGACTTGGCAGCAAGCAGAATTATTTCCCCTTGATCTTCTTTTTCTATCCTCAAGAATACTACTGCTGCGTAAGCATCTTTACTACCATCAACGAAAGTATGAATTGTGCATGCATGTAAGTTTTCTGGAGTGATCTGGATATGTCTTGGTATCTTAACATCATTTAAATATTTAAGTTCTTGAAACCATAATAGGAATTCTTTTTGTAAATCACCAGTTATTTCGTCATCCCAATTAATTCCTAATTTCCAAGCTTTCTGTAACATCAATTTAGGATAAAGCATCACCGGAGCAGTAAAACCAAAAGGATCAAAAATTTTATGAACTGCCGATAACATACTTCGCTTGGTAATCCTTTCTGTGTTGAAATCGTTTAGCCATTTCATGTTGACTTTTAATGTATCGGAAACCTTATCCCAAATCAGACCCAATACTTGAGTTTCCTTCTGGTTCGACGTTTCATCGTGATCACCAGTGTATTCCCACTGTCTTAAATCAAAACCACCATTTGCCATTATTTTCTTTGAGTCCGATATAAATTTCTTTAGATCTTCTTCACTGTGCACACTAGTGGCGACATTGTCTACATAAAAACTATGCAAAAGCCTTTGCTTGAAATTTTCCTCAAAACTTGCACTATTTTTGATGTGATATTCAATTACTGATGATAAAAGAAAAGGGCTACACTTTACACCGAAAACGACTCGTGCATGCCTAAATACTTTAAGTTTCTTCTCTTTTAGATCTTTCCACCATAGAAATCGCAGAAAATCTCTATCCTTTTCACAAATGCTAATTTGAAGAAACGCTTTTCTAATATCAGCGGTTACACCGAATTTTCTTTCTCTGAAACGTAGGAGAATATCTGGGATAAGCTCAATCAAATTTGGGCCACACTGCAGACACTGATTTAAAGATGGATGGTTAGCCAACTTTGCTAAAGCATCGAAAACCGGACGGATAGGTGTTGTACTACTGGTCTCTTTAATAACTGGGTGATGAGGTAAGTAATTACCATAAGAGTTCACTTTGGTAGCAGGAACTTCTTCTATGATCCCCTCATTCAACCAGTTCATAAATATATTTTCATATTTTCCGTACATGTTCTTAGATAATAACTTAGAAGTTGTACTTTCCAAACGTCTTACAGCCAAACTCAAGTTATCTGGTAATGCAGATGTGTCGTCAGCCCAAGGAAGATAAATTTCGTAACGACCATCCTTGTTAATTTTTACTGTCTCTAAGAAATGTTCCTTTGTTTGACGGTCAATCTCACTTTTAGATTTCTTTTCTATTGTATCTGTTATTCCGATCAAGTCCAATCTCCATAAGTTTGAGATATCAGCTTCATTTACAAACAAAGACTTCACCATCATTGCTAAATTATCTGTTGAGACTTCGGTGTGAGGCGCTTTGCCCATCAATGTCCAACCAAGGTATGTTTCTATGGCAACAAGACCAGATGTCAATACTTTTCTTTTGCCAGTTAACATCGTTCCCATAATATCAGCACCAATCAATATTTCGATAACTTCATGGCAATGACTTACATCAGATAATTCGATTTCATATTCTTTCAACTCTTTAATCCACGGACCATTAGTGACAGGTTGAATGTTTTCACATATAGTAATTTGATCCATCACTTCAAAATTACAGGTGAACTTCTCCTTCATATCCTTAACCTTTATTCTATAACAATTATGTTGACATTCCTTTGTTGTAACTCCGCCAAACAATGAATGCATCATTTTTTCTTGACGAATGGGAGTATAATTCATCTCTTCTGCTATACTTTTCAAAATATAAGATTTTTGGGATGCGGAATCTAACAATAAACGAACTGTTTTTTGCTTGTTTTCGGAGATGAGCTTCACTTTTAAGGTTTGAAGGAATACTTTAGCACTTTGCTTATTAAAATTTGTCATGTTTACTTCACTTATTACTGAATTTTCTTCAACCTTTTCTTGTGCTGTTTTACCTTGGAAATCACGCAAATCGCACATCAAAGGCACATGCTTCTTAGAACAGATAATGCATCTTAAAACTGCTCGACATTTTTTCACTATATGATTAGGTAACAAACAAGCGAAGCAGCAATTTTTATCCTTTAGAATCTTTTGTATCTCAGTTAAACTCAATTTTCGAGCTGAAAAGCATTCAGAGATCAACTCTCTAAAATATAAAGAGTGAGATCTCACTCTCAAAGAGTGGTATATCACTCTTTGAACATGCCAAAATGGAGCCAACCTCTAAAGAGTGAAAAGTCTCTTTTCGAAAGAGTGAGATTTCTCACTCTTTATTAAGAGTGAGATTATTCAGAACAATTTAAAGAATATGACAGTTTATTTTTCCTTAAAAAATTGTGTACACTACACGATGTTGCTTCATTTCACCTGGCGAATCGACTCCAATTCAACGGTGCAAAGAATGCAGTTTGGATCTGTCGGGAATCGAACCCAGGCCGTTCCCGTAGCAAGCGAATATCTTATCCACTGAACCACGGAGCACATACACAAGCTGCTTAATTTACATTATTAAGTCATTCTCATACGTGATCAATCATATTTTTAAATTTTTACTTCATTTATCAACAATATAAAATTAAAGAATTCTAAAGGATATTTTAAAATTTAAATTATTTTGAAATTGCTAAAATTAGAATTATTTTAAAAGCTGTATACTTGAAAAAAAATCTTAATGACAAGCAGTCATTTAAAATAGCTTATGCGGAAAAGAAGTTACTCAAGTGTACATGTTAAAAAAAAAAAAAAAATAACTGTTCGCATACAAATCTACAGAGTTTCCTGAATAAGTCGCCTGTTCAGAAGTATAAAACTTGCTGTTGATTTTAAATATTAGTAAAATATTATAGCCAAATTTTTGAATATTTCACATGTGTTAGCTGTCAATAAATATAATAAAAATATAAACTGTTACAGATTTTAAGGCGTTGTGCATTAAATATTTGCATTGATATTTTCTTTTATACCTTATATATTTCTAAATAAAACTATTTACTTTCTAAGACTAATTTCGTTATGTTTCTTGTGATTTTCGATTCTCCATTAATAATATTACTTCGATTTTGTCAATCGTATAGAAAAAATAATTTACCAAACTATCTTTTAACATAATTATTTTCTTTTTTTTATACTTCAAAAATCTTCAATACGTTCTGTTAAACAAATAGATACATGAGATCGTTCGGAAATAGTCCTTCATATTTCTTTCGAAATATGATAACGAGATGGCGCCAGCAATTTCTCACTCTACAAAAGTTTCATCTTGCAATAGATGACGACCTCACTCTTTGTGACAGAGTGACTATGCGTCACTCTTTCACAAAAAGTGAGAAGTGTCACATTTTCCAGAGTGATAATATTGTTTTCTCACCTTAATTGGTGTCAAAATAGGGGTCACTTTTTTAAGGAGAGAGATTCTCACTCCAGAAATTTTAGAGAGAAATGTTTGCCTTGGCAAAAAATGCATACCCTTTTGAAATCTAAAGCAGAAGACGTTGTCAATAAACCTGCAGCTGTCGATATCTTATTTCGCATATAGTCTGCACTTGCACTGTTTTTCCTTTTAGAATATTTATTATCTTCACGCTTTGTCAAACCGAAGCACGCTACAGCTAAAGATATTCTCTCTTCACCTTCTACTTCTGTTTTCAAAAAATGCATCAGATTATTCAACCTTCCTTTAGCATCTGTATTAGAAGAAGAGAGATTCGAACGATTCCAGGCCTTCAAAAAGTCTGCTGGGAAACAAGACTCAACCATAGGGTATAAAATGGAGGCATATTTATCAGTGGTAACACCTAATGTTTCTAGCGCCCGTAAATATGACCGAAGCTTATCATATAATGAAGTTAATGCAAATCTACCTTTTGTTTGCACAGATATTATCAATTTCAATAACTCTCGTACATACACTTCTACTAGAATATCTTCCCTGCCAAAACGAGCCTTTAAACTTTCCACTGCCTTTGAATAATTGGCGCCAGTTGGCGGGAAACTTTCACCAACTTCTCTTGCACGTGAACCAGCGATTGATGCTTGTACTAAATACTGGAACTTGTCCTCTGGGGCAATCTCATCATCTTTATCGATTTGTTCAAATTGGCTCCAAAAAGGCAACCAATCCTTAATTTCCCCGCCAAATTTCCTGAATTCCAGCTTAGGTAAAGTAAATTTTCGTCTCATAGTACTATTTTCATAATTACTTAAAATAGCATCAGTTTGAATTTGCCCAGATGATTGTATTCTCGCCAATTCTAAATCATGATTCAATCTTAATTTCTCTTTCTCCAGTTCTGCTTCTTTTTCCAGCCTTAATGCCTCAGCTTCTTTTTCTAGCTTTAACTTCTCGAGTTCTTTTCCTTTTTCAGCTTGTTTTTCTTCTTTCAAATCTTGTTTTTCTTCTTTCAATTTTCTTTCCGCTATAGCATTTTCTAAGATATCTTTTACAAATTCGTGATCCTTTTCATACTCTTTACTATTTAAAATCAGCTCTTTTAAGCTTGCTATTGTGAACGACGAAGGCAAAGTCCCTCCAATTTCTTCGGCTACCCATTTCAAATCTTCATTTTTAAATCCTTTAACGGTTTTAAACATCTTTTTAATCTTAATATATTCAAAATAATTTTACTTCACTTGAAAGGTCCTGTCGCAGTGACTCCAGTATTTTTATGTAAAGCAACGGAATAAGCACCGCAAATTCCTAGCTTTTCTCTTACTAAATTAAACTGTATAAAAGCGGACGCCAAATACTTCTTATTTACACTTTAAAATTATTAAAGCAGCACCTCTTGTGCTCGTATAATAATTCCTATAACATTAAACATAAGAAAATTATTCCTACGGTAAAAAGTAGTTCACTAAAATTAAAAATTCCAACTATATGAAAAAATGCAACTAACATCGTTGCTAACTTTATTCTGTTCTATTTCTTGAATTAAAAAACAAAACTGTGGATGCCACACGCATCACATAATCTTTACATTTTAACAAATTTTGAAGATAGCACGCGCTCATATTTTACATAAAAATTAAAAGCATTAAATTCATTTAACTCTTTTTTTCTTTGACATATTGTTCAGCACGTGAACTTACAAAAAATAGAGGATAAATAATAAACAAATTTATACACTGAAATTGAAAATGGCTCAGTTATAACAATATTTTTATTTTGAATGGACGAACAATCTTGGACATAAGTAAAGGCACAATTTGCATTTTCTCAAAAAATAGTGACATTATTTAAAAACCATTAATTTTACTAAAACAAGTTTTTTATATAATCATTAGTATCTAATCTATCGGCAATAATATTGACTAATATACCTTTTATTCTCCTGATATTACAATTACTATGCTTTCACGTTTGACTTTCAATTTCAGGTTGAAAAATTCTGTTTATTTTTGTAACTTTATTAACATGAATATCAAATAAATATTTTGTTGTTATCCTTATATTATTGTAAATATTATATAAAAAATATCTTTTGGTAAAAATAATGGTTTTCAAACATTTCTCTCTTTTTCTTCGAGGAAATGCAAAGTGTGGCTCCACAACTCTTCGTGTATTAAAATGAAAATACAGGTAAAACCCCTTAGGGTTTTGCACATTTTGAAAGTACCTGAAAAATCAATTTTTCTAACGACACTATGCTTCTGAGTTTTAACGATATTCGCTTGGAAATTTTTTACAATTTAGTCAACATATTTAATTAATATATTATGCAAAAAAAAAAAAAAAAAAATCACTGAACCTTGAGCATACATAGTTAAAAATTATTTAGTAAAATGCTCATATTTCACTAGATATTTATTATTTTTCTGATTGCAATTAATCGTGTCTAATGTAGAGCGTCAAGTTTTAGAAAAGTGACTGCTTTGGTTTTAAATTTCCTGATTGCAATTAGTCGTGTCAAATGTAGTATGTCAAGTTTTAGAAAAGTGACTGCTTTGGTTTTAAATTTTCTGATTGCAATTAGTCGTGTCTAATGTAGTATGTCAAGTTTTAGAAAAGTGACTGCTTTGGTTTTAAATTTTCTGATTGCAATTAGTCGTGTCTAATGTAGTATGTCAAGTTTTAGAAAAGTGACTGCTTTGGTTTTAAATAAAGTTGTTATAAATGAAAAAATGTTCGAAAAATTCTCGACGTAATTAAAGAATTTTTTTATATCTCCGTTAATATAAATGTAATTCTCAGATAAATTTATGCCTAAAATTAAATAAAGGTTCATAATTGCTTACAATAGTTACAACTCATTTGAAGCATTATTTATTACAGGGTGTCTCCCAAGGGAGAAAGTTTTCTGTCTTTTGACAGAACTCTTCCACCAGTATTTTTTAACAATAATATATATCCTATTTGATTCCAAAATATTAAAGTACAATAATGTTTTTCGAAATAAAAATAGTGGTGTTAGTGACGGTGATCACTTTAATCCTTGGTGATGCCAAAGATTGTATTTGTTTTGTTAGTTTGTGACTGATCCCTTTTTAGCCATCAGGACAATTTTTTTGCTGGAATATATATGGTATAACATGTCAATTTTACCCCTAAAGTTTCAAGAGGATTTATGAAATATTACTTTTTTTAGGTATTTGTCAAACACTTCTAGATTTAAATGTGCGCCTTCACTTATGTCCTGTAATGTATCTTAACCTTCTTTCTTTCTTTTTAAATTATGTTTTCTTTTTATTTTATTTATTTAAAATCACGAATAAAATGTTATTTAAATTTTTTCTGCACGTGGTGACAATTTTGATGTCAATTTTTCTGTTAAATTTACTTTTTTCTAAAAAAATTATTTAATCTTTTGAAAACATGAATGATATTTTATTTTCTTTATTTCATTAATTACACTGTTAAAAATTTAAACTTTGCTGCCAGACATTCTCTGTAATTACAGAAAAATATGTTTTATCAACGTAATTTTTCCATAATTTCCAACATTTTTCTCTAATTACAGAGAATTTCTGGCAGAAAAAGTTGCTTTTTTTTTTTTTTTTTTTTTTTTTTTTAACAGTGAATGAAATTAATTTCGAGTGTGAGATTTCTGGTGCTTTTATTACTAAGAAGACGACTGTATAACGCTGAAAATTCAATTAGTAAAAAAATATTTCTATAATGATCGTTTCCGAAAACCAATCATTCTACACTGTAAAAAATATGTCCTATTTGCTACCAGAAATTCTCTGTAATTACAGAAAAATATGTTTTGTCAACGTAATTTTTCCATAATTTACGACTTTTTTCTAAAATTACAAAGAATTTCTGGCAGCAAAGTTGTATTTTTTAACAGTGTACACTGTCAAAAAAAAGTACTGTTTGCTGCAGTTTGCTGCCAGAAATTTTCTGTATATCAGAAAAATACGTTCTATCAACGGAAAAATTACGTTAATTAACGTAATTACGTAATAACGTAATTACGTAATTAACGTAATAACGTTAATTACGTTAATTAAAATAAATTACGATAATTTATAGGTGTGCCTTATGCGCATAGCTCAGAAATCTATATTTCTGGTTTAGGGATTTAGAAAACTGCCATTAATTCATTCTAGATGAAGGCAGTATATTTCTTTTTTCAGTATAAGCTTTACGCTACTGAAACTGCAGTATGCACTTAACAATTTTTTTACATTGGCGTTTTTAACGTTGTGTAAATACTGATATTTCTGTTCTGCGTCAAGTTTAGTTCTTTATTTAATTGATTTAGTACTTTAATTAAAAATTTAGAGATGAGAGATTTTTGAAATAAGAATTTGATTTGAATTATCTTGATCTTCAGAAAAATTAGTATTTACAGGCAAACCGTGTTCTGTCCCAGGCAAAACTTGATGAAACTTTGATTTTCTTTAAAACGACTCCGACATTTTTTTGTGAAACTCACAGACAACGAGATTTTTGAGACTTTCATAGTCCTTCTTGTTGACTAAGTGTACAAAATGCAGAAAATGCTGAAACCGTGGTTTCCGAAAACAAATCAAGCGATTTACTTTGCAAGTAATTTTTACAACAATTCCAAATGAAACTCGATCACCTGTTTACATATTCTCTTTATTAAGAAAGAACTAATCATGTGTAACATGTCCTTGGATTTCCAAGAAATAACACCAATGGTTTTGATAAAAATTTAAGAGTTTGAAGGATTATTTTTGCGATTACAAATAGATTTGAATTATCTTCATCTTTAGGAAAATTTACGTTCGTTTGAAACTGGAGTTTTGCCTGGGTGTAGAATATTACATCTGGTTTACTTTGTGATCTGGGTGCGGGTCGAGTTTACATTAATTTTTGACCGGAAAACTCGTGGATCTGCCTGCAAGAAGGTTTTTTTTTTTTTTTTTTTTTTTCTGGAAAATATTTTTAAGCTTATATATATATATATATATATATATATATATATATAACAAATCATTTGAATGTAGAGATTGGATGACATTTTCTTCTTTCATAATAATTTAAAGTAATACGATTTATAATATGAGATTAATTACAATTCAGTAAATATCAATACTTAACAATTATATAATTACATGCGAAATTTTAGGTTGATTTCTTTAGAAATCGACCTATTGCAATCTCGTCGTTTATCTATCTATCTACCTACCTATCTATCTATCTATATATATAAAATGAAAATTTTGTCATCACGATAATTAACGAAATAATACTCCAAATTGAACTGAATTTGGACAGCGATATTATCTTATATATATCTTAAACGAATTCGTTAACCAAGTTGCTCCTTTTTTTGGATTTCAAGTGGCTCAACTTGAAAATTTCAAATCCACATTGCAAAAAGAGTATTTGAAGCCGGAATTGCTTGAATTTTGATGTAAATATCGACCACATAAGGGTTTCAATCAAATTTACAGATGAACTTTATCCGCCATTTTTAACAAAGTAGCGGATATCTTAAGTTAAGCGGGGCCATTTGGAATCAGGCTACCACTTGAAAATTTAAAATCACGATAACTTCCGAAATAATACTCCAAATCGAAACAAATTTGGACAGTGAACATTTCTTATAAATATCTTGGATGAGTTTGTTAACCAAGTTTCTCCGCCTTTTTGTTTTCAAGTGGAGATAACTTCAAAATTTCAAATTCACATTGTAAAAAGAGTATTCTGAATTTGTTTGAACTTTGATACATACATGGACCATATAAGGGTCTCAACCAAGTTTATTAATGACTTTTATCCCTATTTTTAACAAATTGGCCGATATTTTTAACTAAGCGGGGTCACTTGAAATCAGGCTATCATTGAATATTTAAAATCACGACAACTTCCGAAATAATCCAAATCGAATCAAATTTGGACAGTGAACTTAACTTATAAATAACTTGGATGAGTTTGTTAACCAAATTGCTCCGCCTCTTTGTTTTTAAGCGCAGGCCACTTGAAAATTTCAAAATCACACTGTAAAAAGCGTAATTAAGACCGGATTTGGTTGAATTTTGTTGTATATTTAGACTACACTGTTAAAAGAATGCAACATTGCTTCCAGAAATTCTCTGTAATTACAGAAAAATACGTGTTGTCAACGTAATTTTTCCGTAATTTTACGACTTTTTTCTCAAATTACAGAGAATATCAGGCAGCAAAGTTGCATTTTTTAAACAGTGTATATAAGGGTCACAATCAAGTTTACCAATGAACTATATATTTTTGACAAAGTGCGGATGTTATAAACTAAGCGAGACAACTTGAAATTAAGCTGACACTTGGAAATTCATAAACATGATAACTTTTTAAATTCTGATTCAATTCGACCCAAAGTTGAACAGTGATCTTATCCTATAATTATCTTGGATGAGTTTACTTTGTTCCGACATTTTTCTTCAAAGTTGCGGCCACTTGAAATCACGGTGCCACTTGAAAATATGATAACTTTCAAAATACTAAACTGATTCAAACCAAAAGTTGGATAGTGAACTTATGGTTCAAATATCTTGGATAAGTTCGCTTGGTAACTTGATCCGCAGTTTTATTTCCAAGGGGCTGCTACTTGAAAATTTTTCATTATGATAACTTTTGTAATACTGAATCCATTCGCATCGAATTTAGGCAGTGGAATTATCATTCAAATATTTCAGATAAGTTCTCTGGGCATCTCATTTCGCTCTTTTGTTTCCAAGTGGTGACCACTTGAAATCACGGGGCCACTTAAAAAATTTTATCACGATAATTTTTGAAATACTGAATTAGTTTGAACTAAAGTTAGACAATGAACTTATCATAAAAATAACTTGGATGATTTCGCTTCGGAAAATGCTTCGCCATTTTCTTTCCAAGTTTTAGCCACTTAGACTGCCACTTGAAAAATTGTTATAACAAGATCTTTTGAAACACTGTACTGATTCGAACCAAAGTTGGACAGCAAACTTACGCTTCAAATATCTTGGATGAGTTTCCTGGGCAACTTTCTCCATTATATTGTTTCCAAGTGACGGCCACTTGAAAATTTGTTATCACGGTAACTTTTGAAATACTTAATAAATTCAAAACAAAGTTGAAAAATGGATTTATCATTCAAATATCTATGATTTCGGTGGGCAATTTTCTCTGCAGTTTCGTTTTCAAATTGCGTCAACTTGAACACTGGCACTTGAGACTTTGTCATTGCGTTAATTTTTGAAATACTGAATTTATTCGAACCAAAGTTGGCCAATGGACATATCTTCCAAATATTTTGGATGAGTTCACCGAGAAACTTGCTCCGGCATTGTAATCCAAGTTTTTCAACACGATGACTTTTGAGATTCTGAATTAATTTGAACTAAATTTGTACTGTAGACTTATCTCACAAGTGCATTTGATATATTTGTTTGCCAACTTGGCCTGCCATTTTGTTTCCAAGTGCCGGCCACTTGAAAATTTTAAATTGACGTAATAATATATTTACGAACCGATTTGCTTAAAACTCCATATTTGCATAGCGTAAATCAATATTTCTACCAAGTCCATTAATAATTTGTAGCCGCCATTTTAGACCTTGATAAGTAAAAAGGAATCAGCCTACACTTCCGAATGAGCCGGAAGGACTTGCTTTGTCTTCATATGGATGTATATCTATATTTTATACTGTCAAAATTTTTGGAACAGTGAACTTTTTAACCCCTTGCTACCTTATAACGGCAAGACGAAATGCAAAAAGCCAAGTTTAAAGGTAATTTTTGCTGGTATTTAAATATGTATTTTATCTATTTCTTTTTCTTTCTGGAAATGCAAATGGTGTTATAATATTTTAAAAATATGTATCTATGAAAATAAGCCTTAAAAATTTTAATATTTTTTGACTCCAAACCCGGAATAAATTTAGCCTGGAAAGGATTGAAAGTAAGTTTCAATTCATTTGAAATTTTGTTATATTGTAGACTGAAGTTTTGGTTATAGTTAGACAAATATACTTGTAAATTTTTATGTAAACAAGTAGAATTTACCTGTTTTCCTAGTAACTATATTTAAAGAATTTTTCAAAAAATATTATTCAATATATTTTTAATCACTTTATAAATAAACACTAAAATAATTTCCTTAAAATCACTTCAAATCACATTTCAGGTTTTCGCTGCCTTACACAGCGTCTTTCCCGACTACGCTACTACCGATTTCGGGTCCCCATCGCTTGCATTTCTGTATTAACTGGACATTTCAATTTAGGTGTTAATTGGGCGATGTGTCGTGGCTTTCAAGAATAATGTTTTTTGGACAGACATTTCTCGGATAGATTATCAACTTCACTCAATAGATGGCTGCACTAGACGTACTTAGCTGCAAAATTTTGATTAATTAAAAAACTATTCAAGAATTATTAGTATACTATATAACAGTGAAAGATTTTCTTTTATCAGTTGACATCTTTCTATTGATTATCTGCAAAAATTTACACACTGGCGCTTGGTGGATCGAACCTACAACATTCGCGCTATTCACATGACGTTCTGACCAGTTGAGGTAACGGACCACGACATGCCGTTTCACTTTTACGTTTCTATTTCTAGAGTCAATCTTTTCAATAATTTATATATTTAAATTAATTGAAAGAAAAAATTATATTTTGGAAATCAGGTTTCGAGGTACAGCAGGAGAGATCAATGTAAACATCTATGCAAATTTGTGCAGCTCTGCGATTAGCCGTTTTCCTACAAAGCTGGACACACAAACACACGCACAAACAGACATCTTTTATTATACGCAGAGATTTAATTCTCTGAAAGATCTATCTAACAATATAACTTAATTTTGTGTTACAGAATTTTAATTTAGTATAACACAAATTTAACATTATTATAATTCGGTTTGCGAGTCAAAAGCTGCGAGTTCGTATCCCGTTGCGAGTGGAAAATTCTTAGGATAGGTTGCGGGTTAAGTTTTTCCCACCTGTGTAGGCCAGGGTCAAAATGGTCGTACAACAGGGTCAACAAAATCGTACGAGCAGTTTCCTCGAAAACTTAGTTTATGCTAATAAACTAAGTTTTCGAGGAAATTACTCGTACGATTTTAATTAAAAAAAAAAAAAAAAAAAAAACTAAGGCTTTGAATGCAATTTAAGTTGAATATTCGATTTAAACAATCTTCATGGAAACCTCCTTATCCCCAATCAGCTGTATCGTCTGTACTAGTACCTAAAAGATGGTGCATCTGTAATGGGATATAATTAGAAATAGCTGGAAGTGCATTTTCACTTGCATGACGTGTTTTTACCATTTTCCAAAAAAACAATTATACATCTTACTGCTTTCGTTTTACGAAACGAATTTTACTTGCTGTCTGCCTGGTGACTATTTGTCTGCGCTCTAATTTCCGTTAATAATCGTAGAAAACCTTAAGACTGATACTTGTTATTCAAGTTCGCTATAGCAAGGTTTTCTATTTAAAATGGCTTAAACAACGCACCTTGTTTGCGAACTAAGTCTCCCAGAAGATTTCCGGTGTATTATGGTTTTCGATATGCATTTTCTAAAGCTGGTCTTAATATCTTTACGTTTTATACATCTTGAGAAGATTAATATGGGGAAAACTGGGACACAGTGGGACACCCCCAATTCAATCAATTAATAACCACTTTTTTAACTTAAATGAAGACTAATAGATGGCATCAAGATATTTTTTAAGAATATTAACATAAATCACGTAAAGAATTAAAAAAAAAAATCTGGCATTCTTTATATCCAATAAAAGATATTTCCTATAGAAAGTGGCATTATTAATATTAATGATTTATTAAACCAGGTGATAAAAAATATTCAGATTCATTATAAAGGCATTTTACTTCCGTTATACCTTTTCAATGCTTTCCAATGATGTTTAAAATTTTTATGACTTATTTTTTATTTTGAAATGGGTAAATAAAATTGGAATTTTTTTTATAATCGAAGTGCATTTTTATATGCGAAATGCAATTATTACTATTACTATTACTATTATTATTATTATTATTTTAAGTAACTTCAAGTTCTTTATTTTACAAATGGCTATTGTTCCAATTTTAAATATGCCTAACGTTTAAACTGTTCCACGCTCTCGAATCTGGTAGACGTGAGTTACCGGGTTCGATTCCGGTATAAGCTCATTGATCTTGCCATTGGTTTTCTGCGAAACTAGTGAGAATACCGGCTAGTACTCCCCAGAAAGACTCTCGGAGGACAAGACACATATACCTAGGTGCCTCATATACACAATTTTAATTAATGCCATCATCAACATTCATTTTAAATAGCGTATTAAATTAAATTTAATCATCTTATGATTGCAACTTGTATAATTTGTATAATACTTAGCTTGTGTCTAGTTCATCATTATTATTTTTTCCCCAGAATTGTAACGCATTTCTTACCATTCGATTGAGGTGAAGTTTTGCATGTTTAGATATTATCCCCATCCAAGAATTAGCTAAGAGGTGGGGGAGGGAGGTGCAGCAAATTTGTTTAAGTTTTTGACTTAACATTATGTACTGCAGTTTAGATACCCTCCGGAAAACATTTCTTGCTAAAACCTTGTTTAAATTCGCTAAATTAGAGGTTTTAGTACATTTTTAAATAAAAGTGTGTTTTTATTTATTTATTTATTTAATTTTTAATTTATGTATTATTTAAACCCTTTTTATTCCACTGGGGTCATCAAACAAATTCCTCAATATAGCCTAAATTCACCACAGGATTTCATTGGAACTTCAAAGTCCCTATAGTTTAAGCTTACCCTATGGTTAAGCTATAGTTTAAGCTAAATTTAATATGAGATGTTTCTCATACATCAAAGAAATATAATAAAAAAGTTTCAAACTGTTTTTCCAAAAATAAGGTAATTTGGGATATAAAGGGTTAAGTAAATTAACTGTTTGAAATATTTTTTACTTTCTCTTACCCATAGGGTCGAGAAAGTATTGTTTTAGGGTCAAATTTTCAAACGTGAGTTTTTGTTATATTAACAGCTTCTGAGGTCCCCTGAATACGAAAATCGTGTTTTTAACAAATGGTCTGGGTGCCTGTTATCAGCATACTTCGAGAACAAATAGTAGCAGAAATTCCAAACTCGGTATTCTAAATGTGTATTATATAGGGATGCTACAGTAAGCTTTTCGTTGAGATGAAGCAAATGGTTCGTGTACAGGGACACTCAAAAGTATCCAAACACATTACGTCTATGGGGGAATTACAGGTAAGTAGAGTTTAACATCTAGAGCCTGCATTAAACCAAATGAAACTAATATATATTTTTTGTAATAGAGATAGTCAACTGTGAAAAATTTTTTGAGTATGTAGGAGCCTCGCCTTCCCCCTTCCTTAGGGGGAAGTCCACCCTCGAGGGGAGCAAATTTTCATGATGGGTATTTTTCAAAAGAGCTCGCGAATACCTTTAAAACGAATGGTTGGACCATCGATCTGCGATTATTTAAAATAAAGTTATCGATTTTTTCATTTTTCATTTTTTTTTAAATGTAATATTGAGAATAAATTCAACATTTTTTTGGCTGTTTAGTGTTATACTACTTCTTTAATATGGAAATTGTCTGCATTATCATAAAAGCTAATTTGTTTAAATAATAATTTTAATAAATTATTTTTTTAAAAACAGAATTATTTTTTAATAACCGAATTAAATTCTATAATGCATTAATGAAACGGGAGTGGAGGGGGCGTTAGCCCCCCCCCCCCCTCACACAGAACTAATTATCATGTAAAACTCTTCCGAAGCCTAATTTGAATTGTTTAACATAGGTTTACATAACAATAATCGTTATCTTACCTCTTAAACTCCATCCTGTATTTATAGTATTAAATTTCAGGGTAAGAGAAAGTCGTGTGAGTGACACACCATATTACTTTTTTTTTTTTTTTTTTTTTTTTTTTTTATGTTTATAATTTTTATTTTAATTAATTACAAAATGTATTTCTTCCAAAATTTTGATATTTTTATTTATTGAAAATTATGATTTTTAATGGCATCAGTGGTTATATTAAACATAAATAAACACTTCTCAGTTGCTTTGTTAGCTGTATTAATTCGTACTCTGCTATTACTCCTATTTAAAGAAAAATATTTTTATATATTACTTTGAAATAAATTTATGACTAAATATAAGATTTATTGTTTTAAAATTGGGAATGAAAGGGTTAAGAATATACCACTTAAGTTTCATCATTATTGAAAAAACCTAAAATTTATTTAAATTAAATTAGTTGGTTTTTCACCAAAATGTCATTGAGAAATAAATTTAGCCATAAATACTTTGCACCTGGCATGACTAAAACGTCTTGTTAATCTTTATTTATGAATTTTTAGATTATTCTTATGAAACAGCTTTGTATAATTTCTTATTGCGCAGATAGAATCATGTGTTTTCTTGTACATACCAAACATGGATAATGTTTGTTTAGCCCTGTTTTTCTACTTCTCTTGCAAATCTATGAATAATTTTGAGACGCATTCGGCAATATAATCCACAACTTTATCAACATCTTTGATTGAAAATAGTCGTAATTCTGTAATTTATGGAATAATTTTAGTTTATTGTGGCGAAGAAGCTACCATCTTGATTAAATAGCTGCTTCTGTATCAAAATAATATGCTAATTCGAATCATAAAATTAAATTGTACGACGCTATCACTTTGTCCTATGTGACATTCAGACATATTGAAAAATCCTCATCTACTGAAAAAACTTTGATAAATTTGAATTCTGGCAGTTTTTTTTTTTTTTTTTTTTTTTTTTTTTTTTAGAATTTCGCATTTTCTTTTTAAATATTTACCTTTTAATTCAAACTATGTATATTGTTTCAAAGTATTTCACTTTTGTTTTGTACTAAAGACTTGATATATCATTCTTTAACTGTGTCTCCATTTTTTGAAAATTCTTTCCGTAATATTCAAAAACTTAAGTATATTTTCAGTTCTTAAGTATTTTAATTTACTTTTGTTATTTCAAAGTAGTTTACATTAAAT
Source organism: Salticus scenicus (assembly GCA_963930645.1). Taxonomy (NCBI): domain Eukaryota; kingdom Metazoa; phylum Arthropoda; class Arachnida; order Araneae; family Salticidae; genus Salticus; species Salticus scenicus. The sequence continues at coordinate 96,724,894 of OZ005660.1, forward strand.
AAATAGTCGTAAATCATAAATTATGTCTCTTTTTCCAAAATATATTTTTAAAATATCTCTTAATTAGTTAACTTAAGTAACTGAAATCTATTCATAAATATTTACCATTTGCAATACAATTCTGTTATTTCGTATGAAATATATTTATTGAGTATGAGAACTTTAATTTGCCATTCTTCAGTTATGACTCTCTTTTGCAAAGTATGCCTCTAAAAATTCTTTCAATCAAATTTAATAACTTGAGAATATTTTTAAATATTTACCTTTTTAAATCCAATTCTATTATTTCAATATTTTTTGTCGTTTGTTGATTATAAAAGCTTTTTATGTTATTCTACATACAATTATGTTCTCTTTTTCAAAGCATATATCTTTTTTGACTTTTTTAATCAGAATTCTCCACCATTATTAATTTTTCGGAAATCTATGCCTTATTTAATGAAAATGCGCTATTATTTTTGCACATACGTTTCTGATAAATAACACTGTTCTGAAAAAGAAAAAAAAATCGAGATCTGATACCATTTTTGCTGATTCTTATGTAAAATAACCTCCTGAATCCGAATATGACATCCATTTAGCCCAGTCACCCACATTTTTCTAGATACACCACCCCCTCCCTCAATTTCTTTCCCTGTTTGATAATTTTATGACTATGAATTTGATTTGAAGAATGAAAAGTAATTAATTTAACACCTAAAAACAATATATATATATATATAAAATTTAAAAAATAACTTTAATAACAGATTAAAAAAATATTATGAAATGCATAATTTCAGTGGCAAATTCCCCCCAAATATTTTCCCTTGTCACAAATGTCCATGTTTTAGAATTTTCCAACTCTATAGCCCCTTAGAAGATATTTAACGGCTAAGTAATCCTCCCCCTCCTAAAAATGAAATTTATAGCCATAAAATACCGAAAAATGATAAAAATAGGGAGCCATTCCTGAAAAATGGTGGGTGATAGGGCAAAATGGTCGTTCTATTCAGATTCAGGTGGTCATTTTACATAAGAATATGCTGAAATGATGCAAGAGGCAAATTTCATGCCGAACAGTGTAATCAGTGTTTTCAACTTCCATTGTTAGAACTTTTTGGTTACATTGTAAAGCTATAACTTAAAGTGGTTTTAAGGCAACATGCGTAAATAAAAATTTTCCTGCTTATTAATGGCAGTGTTATCAATTAAAACTTCAACATAGGTGACGGCACCCTGCCGTAAATATGCTTTAAATTGTAGTTTTATAATCAATTCAAAAAAAAAAAAAAAAAAGAATACGGCTGACAAGGAAGGTTAAAAACGCTGATGTTTTATCAGAAACGTATGCGCAAAATTAACGGCCGTCTTCATTAACCGTTAACCGGAGCATGGATTTCTGAGGAATTAATAGTGGTGGAGAATTCCGATATCATTCTTCTTCTTCTCCTTTTTATTTTATTTATTTTATTTTATTTTATTTTATTTTATTTATTTATTTATTTATTTATTTTTACAAAGAAACATAAAAGTTTTTCCTATGTCCGTTTTTCCGTTTTTCCGTTTTTCCAATGTCATTGTTTTTTTCTTTGTTTTTTTAAATATATATCACATTACTTGCAGGTTATGTATATGCGTTTATAACTACAATACAATGCATAATGTGTATTTCTACTTATGTAATACATCCATAAAATTCTTGTCTATTATACATGGATGTGTAATATAATATGCTTGTGTAATGTGCATATATACGCAGATATTATGATGAAAGTTATCGACATTTTTACTTGTAGAAAGTAATTTTTAAAGATATAAACCGGTTCTAGTTGACGAATGCATATTATTCAATGAATATTCAGCACATATATAGAGCCCGTAGTGATATCGTTATGAAAGTTGTCGAAACTTTGTGTGTAGAAAGTAATTCTTACAGAAATAAGCAGGTTCTAGTCGACGAATATATTTTATTTAATGAATATTCAGCACGTAGATAGATCTCGTAGGGATATTGTTATAAAAACTTACGACACCTTTGTGTGTAGGTGTAGAAAGTAATTCTTAAGGACATAAACTGGTTCTAGTCGATGAATGCACTGGATTTAATGAATATTCAAGAAATAGTTGAATAAAACTCATTTTTTTTCTTGTGCTAAAAAATTAATAATCAACGATTATTGTCGGAACAATCCAAATAAATAGTTTTCTTAATACAGAAATCAAATAAACCTTGTTAAATACACAACATAGCAGATATTTCGCTAATTCGGGAATAACCGAAAATTTCTATGTCTGAATGGGATTTAAATTTATCGAGATTATTTTCATTGCATTATAAAATTTTCGAGGTAGTTCTACGCTAGAAACCAATGAGTCCCTACAAAACATTCCAGAACTCGACTTCGATTGAAGTTACAGTTTCTAAACTTGAGGAATTATTAACTACAACTTTTCGCAGCATCTGATGCCTAATTTGATGCAAAGTCAACGCCCACATTCGTGGAAATGAAAAAACTACCATTTTTCCCCGCTTTTACTGTAATACCGTATAGAAAGTAGCAAGTAAAATTATAGGCAAATTCTAGTTTAAAATTATCTATAAACCCACTTCTTTTTTTATAGTCTTGTTAGTCATTTATAGAACATTTAGAAGAATTCTGCGCTGTAAACCAAAAAATCTTTCCGGAAAATTCCAGCAATCTGCTCTTATTGAAGTTAAAGCTTCTAAATTTTGGCAACTCTAAACTACAAGTTTACACTAAATTCGGCCACCAAGTCGCTAAATTCGATGCCATATCGTCAAAAACGTCGCTAAGACCAAAATCTACGTCGGTTACAAATATGGTGGGTTGGCGGGATTAGCGATCAACATTGGCGACGAATCTTGGTTCTAGATAGTCAGAATTAGAAAAACCCTTTTTTAATTTTAACTGAGTTAATTGTTTTGGCAAATTCATCGTTTCTCTTGCATTATTTAATGTCTCATGTAAATCCTCCTGTTTTCACTCAGATTAATTTTCTGGCGTGTGAAGAAGATTTTGAGTTTAAATATTTAGTGTACATCAATTATTTAATTTAAAACTTTGACTGTTAAACTCAGAGGCAAAAGAGAAATTCCTAGAGTTACCTTTATATATAAAATCGTTCTTCCTGACTGACCTACTGACTGAGTGAGGGGGTGATTCATCGTCGCCCAGACCAAACCCCCGGACCTAGAAGCATGAATTTTTGTGACAATGTTCTTTCTATGACGTAGGCATCCACTAAGAAACGAATTTACAAAATTCGTCCTTCAAGGGAGGGGGAGGGGGCAAAACGTGATTTCACAAAATCGTTCATATCTCAAACAAAAAAACAAATATCCGTAAAATTTTTGCTTTAAAATATAGCTAATACAAATGTCTAAAAACACATTTCTGAAATTTTCAAAATTCGGTCCCCAAGGGGGGCGGGGGGTGGAGGCAAAACGTGATTTCACATGCGTAAAACGTGACTTCGCATAATCCTATATATCTCAAGCAAAAAAACAGATATACGTGAAATTTTTGCTCTAGAATATAGCTAATGCAAATATCCAAAAGCCAATTTCTGGAATTTTAGAAATTCAGCCCCTAGGTGGGTGAGCAGGGGGGGTATGGGGCAAAAACAAATAGGAACACAGTTAGGCCGTTCAAAATTGGTACAGATAGGTTTTAGAGGCCTGCAAGTGGAATGGGGATATTTTCGAAATTGTAAAGCTATTAGGAGAAGCGAGAAGGGAGGAGGGGAGGGGGGGGCAAAAAAATAAAAATAGAGTTAGATCGTTCAAATTTTTTATATAGAGGTTTTAGATACTTACAAATCGATTGCGGATATTTTCGAATTTGTAAAATTATTAGGAGGGGGGGAAAGGGGGCACTATGGGCAAAAACAAATAGAAATAGAGTTAGGCCGTTCAAAATTGATACAGAAATGTTTTAGAGACCTGCAAGTCGAATGGGGATATTTTCGAAAGTGTAAAGTCATTAAGAGGGCCGGAAAGGGGGAGAGGCGGAGGGGCAAGAAAAATAAAATAGAATTAGATCATTCAAAATTGGTACATAGAGGTTTTCGATACCTACAAATCGATTGCGGATATTTTCGAATTTTTAAAATTTTTGGGAGGGGTGAGAAGGGTGGGAGCGGAGGGGCAAAAAAATAAAAATAGAGATAGATCGTTCAAAACTTGTGCATTGAGGTTTTTGATACTTACAAATCGATTGCGGATATTTTCGAATTTGTAAAATTATTAGGATAGACGGGAGGTTGGGCGAAAAGGGGGAAAATAATAGAAATAAGAGTTAGAGAATTTTGGGAATTTTTTCCGAAGGCAGTGAGAACCCGGTGCGACATTTTTCCTAATCAGATTTCGTTTTTTTTTTTTTTTTTTTTTTTTCACGTGATAAAAATTAATAGAATTTTGAGAATTCAGTAATTATAGTGATTCATTTAAAAATAAGGACCAACGAAGCGGACGTTGCATGCTAGTACATCATAAAAATGCTGACAGTGACCTTTTATTTACTTTCTCTTACCCATAAGGTAAAGAAAGTACTGTTTATAGGTCAAATTTTCGAAATTGAGTTTTGTTATATTTACACGTTTTGATGTCCCCTGAATCCGAAAATCATGTTTTTAGCTGTTGGTCTCTGTGTGTGTACATCTGTCTGTGTATGTGTCTGTCTGTGTGTGTGCCTGTGTGTCTGTTATCAGCATATCCCCAGAAGAAATAGCATCAGAAAGTCCAAACTTGGCATTCTAAATGTGTATCATATAGGGATGAAAGACTAAGTTTCCGTTGAGATCAATTAAATGGTTCGTGTACTGGAACAACCAAGAGAATTTAAATACATTGCGTCTATGGGGGAAATTGCAGATAAGTCGAGTTTAACAGCTATAGACTGCACTAAACCAAATGAAACGAATATATATTTTTTATATGCGTAAAAATATGTTTCATGTAGAATATGGTATAGAAATCATTCATTGTTTCTTTACAGGGCTACACAAAAGAACTAGATTATAATGTGAATATACTTGAAAATTGATGGAAGTGTATTACAGGTTGTGCCGTGTGTTATTAATATAGGATTATATTTATGTGCACCATGTGATGGGTACATAACTTTCAGAAGATATACAGGGCTGCCAATATTTAAGCTATAACATTCTTTTTTATTTGTTAGTGGAAGTGCTTTACTATAATATACTATATCACAGGGCTCGAAATTTCAACTTAGATTACACTCGCTGAAAAAAAAAAAGTCGCTCGCCATAAAATATTATTAACTTACACTACTTTTTATGTATAAGGTGACCAGAATTTTTTATTGGAAAAAGAGGAGGAATAATGCAATGTCTTATTTTATAAGAAAATAGAAGACATTCAATTTTGAAGAAAATGTCATTTTAGAGGACACAAAATTGAATGTAAATGATTAAAAAAAAAACGATTCAAAGCTATTTTACACAAGTGGTGGAAATATTTTTATCTCAAATGATGAGTTTGGATCAGTATACCTTAATTTAAATTAATAATATACGGATACGAGAGGAAAAATCCCTAATTTATATAGGTATCACTGGACAATATAGATTTTTTTTTACTGTGATACTTTCATGCAATTGCATAAAAAAAGTTGGTAGACACCTTTTTTATTAAAATCATAATCATAAAAGAAAAAATAAAATTAGCAAATGAAAAAATAAAATTAATATTTGGCAGATGAAACAATCTGTTTTAACGAACTTGATCAACAATTTATAAAAGTTCTCACAAATATAACCTAAATTAGTCTTAGTAGTTAATACGTTTTTAACCACTTTACCGGCTATTCCGAGATAACTCGGGGGAAATTTCGCCTTCCACATTCACACACTACTGTGGCCAGTGAAGTGGTTAAAGTAGGTATATAAAGGGGATTTTTTTCACATGTCTACATTTTGTTCATTGAAGAAAACAGTCGCTTTCTGAGAAAAGTTTTGCAAGGAGGACATAAAATGAATTCAACTAACTTTTGCATATTTTTATGAGGTGGTGGTAGTGTTATCATTAAGACCAATTATCTGCACTAGGGCTCTAGGCCTGAGTAGGAGAGTCTTCCGTATGGTCTTTCTAAGAGGTTCAAGCCCAACTTTACGCTAGTTTCGAAAGAAACCACAGAAAACTCGTAACGGCAAAGCCAACGAGCGCGACCGGGTATCGAACCCAGCGCCTCACGTATACCAGCTTCGAGGACAGAACTTCTCGGTCACTTTTGGGCCTATTTTTATGAGGAATGTTATTCATGCAAAAGTGAGAACACACGTCAACCCACCGTGTATCAGCCGGAGCATCACCTTCTTAATGATTTCATGACAATTTCAATAGTGATTCAGTGTTTTGGATCAAAGAACCGTAAATATATAGGGAATATTTTATTTCTTTGTGATTAGAAGAATCTGAATAGACATAAACCATAATATGCTTTGGCAAGTTTATTAGAAAGTTGTTCTTTTACGAACCTAACGCAGAAAAATGTAAGTGTTCATTATTCGATACAGCCGATTGAGCTTCCCAGTTTTGCGAATTTTTTTAAATTAAGGACTAAATGCTTTTTTTCGTTTAAGAGGGCAGAGTGTTCGAAATAAGACTGTCCTCTTAAAAACAGGATATCTGGTCACCTTACCTAAGATTAGCCTGATTTTGAGTTTTTAAATCGATAATTTTTAAATTCATTTTGGTAGCACCAGATACTGTAAGAATTCTATCTACATTTAGACTGAAATTTTACTCGCCACAGTAAAATTTCCACTCGCCAATGGCGAATGGAAATTTCGTGTCCGGCTATATCATATGATATTTTACCATGTCCAGGAAAGTTGCTCAGAAATTGAAATTAAATCCTCAAAGCAATATGGTAAATAATGTAAATTTTTAAGCTAAATATTCATTGATTGTTTTCTTGTATATTTACACATTTTGAGGCTTTCTGAATACCAAAATCAATTTTTATAGTTTGATGTTTGCCTGTGTCTGTTAGAGTAATTTAAAAAGGAGATCCAAATGATGTATTTTGAAGTTAATACATTTGTTAGTATAGAAAAGTTTGTTCAAGATTGATAAGTTTCAAGAAATGATGCGTGTGAAAATTGTCTGAATAATTTTAAATGAACTTCTGAACTTAATAACAGATTTGAATTCTCTATAAATGTAGATACAATAATGGAACGGGAGACTGAGGGGGCGGTAGCCCCCTCACATAGAATTATTTGTTAAATAAAGCTGTTCTGAAACCAAAATTGATCTGTTTTAGCATAGATTTACATAATAGTACTCGTTTAGAGGTCCTCACGGGCCGGAATTTCGAACGAAAATTTTGCTTACCCGGCCCGGCCCGTTATGAAGTCGAAAAATGCGGCCCGGGCTTAGCGGTGTATGGCCCGGCCCGGCCCGGACAAAAAACGATAAAATCAGGCCCGGCCCGATTCAAAATTATGGAAAAAAAAAAAATGAATGCCTTTCTATGAAAAAAATTTTTAGTATGTGTTTTGCAGAGGTTTTATATAACCAAACAATAGTATTTCTTTAACAAAACTGCTGAAATTTTACAAGACAATTATACATAAACAGAAATTCATTATTATAGACAAGGCACAAAGACAAACAGAAAGTCAAATCGAAAATATTAGCATTCGTCAAACAATATAGGAAGGTATTTAAAATGGTTAATTCTACTAAAAATGCACTTTCAACCATTTCCTCTTATACACTGTAATGTATCCGAATCTTTCATGTGCTCTGGTAAACAAAACTTTATTGCTAACCCAACCATATTCAATCGAAAAGTTGCTTTTGCCCATGATAAAAAGGATGCTACTTTCGTCCACTGGAGAAAAGGAAAAATAGCCTTAGAGAAAAAGTTACAGCGGAAAGATTTTTATAGCCTTTATACCAGCTAAACTCAACAGATCATAAGAAATAAAGCCTAATACACAGTAACGTATCTAATTTCTTTTGTTATGTACATGTGCGCAAACTGGTAGTGACATGCACACTATTTTGAATAAGAATCCATCTGATATAACTTTAAATAAAATTTCGAGGCATGCTAAAAATATTTGCGAAAAATCAGATTTCGGACAGACAGACTGATAGGAAATTAAATTGAAGTTACAGACACTTTTTTAACAAAATAGAACTTTATGTGACATACCAGCCTGTAAAATTACGTAAAATAAATGACTGAAGAAATATTTTATCATTTTCCTTTTTCGTTGATTAACGAGGAAACCAAAAAAAGATTCGGGTCGACACGGCCCGGAGAAAATTCCATTCAGGCCCGGCCCGATTATACACAAAAAAACTGAGCCCAAGCCTGGCCCGGCCCGAGAATAAATTCAAAAATCCGGCCCTAACCCGGCCCGTACAGACCTCTATTCTCGTTATCTTAACCGTTAATCTCCAATCCGTATTTATTGTATTAAATTTCAGGGTAAGAAAAAGTCGTGTGAGTGACACACAAGATTTTTTTTTTTTTTTTTTTTTAGTATCGAGAAACTATTCAGAACATTCTTTATACGAAATTTTGAACTTCTATATTTATTGTTTGAATTCTTATTTAAAATAAGATAAAAAAATGATCGAGTTTCGACTACTGGGCGAAACTTAAACATTAAATGTTGGTTTCTGATTTAAAGAGTGAAAAATATATTCCTTGGATCACAGTTGCTTTCCAGTTTATCTAATAAAGAAATTTCGTAAGCCAGTGAATATTAGGTGAATTTACTTGTTAAATTAATGCTTCATGCTTTATTGCAAACATTCTGTCAGTTTTTCCTAATCTCATTGTATCATCCGTTTAAAAGTGACTTTTTAGTGAATGCCGCTTAGTATTTTTGTCCTCTATAATCGTGAAGCTAAGCGTCAATCATAAATATTGAACATCAAATTATATACGGCTGCGCTCCAAGAAATTTATTCTAAATAAAATGCTAGCCTGATGATGCTTTGAAACAGCAAAAAAACTTTGATGTATATAATTTTTATTGTAAATAATTTTTTTAAGTGAATTAAATGTTTTTATCTCCGCGTTTAAAAATGTCTTTTAGTGCATACACGTGTTCTGAATAATTTTCTTCTTTATGAGAGATAATGTCTTTTATTCGATTTAATAATCCGTAGTACTGTTAGCACCCGTCATTTTCTTTCTTTTTTCTTTTTCTTTTTCTTTTTTTTTAGAGTATTTTCCTTCTTATTTAATCGCAATTACATTTGAAAAAAAGTACTCTAAATTGAAGTCATGTAGATAAGGTGGCGAGTTCTAGCAATGTAATGGTATATGTTGGCAGGTATGATCATGTTGTTTCATTATGATGGCAGGGCTTCCACAGGCATTTTTTTTTTTTAAACTAAATTATTATCTTCGATCCGCTATCTCCATAACATAAAATTTATAATAAATTTATCCAGGCAAAGTACAGATTTACCTGCCAAAATATATTATAAATTTTATCTTTTGCAAATAGTGATATGAAAAGAATAAAAAGAAGTCGCCTGTGGTAGCCCTGTAATGGCTAATTAAAGATTTTGAAAACTCCTACCCTCCAATCAGAAGCCAACCATGACGTATGCTAAAAACGTGGCGTCCCTACGCATACGTGTCAGACAAAACTATAAAACAATATGTGAAAATGTAAATTAAATCTAGACGAATTCATAACATACTTACTAAAGTCGAACGTTCAACGGTCACTTGATAAGATCCAATACAGTGTACGGCCACAATCGAAATGAAAATCGCAAAAAATTTAAAACTTTGTGGAAAATAACAGAACCGGCTAAACATGTCAACACCTAGATTCAAACTTGCATATAGCCGAATTAGAATTATCGTAGACTATTGGATTAAAAGAAAACAGCACTAATCAATGAGAAACTGAACGTCCCCATTTGACCCGCCGTCCCCGTTTTAGACAACTCTCCCCTACTTTATAAAAACCTGTATTAAAATTAATTCAAACTAGATTTAGTAAAAATTTTATTTCTCCTATAACTCTTTGGGGGAGGGGCTACAGTATTCTTTCCCTACCCCCCCCCCCCCATTTCAAAATTACTTAAACCACATAATAATTATACTGCTTTCCGGTCGATTAAACAATTGAAAAACATTCTTTTTAACTTTAAACCATAACTCCTTCTCTGGATCTAACTGGCGTAATATATTTAATTCCTTGTAAAAATTGTAAATATGTTTATATAGGTGAAACTGGCCGTGCAGCAAAAATTAGACTACAGGAGCATAGACGATCTTTTAAAAATTGCAACAAAAATTCTAAAATTGTAATCCATTCAAGAGCAACTGACCATATTCCTGACTTCGATGATATAAAATTCTAAATTCTGGTTTTGATAATTATAAATCACGTATTTTCCTTGAGAGCAGGCACACTGCCAGGCATCTCCACACTATCAATGAAGCATGCGCACTGGCTTCTCAATACTCGGTACTTCTTTAAATTCCTTGGGCATTCATGTATTGCTTGCATAATATGTTGTAATTGATACTGATGAGGAAACCCGGACGGGTTTCGAAACGTCTAGATTTTAATTATTTTTATATGTATATTTTGTTTTTAAATGTATTTTAACTTAAGTTTTGTCTTGTAGATAAAATAGTTTTTGTTTTTAATATATATAATTGAGACGGTTTGATGTTATAGTATCTATAATTATATAGAATTCAAGGTTGTTATTGATTCATTAAACATTCGCCCGCGCCACTCTAAAAAACATTCTTGAGTTTTTTTCTGGAACATGGTAAAATATGCACTATCTACCAATAAGTATTTGGACACTTTCGAATTTAGACGTTTTGTCAATTATCTAGAAAAGTTCTTTAGGAATCATCTTGAAACTTTGGTAGTGTAAAGAACATTACCAAAATTATACCACTGAAGTTATACCTCATACATATTTCAGTAAAATTTGTGCCCTGAAAAAGAAAAGTGGGCCAGTAAAAAATTAAATAAAAATCAATATGTTTTGAATTACCCTGAAATAAAGTAATGCTTTAAATTCGCTTTGGCTCTAGCATGTGATTATGATGATTTTTCTCATTATCTGTATTAAATTTTATGAGGCTACAACATATATTCATGGAGATATAACAGTTTCTTTAAAAAATTGCAAAAACAATTTCCACTTTTTTAATCATAACACGTAGGGTATTAAACACCGTGGAAACCCATTTTTCAGGAAACTTTGGCTTTTTGTAATAGATACAACATACTACAATCAGAATGCAAAAAAAGTTAAATATATTGCGAAATATGAGCACTTTTACTAAATAATTTCTACGCATGCGCTAGCTTAAAAAAAAATTCTATATGCATATCTAACAGCCAAAATTATTGAGCAACTTATATGAAAATCCCACACAAATATCATGTAAATTCAAAAAGTTATGAGCGGTAGAATGAACAGAATTTCAGTTCTCTCAAAATAAAAGCTAAACTATAGGTGTTTTACTCAACGAGATATATAAAGTAGAGTGATAAATGGTAACCCTTGAGAAGCTCCAAGATGAGTCATGTGACATGCTCTCCTTGCACCTGCGTATTCGATGGTTCCCTTGGTAACAGCTTATTTTCAGTAAATTTCTATGGCAACGGTTTGGAGATTGTTCTTCGCATAAGTCATAAACGCCAATGTTTTTGTTTACTTACGTAGTTTAATATTCTTTTGTTCTAAATCATTTTGATTTTAATTTTACTTCTCTTTTATTTCGTGTAGTTGAACTTTAACCGACAAAATGCTTAAAAATAGTTGAAAAATTATTATTTGTTGTTAAATTTAGCTCTTTAAAAGTTTAAATTTTCTTTTATAAACACTTTTAAACTTTGTTGGGAAACGATGGAAAAAAAGGTATTTTATTATTTATTGAAATGTGAAATATGTGTAAAACTATTTTAAAAACAATTTATTTCGGTCATAGGACTGTCATGTTACCTAATAATAATGGTAATATGTCGAACTGATATTTTAAATGCCAAAATAGCGAGAAAGGGCCAAACACAGCAACCTATTCGAGCATGTCACGTGATTCATCTTGAACCACGGAAAGTTAATCCTTCATCCATTGAATCAGCATTCTAATTTATATGAGGAGCAAACATTCAAACCGTGTTTTCTCAAAAAAAAAAAAAAAAAAAAGAGTTAGTGATTTTTCTGTGAACTCAACATTAAATAGCACAAAATTATACTATTATTTTAAACCAAAATAATTTTTATCACATTATAAATGCTCTTAGAAAGTTAAGGTTTCAATCAAACAGTGTTTCCTCCAGAGCCTGTTTTCAGTCAAACTGTGATTTCTCCAGCCAACCAAGTCAGTACTGCTCTTTCTGGTCGCGTGACTCATACATGTACCAGCTTTTTATGTGTGTTTTTTCGTTAGTTCTTTCTTGTTTTATTCATTTTAGAGGAGTGTACTTTATTATTATTATTATTTTTTTTTTTTTTTCAAATGGAAGAATTAATAGATGGTGTATTAGTGAGTACTTCTAATTATGGAACTAGAAAAATACAGAGAATTGGTGGAAAAAGAAAAGAAGCGAAAAAGAAACGATATTCAGCACCTTTAGATAACAACATTTATGCTCCGTGCAAACATTCTATTGATACTTTTTCATGCACTGATGTTAGACCTAATGACGTTAAGAAGTTTCGGGATAGACTTTACGAAATTCAGGACAAACAGCGACAAGATTCTATTATAGCCTCATTGGTTGTTACAAAAAATGTAACTCGACGTAGACCTAATTACCCCCCCCCCCAAAAAAAAAAAAAAAAAAAAAAAAAAAAAATCGCAATCATCTGGCTTACAGCATGCATTTTCTGCTTCTTATTTTATTACTAGTAGCAGTGGTAGGAGAATTCCTGTGTGTAAAAACAATTTCATGGCTATAACTAAAATAGGTCGTACAATGCTAGCCAATATTGTTACTAAGGTACATGCTGGTGAACCTATTGAGGAAAAGAGAGCAGGGGATAGAAAAAGCCACTTAAGCATTAATTAAAAAAAAAACAAGGTAACAGAATTCATCTCAAACTTAAAGGCATCAGAATGACATAGACAAACTTTTACAATTGATGTATGGTGAAGAGTGAAAAAATCAGCCTGTTTTTAAATGGTATAAAGATATCATTACTAATAACTTTCAGGTAGAATATGAAGAAACAGAGGAAGCATGAAATTGCTTAAGTGAAGATATTGGTTTAAAAATTTAAATTTCAAATTGGCTTAAAAATTTTAGTTCTTCCCTACAATTTGCATGATGATTTTTCACGCGTAAATATTTAATTTAACTTTATAATTACTTAACAAAATCTGTTCTGTTAATTACATTAAGAATGTTATTTCATCAATATTCGAGCTGCATACTTTTTCATTCAAAAAATGTTTTGTCCACATTGGAAACATTCAAAACATGTTTTCTCCTCTGTGTTTCGGTCAAAACATGCTTTCTCCAAATTTCAAATACATTTTTCTAATTAACTCTAAGTTTATTAGGTAAAGTAGGCCTACAGATCTTCCTAGTAACCAATAATACAACTAAAAAAATGATAATTAGGGTCTAAGAAGGGTTATTTTTTAATTTATCAGTTTTTTGTGTTTTCTGAAAAATTGTATTCGAAGGAAAAAACACGGTTTGAATGTTTGCTCCTCATATATGTCGTTGGTTTTACTCACATTTTTATCTTCATTTAACCAATGCTCAATGATAATACAGTGTTTGCTGATTGTAAATAATTATTAGTAAAAACCCCTATCATCGTCTTTTTTTTTTTTTTTTTTTTTTTTTTTTTTTTTGAGAAGAACTGAAATTCTGTTCATTCTACCTCTCATAACCTTTTGAATTTACACGATTTACGAAAAAAAAAAGAAAAGAAAAGAAACGGAAAATTAATCCCATTCTCTTTCTGCATTTTGGTGAAAACTGCGTAATGCAACGGTCATTTCATTTTGAATAATATATTTTTTATTTTTTCTGTGATTTTTGGATCACTTGGAATATCGCATTCAATTTCACAATGTCATGTCCTCTACTGAAAATTCAGTACAGTCAGTCCCATAGTATCGTCATTTACCAAAAGTGTAACACTAGTGCGAAGTAAATCCCATTCAGTATATAGAAAGTTGAATTATTAACTTCAGTAATTTATTTACAAAGTGACACAAATTATTCAGATTCATTACAAAAACACTTACAATTATGTTATACATTTTTATGTTTGCCAATGATATTTAAAAGTATTTGTGACTTACCATTTATTCTGTAATGTTTAAGTAGGGTTTGAAAATATTCTATAATCTATACAAACTGCATTTTTTTGTTCTTATTTCTCTGAATTTCAAATTCTTTATTTTACAAATGTCTCATATTCTGATTTTAAATGTGTCCGACAAGTGACCGAGAAGTTCTGCTCTTGAAGCTGGTAGATGAGAGGTTCCGGGTTCGGTACCAGGTCTCGCAAATTGATCTAGCGTTTTCTTATCTCCAAAACTAGCGTGATTATCGGCTAAGACTCCTCAGAAAGACCACCCGGAGGGCATTCCACTCATGTCTAGGTCACTTGATTTGACAATGGGCATTAATACCATCACTAACACTTATTTTAAATAACATATTAAAATTAATTTAATCTCCATTTGTTTAATCATTACAGCAGTAATTTCAACCTTATATTGCACTGCAGATTTTTATAGAAAATTTGAATTATTTTTTATAAGAGGGAAAAGTTTCCAGATCAGTGTTCAAACCTGCGAGTTTTTCTTCTATGAGATGCCAATGATTCCTTCAAATGAAAGTTGGAAATTTTCCATCCATCTTGCTTTTATTATGGATATAAATTGTTACTAAGTTGCAGCAAATTTAAACAGTTTTGCTCTCGAAAGAAACGTTTCCAGAACTTTTTTGCAAAAATAAAATAAAATAAAATAATAATAAATACATAATAATAATTAAAAGAGCATTAAAAACCAGCAAACACTTTAAAACACGTTTATATTTATTAAAATCTAATTTACAAAACCTAATCTTCCGGTTATATAATTGATAAATGATAGTAGACAATATATATATATCATGGGACAGGTGGCGGTATATATTGTCTACTATCATTTATCAACTGCATGACCTGAAGATGCCATGAAAATGCATGGCGGAAAGCTTTGTATATTTTGTAAATTAGATTTTAATAAATGTAAACGTGTTTTAAAGTGTTTACCGGACTTTAATGCTCTTTTAATTACATTGCTCGGCATGAAAATTGACTCTGACATCATTTCAGCATATTCTTATGTAAAATGACCTCCTGAATCCGAATATGGCACCCATTTTGCCCTATCACCCACCAATTTTTAGGAATGGACCCTTATTTTTTGGTGATTTTATGGCTATAAATTTGACTTTCAGGAGGGGGGAGGATTATTTTAACAGTTAATTATCTTCTGAGGGGCTACAAAGATGGAAAATTCTTAAACGTAAACATTTGCGACAAGAGATTTTTTTTTTTTTTTGGGGGGGGGGGATTCGCCACTGAAATTATGCATTATATATCTTATATTTTTTTAATCTGTTATTAATGTTATTTTTTAAGCTTTATATATATATATTAGGTGTTAAATTAATTATTTTTCATTCTTCAAATCAAATTCATGGTCATAAAATTATCGAACAGGGAAAGAAATTGAGGGAGGGGGTAGTGTACCTAGAAAACGATGCGTGACTGGGCAAAATGAGAATCATATTCGGATTCAGGAGGTCATTTTATATAAAAATCAGCAACAATGGTATCAGATCTTTTTTTTTTTTTTTTTTTTTGCAGAGCAGTGTTATTAATATGTGCACATGTTTTTTTTTTTAAATATCTCAAATTATGAGGTTAGGTTTTTACTGAATACATAACAGTAATATAATTAAAGTAATGTCATATCTTTAATCAGAAAACTCGTAGTGGTTCTAAGAATTTAGCGAAAAACTTTAAATATTAAAAATGTTACTGCCCTGCTGTCAGATTTCTTTTTTTTTTTTTTTTTTTAGTGCTAGAGGCCTATTTCAGTCGGTACAGTTGTCGAATTTTTATAGGTCACTCTTAATTAGTGCTAGAGGCCTATTTCAGTCGGTTTATTGAATGGAGATTTATTGAATGAAGTCCCCCCAAGGCACAACATTGACATGAGTCCCCCCCCAGGCCCAACTTTGACATGAGTCCCCCCAAGGTACCCCTATTTCAGTCGGTACAGCGTTGTCGAATTTTTATAGGTCACTCTTAATAGTGCTAAGGGCCTATTTCAGTCGGTTTATTGAATGGGGCTTTATTGAATGAAGTCCCCCAAGGTACAACTTTGACATGAGTCCCCCCCAAGGCCCAACTTTGACATGAGTCCCCCCAAGGCCCAACTTTGACATGAGTCCCCCCCAAGGTACAACTTTGACATGAGTCCCCCCCCCAAGGCACACCTTTGACATGAGTCCCCCTCAAGGCACACCTCCCCCTCATTGGGAAAAAAAGAGAAAACGTTGTTTTGCGGCTATAAGACAGTTTGGACTTCCAACGTTATTTGTTACAGTATCTGCAGCTGAAACACATTGGTTTGATTTAATGAAAACTTTATCATGGAATTTAGATCGTCACGAATTAACTAAAGAAGAATTTGTCGATGTTAACAAGTTTAGCAGTAGGCCTCTGGCACTAAATTAAAATCTGTCAATGTCAGATTTTCATGTTTTAAATAATGAAATAATGTCGTGTCTGTATATATATATATATATATATATATATATATATATATATATATATATTTGTCTGCGACTGCATCTCCTCGTGAACAAGAGGGTTCTCACTGTTGTAAAAGGTACCAATGTTTGCCGAATAATCTAAAGAAAATGTTTATGTTGGTTAGAAATTTGTATTGCCTTATACAACGAAGGTATTAATTAAAAACCCCGCGTTAATAAAGGTACTCTATTTTCCAACCTGCAAATAATTTCTCTTAATACTTTACTTTTTCTGTCTCTGTCATAGTTTCAAATAAATAAATAAATGTCAATGTTGCTATTGATAAATTGTTGATGTTGTTATTAGTAACAAAGAAATTTACCTTCTGTAAATAAATAAAAAGCGCTATCTATCTATCTATATATATATATATAAAAGTCTTAGATATTTTCAATGAAAAAATGAATTTAAGATTGTAATTTATCGTCTGCAGATATCTTTTTTTTTTAGAAAATTAAATGTATTTAAAACAAGAAAGAAAAATCAAGCAGTACGCATTGATTAGTAACACTTTAAAACAGTACGCAATTGCTGTATCGAATAACTATTAATATTCTTTGCCTACGTTATCGCACAACAGACAGAAGGACTGAGAAACTTACAGATAGACTAACTGATTTTAAAATTACTCTTAGGCATTTTGGAAAGTGTTAAAAAAGCTTAACGCAAAAGAAAATGCAGCCGTTAGATTATAATTACATCTTTTAAACTCTCTGAATATTTTACTGTAGCCCTGTAAATCTCAAACTTAATCATATCATATTCTATACAAAAATATATTTTAGAATATTAATAATACATGTCAATGGTTTTCAGATTTTTGTAGTAGAAAGTTTTTTAAATATAGCTTTTAAAAAATTCTGTCCTAAAATGTAATACATTGGCTTTTTTTTTTTTTACTGTTGTTGTTGTTGTTGTCCCTGTAAACAAACTAGTTGTACAGGACCTATTAACGTCATTTTAAATAGGGATCATTCCATAGGGAACTTGAGTGTATCATTCTTAAAAAGTTCTCAAAATATTCACGAATGATAGGAGTCGGAGAAAAACAGATAGAAAGGTAGACAATCGGACAGACAGATGCACAAATTGAAATCATATTCCCACTAAAATTATAAGAAAGTGTTAAAAAGCTCATGTAAACAAAAGTGTAATGGTACAGTACATTTTTATTAATAGCTGAATAATAGCTGAATTAATAGCTTAATGTAACTGATTATTTTTATGTGGCCCTGTAAATCTAATGCTAACCATACTATAATACATAGAAGACACACTCTTTTTGTGCATACGAATAATATATTTCTATTGCATTAAGCTTTGTGGAAAACAAAATTATTAAAATTTGGTTTATAAAAATAACTCTCATACAACACAATGCTTTGGAGTACTTTCAAGTGCCCCTGTACACAAACCAGTTAGAAATGTACTCTATTTTACATAGGAAACATCCGATAGGGAATTGAATAATATATTAAAATTTTATTAAAGTTTCTATACATTAAAGGTATTAAAATATGATTTATAGAAACTCCTCTCATAGAACACAATGCTTTCGAATACTTTTGGGTGTCCCTGTACACAAACCAGAAGAGGTATTCATTCCATTTTCAATAGGGAACATCCGATATTGAACTTCAATAAAATATATCGGTTTAAGAAATTCCATAAATATTTACAGGAATTAGAGCGCAGAAAAACAGACAGAGAGACAGACAGACGGACAGAAGAACAGTCAGACAGATACACAAATTGAAATTATATTCACGCTAAAAAAATGATAGAATGTGTCAAAAACGCTCAATGTAAACGAAAGTACAATTCTAGAAATTTTTTATTAATAGCTCTTAATATAACTGAATATTTTTGTGTCACCCTGTAAATCTAATGGTAATCATGCTATATTCTATGCAAAGCATTCTTTTGTGCATATTAATAACATATTTCAATTTCCTAAAACTTCGTGGAAAGTAAAGTTATTTAAATTTGATTTATAGAAATATCTCACAAAGAACACAATGCTTTGGAGTACTTTTGAGTGTCCTTGTTTATAAATCAGAGTTGGTATGTAATCTATTTTATATAGGAAACATCCAATAGTGAACTTGAATAACATACATCAGTTTCAAAAAATTCCATAAATATTTACGGGAGTTAGAGCGCGGGCAGACACACAGACGGACAGATACACAAATTAATATAATATTCACACTTAAAAAAATGCTAGGAAGTGTTAAAAACGCTTAATGCAAACGAAAGTAGAATTCTAGCAAATTTTTAATAATAGCTCTTAATATAACAGAATATTTTTGTGTAACCTTGTTAATCTAATGCTAATCATGCTATATTCTATGTAAAGTATTCTCTTGTGCATATAAATAACATATTTCAATTTCCTAAAACTTCGTGGAAACTAAAGTTATTAAAATTTGATTTATAGAAATATCTCTCATAGAACGCAATGCTTTAGAATACTTTTGAGTGTCCTTGTAAATAAAACAGAGTTGGTATTTAATCCATTTTATACAGGAAAAATCCAATAGTGAACTTGAGTAACATATTTCAATTTCATTAAGATATGTGTACAGTAAAGTTATGAAAACATGATTTATAGAAATACCTCTCATAGAACACAATGCTTTGAAATACTTTCGGGTGTCACTGTACACAAACCAGTAAAGGTATAAACTCCATTTTCAATAGGGAACATCCAATAGGGGACTGGAACAACATATTTCAAATTCATTAAGATATGTGTACAGTAATAGTATGAAAATACGATTTATAGAAATACCTCTCATAGAACACAATGCTTTGAACTATTTTCGGGTGTCCCTGTATACAAACCAGTAAAGGTATAAACTCCATTTTCAAAAGGGAACATTCGATAGTGAACTTGAATAACATATATCAGTTTCAAGAAATTCTGCAAATATTTACGGGAATTAGAGCGCGGAGAGACAGACAGACGGACAGACAGACAGACAAGCCGAAGTCATTAACAATTTTCAACCTTGTTGGGAAGTGTTAAAAATGTTAGAAAGTGTTAAAAACGCTTAATGTAAACGAAAGTACACTTTCAGCAAATATTTATTCATAGCTCTTTATATTACTGAATAATTTTGTGTCACCCTCTAAATCTAATTCTAATCATGCTATATTCTATGCTAACCATTTTCTTTTGTGCTTATAAATAACACATTTCAATTTCATAAATCTTCGTACAAAGTAAAGTTATTAAAATTTAGTTTATAGAAATATCTCCATAAAACGCAATGTTTTGGAATAGTTTTGTGTGTCCCTGTACACAAATCAGTGGTGGTATTTGCTCCATTTTATACAGGAAACATCCGATATTGAACTTGAATAACAAACATATTTCAATTTCATTAAGATTTGTGCACAGTAAGGGTATGGAAATGTGGTTTATAGAAATGCCTCTCATAGAACACAATGCTTTGAAATACTTTTGTGTGTCCCTGTACACAAATCAGTGGTGGTATTTACTCCATTTTATACAGGAAACATCCGATAGGGAACTTGAATAACATGTTTCAGTTTTATAAAGATTTGTGTACAGTACGTGTATGGAAATACGGTTTATAGAAATGCCTCTCATAGAACACAATGCTTTGAAAAATTTTAGGGGGTCCCTGTACTCAAACTAGTAGAGGTATAAACTCCATTTTCAACAGGGAATATCCGATAGTGAACTTGTATAACATATTTCAATTTCATTAAGATTTTTGTACAGTAAGGGTATGAAAATATGGTTTATAGAAATGCCCCTCATAGAACACAATGCTTTGAAATATTTTCGGGGGTCCCTGTACAAAAACCAGTAGAGGTATAAACTCCATTTTCAATAGGGAACATCCGACAGTGAAATTGAATAACATATATCAGTTTCAAGAAATTCCATAAATATTTACTGGAGTTAGAGCGCGGAAAGACAGATAGACAGACAGGCAAACCCAAGTCATAAACACTTTTCAACCTTGTTGGAAAGTGTTAAAAAAAGAGAGAGAGAAATTAAAAACTGACGTCTTAGAGATGCTCAAGAAAAGAAAAAAAAAATTATTAGAATAATGAAAATATTTTTAAATAACCGAGATTTTTTGAAGTCTTAAGCAGAACTTTAATCCAGATGAAATGAAAACTAACTTACATTTTATTTATTAAAAGGTCAGGCGAAAAAGGTTAAGTAATGAATACCATGATTATGTTAAACAACTATTGCTGTAGAGTTTTAAGATAAGTCCAAAAACTTTTAAAATGAAATTTAAGAAGCAACAACTTAGATAAAAAATATATATAAAAAAAAAACAAAATTTATATTTAAAAAAAACAAACAAACAAACAAAAAAGATATATGTGGGATTTTTGCTCTAAAATATAGCTCACACAAATATCTAAAAACCAATTTCTGAAATTTTAGAAATTCGTCACAGGTGTTTTTAAATACATACTTTGGAAAAGGAAGACATAGTTAAGTGGACTTGGCATCCTTGACTTGGCGCAAATGAAGGTTTCATATAAAAGCTTATATTTGCATTTGATATGCATAAAATGAACTAGAGTAAGTTTATTCAGTAAAATATATATTTGGGCAACCATTCTTATGGTTTTTGGCTTATTCTTAGAAATTTGAAATCTTCAAATTGCATCGAGTTTTTTCATGAATTCAGGATTTTCAAAATCCTTAAACTTCTAGAAATACTCAAAAAAAAAAAAAAACTGATGTAATTTATTTTATTTTATTTTGTTTATTTATTTACTAGTTTTTTGTAGGCCGACTAAGGCGCCCGTTGAAAAATAATCGTTTTATTTTATTTATTTCTCACTCTCACTTTAAATAATTCATTTGCTAGCAAGCCCGTGCGAAATTTTCTCACTTTATCTCTTCGTTACCTTTAAAATTATTATTTTATAGACGTCATTTTTTTCATATGCATGCGCAAATTTATTTTTATTTTTATTTTATTTTATTTTATTTTATTTATTTATTTATTTTTTACGGGAAAGCATGTTTCATTTTATGCTGAAAAAAAAATGGCAACAATTAAAAATTTAAATGTATTTTAAAGCTTTTATTTTCATATTTTAATTAATTTTAAAAAATGTAATTATATATTCGTTAGAAATAATGTACCAAATAAAAGGCGCAATTTTTCTGAATACGTCTGTTTAAACAGCTTATCTATCGGACAATTACATTTTTTAAAATTAACTAAAGTATGAAAATTAGGAGACTGAGTCCAAGGAAATCTCTTAAGACTAAAGTGTGACAGAATCAGTGACGGATGAGGGTAACTAACTATATATGCCGAATATTTTTTTCTTTTTTGGGAGGGGGTTGTTAATAGAATCTATTTAAAAGAATTAGGGACGAATTTTAAAATTTGATAATTAGCTTTTAGGAAAAAAGAAAAAAAAAAAAAAAAAAAATGCATGCCTATGCAAAAAATATGATTTTGGATATATTTTTATTTTTAATATCACTACGCTGCAAAAAAAAAAAAAAAAAAAAAAAAAGTCGACCTCTGATACTATTTTTGCTGATTCTTGTGTAAAATGACCTCCTGAATCCGAATATGACTCCCATTTTGCCCTGCACCCACCGTTTTTGATTTGGAGAAAGAAAGAGAATTAATTTAACGCCTAAAAACAAAAAAATATAATGTTTAATAAATAACATTAATAATAGATTAAAAAACTATAAGAATTATAATACCTAAATTTTCCCCTTGCCGCAAATGTTGATGTTTTAGAATTTCCCAACTCTGTAGCCCCAGGAGATATTTAACAGTTAAAATACCTCCCCACCCCCCTCCCTAAAAATCAAATTTAGAGTTATAAAATTAACGAAAAGTGATAAAATTAGGGGGCCATCCTTAAAAAACGGTGGGTGATAGAGCAAAATGGACGTCATATTTGGATACAGGAGGTCATTTTACATAAGAATTTGCCAAAATGGTGTTGGCGGGCAATTTTCATGCCGAGCAGTGTATTCAGAAAACGCAATTTAAAGCTTTCAAATTTGCAAAAAGTAAATCAAAACCCCTAAGAATTGCTGCCTGAATATATATTAATTATTAAAAAAAAAAAAAAAAACTAATATAGCTCAATTTCTAAATATTAAATATAAATATAAGTTTTTATATGAAACTTACTTCAGTGGTAGCGTCAAAGTGTCAAATCTCCTCAAATAATAATATATATTAAAGTTTTTGCATCCAACATATGTGAATTATTTTAATATAACTGAGTTTATTTAAAAATGAAAAGCGATTGAGAAGGTACTTATATGACCCTCCGTGCGGGTTATAGCCCGTTTTCACACATAGTTAGAGGAAAACTACGGACAACACCGAACGTCTCTGCCGAAGAGCCTGATTTGAATTCGAACCTAGCACCTCTAACCTCTTAATCACTGGTAGAGCTGGAGAAGAGAGACATAATTTAAGAATGATGACTAATAGGGCTTTCTAAATTCAACAGAAGCTAAAGCCAGTGTTATTATATGGGGTATTTTGGCCCATCATAACTCGTTAAATAATACATATTTTACCATGTTTTTATTAACTTCGATTCTTGTTTGTTTGTCCAGTACAAACCTCTCAATCGATTTTTAACTAACTTCCCTACTAGCTAGACATTTGAAACTTCCAGAATAGCTCAGAATCCGATGATAACACAATAGTACGAAGCCCGATTTTCGAATTTTTGAATGGTTTTCTTTTAATTAAGATATGAAAATAATGACCTATAACTTAAAAATTAGCCATTAAAATATTAGGTATAATTTAATTATTTCAAAATAATAATAATAATAATAATAATAAATTACGAGTTCGTTTTCTTTCGACATAAAAACAAAAAATACATTTAATTCAAGGTGAAACTTAAAAAATTATAAAAAGTTAAATTATGCATCTCACAAAAATTGACGTCATTATCACTTTAAAAATTTTATACACATTGATAAAGTGTAATGTAGTTCCATAACCATGATTCAGCAGAAGATTTAAAAACGTGGTATATAAAAGTTTTATATCTTATAATTATTTGAATTTCGTTTAGAAATTTAGAAAATTCAGTCTCTGTTAAATTAGTTATTGTTCTCTAAAAATTGATTTTTTAATATTTAATATTTTATTTTGAAGCTGTAAAATACGAATTTTCACTATATGAAATTATGTTAAAGTTATTGAAATTGACTACAAGAGTTCTTTTTCAGTTTTTAAATATGCTTTAGAAAAGATAATTTAAAAGTGACATATTAAAGTTTTAATACCCGACAAGTATAAACAGTTTTCAAATATTAGAGTTGAATTAAAAAATTAATAGTTAAAAAATTAAGCACTGTAATCTATAAATTATATAAATTGAAATTACCACTGTTTTGTCAGCAGGTGAACATTTTCCAAAATGTCATCTAGGACAAAGTGATCACGGCGTAGAATTTTCACTTTATCACTCGAATTAGCATATTATTTAGATCCAGATGCAGCTATCTAATCAAGATAATAACTTCTTTGCCGAAACAAACTAAAATTATTCCATACATTACGGTATTACAACCATTTTGCAACAGAAGATGTTTATAAAGGTGAGGATTATATGACCAAATGCATTTCAAATTATATATAGATTTGCATGAAAAGCTGAAAAACAGGGCTAAACCAACAATGATTCTATGTGTGATAAATATCAGGAAACGTATCGTTCCACCTACGCAATAAGAAATAATACTAAGTTAGTTGTTTCATAAGAATAATCTAGAAATGCATAAATAAATATTAATTAAAATGTTTAAGGCATGCCAGGTACAAAATATTTATAGCGTACTCAAAGACATTTTGGTGAAAATCATCCAGCTTAATTTAAATGTAAGCTTTAGTTATTTTTAACTATGATGGAAATTAAGGGCTGTACTCTTAAATAAACCTAAGTTAAAAAAAAATAAATTAAAAAGCGCTTTTACTTAAAAAATTTACTATAAACTCTAATTTAGAGTATCCAGATAACATACATAAATGCGAAACTTCAGCTCATTCGAATGATAAGAAGTGGGTACCAAAACTCGAAAAATCTTTTTGAACTAGAGTTAGGAACGCCCTCATTCATACCGCCCCGCCCCCCCCCCCATGCTTTAGCATATATTATCGCCGAAATCATACATGTATGCAAAATATAAGCACAATTGAATAATAAGTAAATTAAAATTCGAAAAAAAATTTTGAACTTGAGTTAGAGGTACAGGTCTTTAACCCCCCCCCACCACCACCACACACACACACGCACACACACTACGTAACTGCTTGACCATGTATTGTCGTTGACATTATATATGTATGCAAAATGTAAGCACAATCGCGACATAGGAAATGGGTTAAAATTTGAAAACAAATTTTGAGTTGTAGTTGAGGACCAAAAAGCCTAAAGAACCCCCCTCCCCCTCCCCATTTTTGTTACTACTTGAGCATGCATATTGATATTTCCATGTATATTAATTTCAGCTCAGTTAGATGATAATAAATGGGTAAATTCAATTCTAAGATTTGATCCACACGCATATAAATAAGGAACAAGCCAAGTTAAATAAAAGATTGTAATATAATTAAACATGTATATAAATATACAGTCGCTAACAAAAGTGTCCGAACACTAGCAAACATTCCTATGTAAAAAAAAATACACTTCATACGGTTTTGTTAAAAAAATCCTTGTCGAATCCTGTTCGTAGTCAGTGTAAGAACATGATTCCATAAGGATTTATTTAACAAAACCGCATGAATTGTTCTTTTTTACATAGGAATATTTGCTAGTGTTTGGACACTTTTGTTACCGACTGTTTATTTATATATGCATGTATGTATACCTTTCAGAAGATGAAATGTTGTAAAACTCAAAATCATTAATTTTTAACTATAAACAGCCAATTTGTTTTTGTGCAATGATTTTAATTTTTGTTTTCTTCTATATTCAATAGAGGAAAGTATTGGAATCGTAAAAATTTCTGACTTTCGGTTTTCGAAGGATTTACACGTTTTGAGAGTTCCAGAACACGATTTCATCATTTTTATAAAATGTCTATCTGTCTCCATGCATCTGTGTGAGACAAAAATTTTGAGGCGACTGTATCTCAGTAACTACTGCACAGAAATGCATATAAATTTTTATACATATAAATCTTGTCATAAGTTAGTGTCTATCGAATTTTGTTGCCAATCGCTCAACAGGTGGCGCTACGATACAATGATTTCCGCAGTTACAGCGAAGGTTATATCTCAGAAACTGTAGCATGAAATTGCTTAAAAATTCATTTGGAGATGTACATTGACATAAGTTAGTGTTTATTAATTTTTAATGCCAATAACTCTACAGATGATACAGCTATACATTGATTTCCGCAAATTCAGGGAAGGCTATATCTAAGAAACTAGTCTACAGAATTGAATACAAATGTATATGTAGATGCACCTCAACATAAATTAGTTTATGTCAACTTTTGGTGCCAGTCGCTTTATTGGTGACACTGTTATACTGAGATATCCGCTATTCACGGGAAGGCTATATCGCAGGTTATTTGCGTTTAATCTAGTAAAACGGGTTCTATGAAAAGACCATCATGAGACATTTAATGTATATCCGCCAATAGGTGGCGTCGTTGTACAGCAATTTTCCCCAAGAACGGGAAGGATGTCATCTGCACGGTAAAAATTCACTTCCGTTGAGCATTTAGCATCACAACTCTCAGCGATGAAAGTCGCCTGAATTCATAACAGAAAAAAAAGTAAATAAATAGAAATAAATAAATGATAATAATAATAATAATATGAACTGCGTGAATTTGTATAGGAAAATACAGAAAAACATTATGCATAATAGTTTATAGCATAATAGTTTTAACTTAAGCATAATAGTTTTAACTATAGTTTAAACTATAGCATAATAGTTTTAACTTAATTTTAAAATAAATAAAAAATATTCCCGTCTTAAACTCTTAACTAAAAACTAATCACGGTAGTCACATATAATTTAAATATAAATAAATGGAGTACATACATTTGACGGAAATATCAAATGAAATTTTACAAGAGAAAAATGTGTCCAGGTTAAGAATTGAACCTAGACACTTTGGCTTTATGTGTTAACACTAACACATAAGAACCAATAGAACTAGCCCGATAATTTGATAATAATTTGATTGGCATTATTCACTCGTATGAAAGGTGAAAATATTTCATTTTTTCATGCTATTTTTCTTCTTGAAAACTTCATTCGCCATTTTCATCAAAAATATGTAATTAAAGCTACTGTATCATAGTTGTTTATTGCCCTTCTACAACTGAAGGTTCGGGGCAAGAGAGCGCCTCCGACTCGTTTCGCTCATTAAGCTCTGCGGGGCTCTACCCGCCTATTCGCAGCTTTTCCTTCCGCTGAATAGGAATATTAATAGTGTATAACACAATACAAAAGCAGAGCAATATAGAAATTCTTCTTTTTAATATCACATTGAAATACAAAATACTTATTTATTGAAACACAATACTTTTTTAATAACACGATATTTTTAAACACACTATTTATATATATTTAATGAAATAATATGTGAGAAATCTGTCTTAACGATGTCTCTCTCTTTCTCTTTATATATATATATATATATATATATATATGTATATATAATGAAATAATTTATCAAAAATCTATCTTAACGACGCCTTGACGACTTAAGTCTTTCGATAAATTAATAATATTCTTCCACCATGTTGGGCGGAAGCATATGCTAGGCACACAAAACGAACAAAGACGGCAGTAATTTGTTTTAGATTAGAGAGAAATTCGCAATATATCTAGACCATTTAGTGTTACAACTTTAGTATATGAGCAAGTCAGAGACACGCCGAGATGATTTTCTAATTAAAAATAAATTAAAAAATTAAAATTAAAGTTACCTCCAATTTGTTCCACATGTGGTACTTTGGAGGTATAGCTATAAATCCTATTCGGATAGATATTAAAAATGTGGTGTAAAGTAGTGCTGAAACAACAATTAAAACTTTTATAGAGAACATACTTTCATTAAAATAATAATAATAATAATAATAATAAGGCTTCAAAAAATGCGGTTAAAAATCAGTTGTCAATTCTGACCATTTTTGCTATGTGCTGGCCTCCTCATAAAAGACATAAATTAAATAATTGAAACTGCTATAAGTTACAAACTAGTAGAATTAGATTTAAAAAAAAAAAAAAACATACACACACTTTTTTTTTTTTTTACTTTTACAGAATTTTTATTAAAAGCGCATGAAATTTCACAAAAATCCAAATTTTTGGACTTGAGCAAACTAAGTAAATTTATTACTTTAAAATTAGGAAATGTTCTTCTTATTTACTTCTATAAGAAATAAACAAATAATAAAATAACCTTCTTTTAAGTTTTTCTGATTTTTCAATGAAAATGAACGTTTTTACTTTTAAATTTTTACATTAAGTCCACTTCTTATTTATTAGGTCGTTGCAAAAGTTCGTGCGGTTTTTTATTGCTTCATTTCATAAAAATCCATCAAATCAAATGACAATTTTTAATCAAAATACTCTCAATTGCTTTCTACAACCTTTGTCCATTTTTCGGGTAACAAATGTATACCACGGCGATAGAAGCTCTCGTCTTTGGAGGCAATAAAATGATCCGCGTCCGCACGAACTTTTGCAACGACCTAATATTTCTATAAAAAATAAACAAATAATAAAATAACCCTAAATGAGAAGTTTTTCTCATTTTTCAATGAAAAGGGACGTTTTTACTTCTAAATCTTTACTTAAGTCTTCTTATTTACTTCTATAAGAAATAATAAAACAACCTTCTTTTAAGTTTTTCTGATTTTTCAATGAAAATGGACATTTTTACTTTTAAAATTTTACATTAAAACACTTGCCGATCCATGTTTTTTTTTTTTTTTCCCGAAATCCGATTATTAATATATTTATGCGTAGTACATTGGTCGACAAAATTTTAGGAATAACCGCTTTTCTCTTTCTCTTCTTTTGCACATAATTTTTAAACAAATAAACATATGTAATAAAGACGCACCACAAAACTGGCGTTGTAAAAATTATTACTTACAGACTTTGAATAAACACCATAAAATGCAATAAACTCGCAACAATTGTTTCGGGTCGAAAAAACACACGACCCTTCATCAGGCGAATAAAGTAAGCACGAGTGCTGCAATCAAAGCGGCAACGCACGTTGCCGCTTTGACATCGAGGGGGGGGGGATGGGGGGTTAAGGCCGATTGACTGCACTAGGGTCCTAGGCCTGTATGGGGACTGCCCTCCGTGGGGATCTTTCTGGGGGGGGGTCCTAACCCGTATTTATGCAAGTTTCGGAGAAAACAACGGAAAACACCGAACGGCTAGGTCAACGAGTGCGACCTGGGAGCGGACGCGGCACCTCCTGTCTACCAGCTTTGATTGCAGAACCGCTAGGATGCTGGTGGGCCGATCACAGCGTGGATTAATCGTCGATCATGTAATCAAACATTAGTCCTCAAAATTATTGGTAATTACATTGCTCTGGATGGAAATCGACCTCGACGTCATTTCTGTAAATAGTTAGGTAAAATGACCGCCCGAATCCAAAAATTATGCCCATTTTGCCCCATCACCCACCTTTTTTACTTTCTTCTATATGTAATATAGAGAAAGTATTGGATTCGCGAAAATTTTTGAAGTCCACTTTTTGATAGATTTACATGTTTTGGGATGTGGAGAACACGAATTAATAGTTTTTAGAAAATGTCTGTCTGTCTGTCTGTCTGTCTGTCTGTATCATTTTTTTGTGGACGCTGTATCTCACGTAATAGTAGTAGTTAGCTAGGAATAAAAATTTGTGCATGTGGGGGCATCGGTTCCCCCCCTGGGTGGGAAGTACCCCCCGGGGAAGTAAATTTTCAAGATGGGTATCTTTCGAAAGGTCTCGTTGATAATAGTAATAGTTAACTGGGAAAAAAATTTTGTGCATGTGGGGGCATCGGTTCCCCCCCCCCCACCGGGGGAGGAAGTACCCACCCGGGGGGGCAAAGTTTCAAGATGGGTATCTTTCGAAAGGTCTCGTCAATACCTTTAAAACGAATGGTTGAACCATAAATCTGTGATAATTTAAAACAAAGTTATCGATTTTTTTTACTTTTAACAAAAAAAAACTTTTTTTTTTTAACGAAATTTAACTAAACTTGGTATTTAGTTGGTCCCCGACATAAACTGTTGCTGATTATGTTTGGGGATCAATAGCTCAACAGGTGGCGCTGTGATAGCATTTTATCTAAATTTTTAACATGGCAGCATAGGACAAAAATTCGTATAAATGTGCATAATTAGAGTTGTTTTAAACTTGTGATTGTAAAATTAATATGAATTATTGATAATAGTAGTATGTAACTAGTAAAAAAATTTTCTGCATTGGGGGGGGGGGGCATCGCTTCCCCCCCCTAGGGGGGAAATACCCCCCCAGGGGGGTAAATTTTCACAATGGGTATCTTTCGAAAGATCAGGTTGATAATAGTAGTAGTTAACTAGGAAAAATTTTTTGTGCATGTGGGGGCATCGGTTCCCCCCCCCACCGGGGGGGGAAGTAAATGACAATTTGTCAGTGGAATGTTTTTTGACATTACTCCTAGCAAATAGGGTAAAACATTTGTTTAAAATAATTACTAGTTGAGTGTGGATTTCGATTTATTAAATTGCCATATTGTGAGCAACGACTATGACCTGAGAGCTTATTATTTGCCGTAGGATAAAAAAATAAGCATAAACACTCCCCCCCCCCCTCTTTCAGTATACTAGTACCGGAAATTAATAAAAAATGGTTTTTTTTTTTTTTTTTTTTTAAGACAGTGTGTTTTTCAGAATTGTAATTTAATTTTGGAAATTTACTCAGGTTGCTTGCCTATTTTAGACCCAGGTAGCACGATAATATCCACAAATGTCCTACCAATATTGGTCAATATTTTGAATGTCACTGAATGTCAAGCGTCAAACTTACGATATTTATGAATATTGACAGACATAATTTACAATCCATATTATAAAAAAGCTTTTAAAAGAATTATTTTCATTAAATACAAAATTCATGATCCGAAAATAATATTTTGAAAATTAATTTTTATAAATTAATATATTTTTAAGAAATATAATTTTCTAATGCTTTATTTTTAACATTTGTTAATATTAGCCAATGTCGTAAAAATGATATTATTTTAACAACATTCTTCGATATCTGTTGACATTCGACAAGTAATATCATTTTTTGGATATTGGGAGACATCTACCTACATTGTGAAAATAATCAATGTGACATTTGAGCATGCGTAGCGCCTGAAATGTCAAAAAGCTATATTTATTGATGTCAGGAAATATTCTCATTATCACCAGATATCAGAAAAAAATATCTATAAATATTTTTTAGAGAGGGTTCATTTTATATTCCCCAATGTCATATTTTTATATTAGCCAATATCTTTGTGCTACCTGGGGAGTACTCACAAAATTTAGCACTTAAAATCCATTTATTCTTGTTTCGATGTTTTTGTGTGTATGAAAGCATCCTAATCCTATGTCGTTGTATATTTTAAATATTATCGATAAGTCTGATATTTTGTTGTGCTCCAAAGAAATATTTTCTCAATTTTATTTTTCTTAAAAATTATGTTAAAAGAAATGTATATTTATGAGTTATGCACAATAATTTAATTTTATTTATAACATTCAAAATGCCCATTACGTATAAAAGTCGTATGAGATATAATACACTTAAAAATATATTTAACTGTATATGCTTGTGTGTGTGTGGGGGGGGGGGGGGGGGAGACCATATAAAACTTGTGCCCAGGGCCTCTAAAAGTCATAGTCGGACCCTGACTTTTATCACTGTTCGGTAATTTTATGGGTATGAATTTGATTTGGAGGGAGGGGGGGGGGATTATTATAGATGTTAAATATCTTCTGGGGGGCTAATAAGCAGTAAAATTCTAACACATGAACATCTGTAGCAAGCAGGGGCGAGGCGTGGTTCAGAAAACTATGGAAGCGCCGAAGCCAAGCGCTTCCAAAAGCAGAGGAAGAACCAATTCAGTTTTTCGAAGAGGCGACGTTACTTGATTACATTTTAAAATCTTAAATATTGGAAGCGCTGCTTCAATCGCTTCCATGGACGCTTCGCCACTGGTAGCAAGGGAGAAATTTAGGAAGAGGGGTGAATTGCCACTAAAATTACAAATTACATTTATTATATTTTATTAATCTATTGTTATTATTATTCATTATACTGTACTATATTATTATTAATATATATATATATATATATATATATATATTGAGTGTTAAAATGTTCCTTTTCCACCCTTCAAATCAAATTCATGGCTATAAATTTACAGAACCGTGTTAAAAATTGGGGGAGGTAGTAGTGGCCCAAGAAAAGTGTGGGTGATTGGGGGAAATAGGAATCATATTCGGATTCAGGAGGTCAGCTTACATAAGTATCTGCAGAAATGGTATCAGGGATGACTTTTTTTTTTTTTTTCAGTGCAGTGTTGTTCAATAAAAAAGGCCTTAAATTTAGCAGTGCTGTTTCAAAACAAACAGTTATCTAAAATTAAATTTCCTATTTTTTTTTTCTTTTATATATAGATTTAGGATTAGTTATGTGTCTAATAACCATTTTTAAAATTAGTTTTGAAATTTCTAAAGAAAATATGTAACTAACATTAAAGAGTTAAAAGAAAATGCATGAATCTTTGAAAATATACTCTCTTTAATAAAAGTGAAAGTAGAAAATTGGCTGAAAGGAATGTTTCTAAGTTATAATTCTAAGTAAAAATAAATTAAATTAAAATGTTATGTCAAAAAAATAAATAAATAAAAAATAATAAAATAAAATAAATAAATAAAATAAAATAAATAAATAAAATAAAATAAGTAAATAATTAAATAAATCATGTCAGTTATTTTTATTTATTTTCTTTTTCAGAATTCATGTTTAATAAATGAATAATGGAAAATATTTTTCGGTACTTGGAATCTTCTCGAAATAATAAAAAAAGTATCAGGTAGGAGGAAAGTACCAGTATTGGACCTTATAACAGAAGTGGACACTAACTCTGAAAACAAACTTCCTAATTCTTGCTTAGGTTCGAGCAATATTCAGTGTTGCAATTACACTCCTGTGCTGTCTTAAACTGCAAACATTTCAAGGCATGAGATGAAGATATGAAACAGACTTGTCATCGTGTCTTCGTGTCACGCTAGTAAACAATGTGCCTTCATTTAAAAATAAATATAAGCCATTCAGTTTGTCGCTCCTTGGCTCAGTTAGTAAGAGCGTCACGTTAATAACGCGGTGGTCGAGAGTTCGGTGACCGGCGTGTTGATTTTTGCAGATAATTAGTAGAAAAGGTGTCAATTGATACAAGAAAAATTTTCGTTGCTTACACAATATCCTAAAAAATTTTTGAGAATTTTTTTTTTCAAGAAGTTTTTTTTTTTTCAAGATTTTTTTTTTTTTTTTTTTTTTTTTTTTTCAGATATTAAATATCACAAAATATTTTTGATAGTAAAAAAAAGCACCAAATAAAAAGTTTGTGGTAAAAAAATACATAGTAAAAATTTTTTTAGAAAATTCTTATTTTTGAAATTGGATTTTGTCATCGTGTATTCGTGCCATGCTAAAAACAACAAAGCGCTTCCAATTTAAAGTAAAAGCAAGAAATGTTTACGTCGTTCATTGGTTCAGATGGTTAAAGCGTCATGTTGATAACGCGGTGGGGGTGGGTTGGTTCGGTCTTCAAAGGCCGACGTGTAACTTTTTTTTGTAGATAATTAATAAAAAAGCTGTCATTTGTTAAAAACAAAACCTTTCATGGTCTACACCGTACCCTAAGAAATTTTGATTAAAAAAAAAAAAAAAAAAAAAAAAGCTGAAAACTTTTTGTCGTGGAGCCTTAAAAAGCAAAAAATAAAATTTTAATCTTGCAGCGACATGCTATAAAAAATATAATTCCAAGATTAAGAAAATTTTAAAGAAGAATGTAGATATTTCACTTTTACACGAGATAAAAATTCGTAAATATTCGAAGTGTATTTCGAAAAGCTTTCAAGAACAATATTTTCCTGTTCTTTGACTTTTGGTTAGAATGTCATGCTGATAACACGTGGGTCGTGGATTAGATCCTCAAAGGCCGATGTGCTTTTTTTTTTTTTTTTTTCAGATAATTAATATATATAAATATATTGCAAAAGGGAAATATCTCTTTCTTTCTCTAAATTTTCATTATTCTTAAAAGTTTCATTTCTTTATAGCATGTCTTTACCTCGATACTTTTCTATTTTATGCTTTTTAGGGCTTCACAATAAAAAGCTTCTAATCTTAAAAAAATGATTCTTTACTTAATTTTTTATTTTAAACTGATTTCATCTATTTTTGCTTTCATTTGACTAAAATAAGTATACATAAATCATTTATTGCATTAAATATTTAATTTTGTATTAATATATTCAGAGTTGCCAACCTTTCGGATTTTTGTACACCAATCATTTTTTTCGGCAGAAGTAGCTTTCATTAATAACGAAATTTAGCAATTAAATAATACGAGTGAAACTTAAAAACAATAGTTGTGGGGAAAAACCCGGTGGGTTGGCAGTCCTGATACACTGAATTTTTATGTGTGTATTATTGGCACCAAAAAATTCTATCATGATCAGTAGTGGGCAGCTCATTTGACTGTTAAGGCGAAATAAGTAGTAGACACAACTCATTAAATCTCAAACGTTTAAAACGGAGTGGGAATTCACTTCAGTCATCTGATAATCCTGATAATTTTGAGACGAAACATTCTTAAGCGATGGTTATTTCGTTTTTTTTTTTAACTTTATTGTGCGGGAAGGGGGGGATATATTGATTTATTGGATGAGTTTTTTTTGCATTGAAACACTCTCGGTGAAATAGCATTCACTAGGGACAGTATTTGGAGGGTTATACTTCATGACTATTTTACAAATGGTACAAGGGATTTAACCCGATCAGGTTATCACTTTTTTCGGCATTTTGTCAGATTATCATGGGTCGCTGAAGACCCAAAACGTGTTAGAATACGTAATTTTTAATGAAAACAATCTGATAAAATTTGTAAACGCTCTTGAATACTTTTACAAGGGCAGAAAATGAACATTGAAAAAAAAAAAAAAAAAAAAAAAAAAACTAATTATTTATTTTTTTATGAGAAACACACGCACTTCCCAATAAATCCAGGCACTGACTAAGAATTTCATAACTTTTGAATAAATTAGGATATTTGAAAAATTCGAATTGTATAATAAAGTTTAAGAATGGTATTTTTACGGAAAAAATCACGGACTCGATGGAGAGGTATACCTTTTATACGTGGATTCTCAAAAATGAGACAGCTTAAAATGACTCTGGTCTTTAACGACCCACGATAACCAGCTCGGGTTAAGTTACCTGCTCCTTAATCTGTTCTACTCTGTCAAGTATTCGACTTTGCGCCGACGTCGTGTTTGTACTAAAAGAAGACCCTTTCGTGGAAGCACGAACTGTCATGGTGTGTCTCCAGACTGCTTTTATGGATTAATTCCTGCTCATCGCCAAGAGCCTACTACTTACCTACCTCCAGTGCGAACATCTCAACCTGAACAACAACACGTATATTGAGAACAAAATTATGGGCACTCTGTTAATTCTATACTTCAGAATCCTTTATGATTCTGAATAACAAATGAGAGAATACTTTAACCATTTCGGACACAGTGTTGCAGCTGCAGCAACACCAAATTTTAATTCCGAGGTTCAAAAACTCATTCCAAAAACATTTTATAGAATTTTTCTTCTATAATATTGAGGGGAAAACTTCATTTACTTCTTGTCTTCTAATATCGTTGTTGAATTCCGGTGGCTGTTGGTTTTAAATGAGCAGAATTACTCTGCGCCAGCAAGAGTAAATATTGCGATAGTAAGTTGAGAGAAACAGAATGAAAATTTTTAAACAAAATAAATTTGTTTTAGACTTAATCTAGATACATTATTTTGCGATTCAACAATGAAATTAATGAATCTATCGCCTTCAAATTTATTTTGTTTTTTAACATATTTAATTTTACACTTGGAGAGAATTTTGTAAAAATTTTAATCCCTATTTATAATTTCCATAATTTTGAAATTTTGAAGGTTGAAGATGAGATTGGGTGGGATTTATGTCGCCCTCGAGCTACGCAATGGCCAGTATACAATGTCCTTTTAGCCACCCTAGAAGTGGTCTCTATGTATACCATCACAATTTTCATCCACTATGAAGAGGTTGGCTCCTCCACTTCGGTAACCACCATAGTAAATATTTTTAACCCTTTGCTGCGCTTGACAATTCGGATCATTTAAATTATACTGCCACCGGGATTCATGAACTAAATTAAACTAAAAAAAATTTTTAATTTTAAGGTTAAAAAAACCGGCCTTTTCTACTATGTTATAAACAAAAATTTTTGCTAAAAAATTTCCGGGATGAATTTTTGCAGCTGGATCTTAAATTTTGCGTCCTCGCAGCGAGGACACCGCGCGTTAAGGGGTTAAAGAACATTGAGGACATTGCAGCCACGACGGGTTTAAGTGCATCATCCACCATTAATGTACCGTAATTTCCGATGTACAAGCGCATGTCAGATAAACCACTTAAGTTTGACATAAAAAATTTAATTATTGATTATAGCTGTGTTTGAACCATGCACTACCGTATAAAACAACATTATTTTTTATTAATTAAAATTTCTGGCGTAAAACAAGTATGTCTAGCCTGTGGCTTATATACTAGAAAGTATAGTACTCAACGGTCTTTGACCAGCTCGAGTATCGAAACCGCAAACTTTCGTTTGCGGTTTGAGTGGATTAAAGTTGACAGACTACACTAGGGTACTAGGCCAATTGGTGTGTTGTTCTCCGTGGGTTCTTTCTAAGGGGCCCTAGTCCGTATTTACGCGAGTTTCAGAGAAAACCACAGAAAACGCCGAACGTCTAAGCCGATGAGAACGACTTGGAATTAAACCCAGCACTTCCCGTCTACCAGCTTTGAGCTTCCATATATGAGCTTGAAGGCCTAAAATCCAGTATTATTTAATAAAAACTAGCTTATGAATCTGTCACGAAGGAACTTAGATTTAGGAACAGCTTTTAAAATTTAGATTGTGTTGGATTATGGGGATTAAGACCGATTAACTGCACTAGGGTTCTAAGCCTGAGGGTGAGTTCCCTCCGAGGGGAGTCTTTCTAAGAGATTCTAGCCCGTATTTACGCAAGAAATTTATATTGGGCTAGAGAAATGCTTGACTTTATTTTGTTTGAACATAAACAAATGTTTCCTTAATAATTGGAAACCATAAAAAATCATAAAAGTGAAAAGTGAAAAACCACGATAACTAAATATATACGTGCATTTTCCCAGTTAAAAAGCATGTTGATAAAACGAACTTTCGTAAATCGAAATATTAGATATACAATTTTTTTTTTTTTTTTTTTTATTATTATTGGTCTGTTTTCTAGATACATATAAAGAATACTGTATAATTTAAATACCATGATTAACAAAGTGTAGAGTGAAATATGTGATGATCAAAATACCTTTTAGAAAACTTATTTTTCAAGTAAGTTAATCACATCTTAGCTAAAAACAAATGTACTGATAATGAATAAAAAGGGAATCGAATAAAAGTAAAGTTCAAACGTTAAAAAAGAAAAAAAATGGAAAAACTATAGTAAATATAAAAAATAAATAATTTGTCATATCTATGTCTAAAAGACTCTTTTTTTTTTTTTTTTTTACTTTTGTTTAAAATTAAATAAATCTTGTTCTTAAATTCAAAAATATCCGGTTTTTACGATATGTCTTCTGCCACTTATTCTCAACACAGTAAGTTCATTACATCTGTTTTTAATTCCTGCTAAAAAAAGGAGGATGCAATAAGTTTGAAACTTTTCTCTATCCAAGTTTATGGTTTTATCTCTCTGCTTATGGCACTGTAGTTTCCAAGCGAATATACAATAAAAAAAGTATTTTTTAGAAATCTTACACTGTTAAAAATTTAGTGTTAGTTTGAACCTAAACTTGTTACTGAAGAATCTGTAACCACCCGATGGTTTACCATGATTTCGTAATTTTATGTTTAACATATTGGTATTATGTTTTAAATAAATAATAAAAAAAAAAAATC
Organism: Salticus scenicus; assembly: GCA_963930645.1. Taxonomy (NCBI): domain Eukaryota; kingdom Metazoa; phylum Arthropoda; class Arachnida; order Araneae; family Salticidae; genus Salticus; species Salticus scenicus. The sequence continues at coordinate 96,763,001 of OZ005660.1, forward strand.
TGCAGTCGACCGAAGCGTAGATCGAACTGAAGGCCTTCGAGTTTCAAGTCTAACACTCTGGCACTATGCTAGGCTTCCATGCCCGGAAGATATGTCTCGTTGATTTTCATAAAAGGAGATAAATTTTCTAGGATGTTATCTTGACCCATGGGTGAGTTGCACGAAATTTTCCCTTTACCCTACGTTTTCGACTACGCTCTTTAACTTAAGCATGGTTTGATTTCAAAAAGAATTTTATTGATTTATAATTCCTGGACTGTAAAATAAATTTTTCTCTCTTCTTAAAAGAATATACTTCAATAAACTTTCATATAGTAACATATGGTTAGTGATCAATTGAATAAAGAACTCTTTTTTTCTTTTAATGAATTTTGGTTTTGAGTGAATAATCACTCGCGATATCACTTCACAAACTTTATTTTCAAACTCCGGCTTACAGCCGGTAATTATTAGCTCGCTAGTGGCGCCATCTCCTGAATAAAAGGGAATTACAACTACAAGTAGACCGCAACAAGTTTTGATGCAACTGAAATTCAATCGCAAAAAGTAGAAAACTAAAAAGTGATGTTGAACCATATTATAGCATTGCTAATAACTTTTCTCCATATAGTGATTCAAGTTTGAACTGAAATTTTTAACAGCATATTTTTCAAGTAACTTAATCACTCCTTAGCTAAAAATATTATTTGAAAATAAATAAATAAATAAATAAATAAATAATAATAATAATAATAATCGAATAAAAAAAAATATATATATATATAGAATAAATTAAACATCACGTTAAAGAATATTTAAAAGAATTCTATGCTGTTGTTTTATTAGACGGAATAGGATTTGGAAATTTCCGCATTTGGAATAGTTCCAAGCTATGTTCCATAAAAATCGGTTCCATAGATTTTTAAAAACTATTTAAAATGTAATTTTCTCAAGCTATTTTTTAGTGATATTTTAAAATTTATTAGCTGTCAGACTTCAAATTTACAACTCATATTACATGATAATTCACACAGTTTTGGAATGAGGGTGAAAAAAGCTATTTTTAAAAATTGTGAATTTATAATTGTGAATTTATTGACTATGAATAATAATTCTGCAATTACTATTTTTCCATGGAAATTTCATTGATATATGTTTTCTATCGTTTATTCTACATTCCATATGATTCAACAAAAGATGCTATTTTTTTCCGAGGGTCTTAAAATACTCTATTTACTTTGATATTCAGTATAAGCAGTATGCTATTTAAAAAAAATTCAGGTTATTTGTTAGTAATTGACACTTATGTACAAAAACTCTAAAAAAAAAAAAAAAAAAAAAAAAAACAGAATTATTGTATGTAAGTTAGGAATCTGATTACTGGAATATATAATTAACATACAATACGATGCTCTTTTACAATTTAAATAGCAACTGATGAATTGACTTGATGTTAATATAGAACAAATACAGTTTTCACAAACCTTAAAAAAGTAACTGTTAGTATTAGACAGGTATTAAGAGATGCTTAATTTATTCTTAAAATACCAGACTGAATTTCATTCAAAAAAATTATTTTATCAGTTACATACGTAATTTTTATGTTTGTTTTAAATAAATAAATAATTTTTTCTTAAAAAACTAACCGTTTTTATAAGAATCGTTAGTTTCAATAAAAACATTAGTTTAAATAGCACTGCTCTACATGAAAATCGACTCCAACACCATTTTTGCAAATTTTTATACAAAAGGGCCTCCTGAATCCGAATATGACGCTCATTTTCTCTTATCACCCACCGTTTTTTGGGATGCCCCCTATTTTTTATCACTTTTCGATAATTTTTTGGCTATACATTTGATTTGTAGGGTAGGAAAGGATTATTTTTACTGTTAAATATCTTCTGAGGAGCTACAAAAGTGAAAAATTCTGAAATATAACATTTGCAGCAAAAGAAAAACTTAAAGGGGCATTTGCAACTAAAATTATAAATTACATTTAGTATATTTTGTTAATCAATTAATAATATTTATAATACATTATATTTTTTTCTGTTTTGAGTGTTAAAATGATACTTTTCCATTCTCCAAATCAAATTCATGGCCTTAAAATTACCGAACAGTGATATATAAATTAGGGGAGGGGGTGGAGTCCCGAGAAAACGGTGGGTGATTGGGCAAAATGGACGTCATATTCGGATTCAGGAGGTCATTTTAGATGAGAATCAGAAAAAATAATATCAGGGCTCGATTTTTTTTTCTGCAGCGTTGTGTAATTGGTTGGTCAGTTGAATAGTATGTAAAATGTTATATGTATTAGTAAATGGCAATTTGTTCAACTTTTGAATTTTTGTTTGATTTCAACTTTTCCAGAATTCACCAATGTAGTTAATTACTAAATGTGTTAGATGTATCACTTCTTTTTTGCAACGGATTTCTGAACATGCGTAGGTTTCTAATGTTCGACTCGTCTTTGATAGTGTGTTTCGATTAGACATTTTAAGAGGTTTGGGAATGATGTAGAGACACTTAAAAGTAATTGTCGAAAAAGAAATCAATTTGCTGCAGATAAGGATGATTCTTTTAAACTTTGCACTAGAGTTACAAAACTTGCAATTTACGTCGGTCTGGGATTTATGTCTGCGGGATGCAGGGAAAGTGCTGATTAATAAGTCAATTAGTGTTAATTATTAGTATACATTAATATATTTTAAATATTTACAAAAATATAATTTAAATATGTATAATATTTAAGTATGTATGACTTGACTATACACATTGATTATGTCATTTGCTGAATATAGATGGTCAATTACTAGCAAAATATCATTTTGAAAATATTACTGTAAATAACATAAATTGTAGAAAAATCATCAAATAAATGATTCTAAGTTATTATTAGAATTTAATTAGAACTAAAAACATTTTCCAGAATTATTGTCAATGATTATGTAAGAAAATGAGACAAAGCATTAAGAAGTCCTAATATATGGCAATCGCGTATTCAATTTTAAACGTCTTTTAAAAGCAATTTTAATAAAACAATTAGATAGTGTGTAAAAAAAGAAATATGATATTTGTAAAGTTGAATGAAAATATTTATTTCAACATTTGAATATGATTATACATTTTTTGAAGAATACACTGGTTTTCAAGAGTGTCAAACCTCAGCAGAAGACATCGCTGAAGCAACAGCACTGACACTTCCGCCAGCAGAATTAACATTAACATTGCTTAAATTAGCAGAGCTTAGTATGTGAACTAAGGCAGAAACGACTTCCATAAGAGTTTGCACAAGTACTTCACACGAAGAAAGACCAGGGTGTACTTTTTTAATCGACTTAGCAATGTTAGATACAATATTAGAAAGAGAGCCAGCATTTAGTCCACCATTCGACACGATGTTTGAAACAGCAGAAGAAACTCGAGAAGTTCCAGCAGCAGATGACATTCTTGAAACACTATTTTGGACGGAAGTTGTCGTAGTAGTTGTTGTGCCAGTAGCATATCCTTGACTATATCCTGCACCAGATCCTGTACCCGCACCAGCACCAGCACCAGCACCAGCCCCAAATCCAGCGCCATAACCAGCCCCTGCTCCAGCGCCATAACCAGCACCTGCTCCAGCGCCATAACCAGCACCTGCTCCAGCGCCATATCCAGCACCTGCTCCAGCGCCATATCCAGCACCTGCTCCAGCACCATATCCAGCACCTGCACCTGCTCCAGCACCTGCTCCAGCACCTGCACCTGCTCCAGCACCTGCTCCAGCACCTGCACCAAATCCAGCTCCTGCTCCAGCTCCTGAACCAGCGCCAGATCCAACTCCTGTACGAATATTTTTTATTAGCATGCTAATCCCTCTTAAATACTATGCAGTTTTAACATTCAATGCATATAAAATTGCTGAGTAAAAATTTAAAGAATAATTCAAAATATAAAAAATATTCAAAAGAGACTGGTAATAAAACATTAAAAAACCTACAGAAGAAATTTACTACACATTATTAAATGCACGTATTGATATAAAGTGACATAGTAAACTTTTCGGGCACGTTTTGTACGAATTAATGGTAAAAATAATATGAGTGTAAATTTCAAAGCAAAGTAAGTTAAGGCTATTGGAATTATGGTAAAACAAAATAAACAATTTGATTTAAAATATTTCTTAGCGTCGTTTTGCATATGATATAATTTAAACATTTAATTACTACTATAATAATGATCTAGTGCATAATCCCTCCGAATTACGGTAACATTAAAAATGAATAAACATTTTCTTTTTGAAATATCATGATCGAACAGTTTGATTGTAATTGTTTTTTTTAGTTGCAAAATTCTCTTTACCTTGAATAGATATCTATATGCAAGTATTTGCATTTCTCTTCTGCATGACTCATCTGATAATAGTTCAGTTTACAATTCTGTTTTTTAAAAGCACTATTGTACTTTCAAACACGAAATTTCGTAGTTTGAAAAGTTTTATGAATGTATGCTGTTGTGTAGTTTTTACTGGGGGATAGAATTAGAGTAGCCAAAGTTAATTTTCTGAGATAAAACCTGATTGAAAAATCTAGACCGTTACGCAGTTCTGAAGAATTATTTTTTGTTGAAATATGCAAAATTTCTACTCAAATCTCAAAAATGGTTAAATTTAATAAATTACTTTCCTTTTTCAAAAATATTTTTCGTTAAAGATTTTCTATTTTACAATTATGTCCATACCATCAGTTACCTATCTCAAACACTTTTAAAGAAATTCATCTGTGCCCTTCCCTTTTTTAGAGTATTTCAGAGAAAATAAATAGCTCAGCTAGAATCATTTGTGATTGTGTTTGGATTATATATATTTTGTGAGTAAGTGTAATATCGGTTATCAGAACGAAAACTTTGCAAGAACGTGCTTTGATAATATAAATTGATTTTGAATTTTGTGGAAAGATTTTTTATGTAAAGTTACTTTTAAAGCAAATCATTCAAATTATACGCGAAGGGCAATTCTCTCGAAATTTTTGCAAACGAATTCTTTAAAAAGGAAAGTGTTTAATCATAATAGCCCCATTGTTGATTCCTATTAGCATGTATGAATCTTTTTGTCAAATTCTCAAATTTAGCTCAAAAAATAATCTATGCGTAAGTTTTTGAGCAATAAATAAAAACAAATTTCACTGATGAATAAACCAAGAAAAAATATAATAAGCGGAAAATCTTGCTAAAGCCGCATCTTTCCTTGGAAGTTTAATCCAACACATGCATTCAACACTCGACGAACTTCGTTTTCTGATCTTATGGACTGATTCACGGAATTGGAACATCACGATTTATAGGAGATTCCACACTTCAATCTCTACAGCAGGCCTTGGCGTGATTAACGGGAACTCTGAAAAATATCGGTCACTGTGCGTTTGAACAAGGGTGACATCGAAGCCACAAAAGCTTTATTAATTTACAAGGAACTTCTTTACTATGCTGACGAAAGATCCTATCTGTTGCTATCGCTATCTGTCGGCGATTAAAGAGCTTAAAGGTATATGTGGACGAAATTCTACTTGTTCGCCTCTAATATATCCCATCTTTCCTTTTCTTGGACTGCTATTGATAAAATTTTGTTCTTATCTACTGAACTTATTATTAAAGATAAAAACATTTTTCAAAGAATTTAATAAATATATCAGTCCTCTTGTTGATAAAAATGATTCGTAAAAGTTAGCTCCTAATTTTATTGATCTCTTCGCCCCTGGTTCGAATCTAGGACATCTTGAAATTGAATCAAATTCTAAATTGTGAATTACACCCTATTTACAGAACAATGAAAACCTAATTTTCTCCAAAATCAATCTCAATTTCCACCTAAAACAAATTTATTCCTCTTCAGAACATAGATTTTGAACGTGATCCTACAACTAATAATTATAGGTATGGAAGAAAACTGAATACAGTTCTAGGTACTCTGATATGAACTATCGTATATACGCAGTTCAAAGATGCTAACTTATACATACATGCTAACTTATATATTTTATTTTTATTTTATTTTTTTATTTTTTTTGCTACCGGTTATCTTTCATAGAAATTTGAAATAATCCTATTAGCAGTTTTTCTATTAATCATAATGATTTTCTCTACTAAGAAATACTGTTGTTAAAAAACCGTACAAGTTGGCGTCTATGGCTGTTTAATCCGATTAATTTAGAGAGAAATTTTAACAATCGTAAAAATAAACTAAAACTTGTTTTGTTAAAGGAAAAAAATATTGTTCCTAAGCATAATTCATGTTGCATTTTTATAGTTTCATTTCGAAGCATGTAACTTTCTAATTTTTTATTATTATCTTACTGCATACGTTATGAATAAAGGTAAATTGTTATGATCAATAACTAGCTTAGTGTTATAAGAAAATAAAAGTGTTTTGTGTGTTTGACTTAACAAATATTTTGTACCAAATAACTAAAAATATCACATTTATTACATTGCTAATTTGTTAAAAAATGATATAATATTTATTGCTTTGTTTTATACATTTTGATACCGGAAATTAAATTTGAATTTATTTTTTAATATATTATACTGCGCTTTTAAAATTTCTTGCATATGTAGTTTTTTAAATTACTTTAACATTAGTTATTTGAAATAACACTGTTATAAACTAAAATGAACTTTGGTAACATTATTAATTTTATTTCCTGCTGTAACCTTAAGTACACAGGTGTGAAGAATATTGCCTCACAAGATCTACTCTGTATTTGGCACAGAAAACACTAACTATGGTGTATGCAACTGTCATAGACTGCTGCAATATTGCAATTTAACTACATCAAATAAAAATAAAACTGTATCATCTTCTGTAACTGAAATTTAGTGGGGGGGCATCATTAGCCTTGATGACGATTACACAACTATTGAGTTTTGACAAAAATAATTTTCACATATGTTCAAGGGGTATTTCATAAAACAAAATATCGAAAAGTGCTTTCCATAGCTCTGTACTTGATTCCGTTGTATCCTCCGGGCCCATCTGGTTCTATAGTTTTTCAATTGGAATCTTTCAGGCTATTACATGGTAACAGGGTTTTCGTTATATAGCAAGTTTTACATAAAAACTTTTAAGATGAACATGGATGAAAAAAAAAATTATGAAGTTGAAATAAAATGCATTTTTCAGGTACGTGATACTTACAAATTTAGATCTATGTCATATTACTAAGCCTGTTTTGAAATTCAGATCATCTGATCATCTGATCAGGAGATAATTCCTTTTGAAACATTTAGAGACAGATCAGTAATACCTTTTATAATAGGCAAGAATTTCTTAGCAGAATGCAATTGTATACCTGGGCATTCCCAGTGTCGTTGCAAAATTCGATTGTACCAAATCCTTGGTACAAAAAACACCTCCAGTCCATCTGGGAAACTGACAGTTTCCCCATAAACTCTTATCTTGTAAATGGATACTATTCCTTAAATTTTTCTTACACAAAGCTTGTGATCAAAGCTTGAAAATGTTTTTCTCTTTGCTGATAGGGAAATCTTTAAATTTGCTTATAACATGTCCAACATTCCACCGAAATGTGAAACATTTATCTCCATTCATATCTGAAAATTTTATGAAAATGAACTGAAAATTAGTGTTTAATTGTTAAACTGTAAAATTTGTAATAGATACGTATTTAAAACTCATTGTTCCAGAAAAAGCAACTGTATTTAAAAATTTAGAGACACCAGTTTCTGGTTTTGTATCTTCAAGTCAATCCAAAATGTTCGTAACTCAAAGCAGGGTAAAATTAATTTTAATCCAAACAATAGACCGCATTACTTATCTCAGTACATGAGATCAAGAAATTCAACAGCCTCCAAAAATTAAAATCTAAATGCAAAATTGCTTGCAACAATCACTTTTTTAAATTGAAATATTTCCATCTAACAGATTTTCACACAAATCTAAGAAGCACTCCTATTAAATCATTGTTCTAATAAGTAATCACATGTGAATCTGTCATTTTCCTTTAGGAAATACATAAAAAGACAAATACATATACAAAAAGTAAACCGCTTTTACTTTAAACACACATATCTTTTAATGGACGGTTTAAAGTGGACATAGCAGAAAATGTGAACAACTAATATGGTCAAACAGGAGTTTACATAAATATACCTGAAAGAACATTGCGGAAACTATCGTGTTCAATCCACTTTTTAACTCAGAAATATGTCATCTAATCTTGCATTTTTTATTCGACTCCCATGGCAGCTCTTGTTGGTAAAAGTGCAATAGTAAAGCAATAAATTCCGTTCAAAAGGACTACTGGTAACGTCTTTAAAATTACACAATTCTAATTTTTATAATGGGAAGTTACAATAAATACATTAAAAACGTCTGACCATAAATGTAATTTATGATGTTTATTCCACTAAAAAAAAAAAGCTAATTGGTTAGAAATTTAATTATTGAACGATTTCTACTTGCAAGACTTGTGTCTTGATATAAGAAATAACCAATAAAATTCTAATTGAAGGAATGTCGTAAGTGTTTTTAGATGTTACCTTCTAACACTGTATTTATGTAATGCGCTTCTTTGAATTAAAACAGTATTGACCGACTTTATTGAAAGAAATTAACACACAAATTTCAAGTTAGCTTATAAAAATTACCTGCTCCAGCTCCCGAGCCTGCTCCTCCGCCATATCCAAAACCAGATCCAGCTCCAGCTCCGGCTCCAGCACCTGCACCATAACCTAGTCCATTGCCATAACCAAATCCAGAACCGTAACCGTATCCTCCTCCATAACCTGAACCAGCTCCATAACCGGCACCTGATCCAGCTCCATAACCGGCACCTGATCCAGCTCAAGAACCAGCACCTGCACCTGCTCCTGATCCACTACCGGCACCAGCACCAGATCCAGAACCTGCTCCAGAACCACTACCTGCTCCAGCACTAGATCCTGATCCTGCTCCAGCTCCAGAACCACTGCCTGCTCCACTACCAGATCCTGATCCTGCACCGGCTCCAGATCCCGAACCAGCTCCAGCCCCTGATCCAGCGCCTGCAACTGTGCCAGCTCCTAAAGCAGAGCGATAATGAAAACGACTGTTATTTTTTCAATGTAAATAAAAAAAATCAATTTTTTTACTGTTAACACATAAACTCTTATCTTGTGAATGGAAACTAATCTTTAAATTTTTCTTACACAAAGCTTGTGATCAACGTAATAACTTCTTATTGTTAAAAGTTGTTTCAAAAGAATTATACAAAACTTTCCTTCGTCATATTTTCTTGAATTCTCCTTTGTACATGGGAGAGATGGTTAATAGTAAATTTGTGTTCTGAAGATAATCAAAGAAAATTATGTTATCGAATATCTGAATAAATCTTGTACTCACAACCTCGAAAGAGTAACTATCACTCCAAGGATAAAAGAAATTAGAAATATTTTTACTTTTTATGCTTTTCTCATAATATGCTATTTCTAAATTAGAAATGAAATTAACAACACACAATATATGTTTCATACCTTTTTTGGGTTGGCGATTCTTTCCTTAATTTTAACAAATTATGATTTTATATTAACCACATTATCATTGAAGAAAATATTTTTGAGATAGGAAAAAATATTGAGAAGAAACGTGCCAATCAATAAAGTTCACGCTAAACACACGATAAAAAAATCATATTTAAATACACTATGTTTAACAATCCCAGTACAAAATCCTAGTAGGAAACGTCACTCTACAAAAAAGTGTGCTCTGAAAGAGGTCTAGAATGTCAGTTTAACTGAAATTTAGTTTTACGGTAAACTTTAATTTTCTTTTACAAAACCTAGCTCGATAATTGAAAATATTCTTCTCTTTGCTGACAGCGAAATTTTTAAATTTGTTTATAACACGTGTAACATTCCACCGAAATGAGAAACATTTATCTCCATTCATATCTTAAAATTTTATGAAAATGAACTGAAAATGAACTGAAAATTAGTGTTTAATTGTTAAACTGTAAAATTTGTAATAGATGCGTATTTAAATCTCATTGTTCTAGAAAAAGCATCTGCATTTAAAAATTTAGAGACACCAGTTTCTGGTTTTGTATCTGCAAGTCAATCCAAAATGTTCGTAACTCATAGCAGGGTAAAATTAGTTTTACTCCAAACAATAGACCGCATTACTTATCTCAGTACATGAGATCAAGAAATCCAACAGCCTCCAAAAATTAAAATTTAAATGCGAAATTGCTTGCAATGATGTTTTAAAATGAAATAATTCCATCTAACAGATTTTCACACAAATCTAAGAAACACTCCTATTAAATCATTGTTCTAATAAGTAATCACATGTGAATCTGTCTTTTCCTTTAGGAAATACATAAAGATAAATACATATAACGAAGTAAACCGCTTGTACTTCAAACACACATATCTCTTAATGGATGGTTTAAAGTGGACATAGCAGAAAATGTAAACAATTAATATGGTCAGACAGGAGTTTACATATATATACCTGAATAAATATTGCGCAAACTATCGTGTTCAATCCACTTTTTAATGCAGAAATATGTCATCTAATCTTGCATTTTTTATTCGCCTCCCATGGCAGCTCTTGTTGGTAAAAGTGCAATAGTAAAGCAATAAATTCCGTTCAAAAGATATACTGGTAACGTCTTTAAAATTACACAATTCTTATTTTTATAATGGGAAGTTACAATAAATACATTAAAAACGTCCGAACATAAAGATATTTATGATGTTTATTCGACTAAAATAATAAAGCTAATTGGTTAGAAATTTAATTATTGAACGATTTCTACTTGCAAGACTTGTTTCTTGATATAAGAAATAATCAATAAAATTCTAATTGAAGGAATGTCGTAAGTGTTTTTAGATGTTACCTTCTAACACTGTATTTATGTAATGCGCTTCTTTGATTTAAAACAGTATTGACCGACTTTATTCAAAGAAATTAACACACAAATTTCAAGTTAGCTTATAAAAATTACCTGCTCCAGCTCCCGAGCCTGCTCCTCCGCCATATCCAAAACCAGATCCAGCTCCAGCTCCGGCTCCAGCACCTGCACCATAACCTAGTCCATTGCCATAACCAAATCCAGAACCGTAACCGTATCCTCCTCCATAACCTGAACCAGCTCCATAACCGGCACCTGATCCAGCTCCAGAACCAGCACCTGCACCTGCTCCTGATCCACTATCGGCACCAGCACCAGATCCAGAACCTGCTCCAGAACCACTACCTGCTCCAGCACCAGATCCTGATCCTGCTCCAGCTCCAGAACCACTGCCTGCTCCACTACCAGATCCTGATCCTGCACCGGCTCCAGATCCCGAACCAGCTCCAGCCCCTGATCCAGCGCATGCACCTGTGCCAGCTCCTAAAGCAGAGCGATAATGAAAACGACTGGTATTTTTTCAATGTAAATAAAAAAAATCAATTTTTTTACTGTTAACACATAAACTCTTATATTGTGAATGGAAACTATTCTTTAAATTTTTCTTACACAAAACTTGTGATCAACGTAATAACTTCTTATTGTTAAAAGTCGTTTCAAAAGAATTATACAAAACTATCCTTCGTCATATTTTCTTGAATTCTCCTTTGTACATGGGAGAGATGGTTAATAGTAAATTTGTGTTCTGAAGATAATCAAAGAAAATTATGTTATCGAATATCTGAATAAATCTTGTACACACAACCTCGAAAGAGTAACTATCACTCCAAGGATAAAAGAAATTAGAAATATTTTTACTTTTTATGCTTTTCTCATAATATGCTCTTTCCAAATTAGAAATGAAATTAACAACACACAATATATGTTTCATACCTTTTTTGGGTTGGCGATTCTTTCCTTAATTTTAACAAATTTTGATTTTATATTAACCACATTATCATTGAAGAAAATATTTTTGAGATAGGAAAAAATATTGAGAAGAAACGTGCCTATCAATAAAGTTCGCGCTAAACACACGATAAAAAAATCATATTTAAATAAACTATGTTTAACAATCCCAGTACAAAGCCCTAGTAGGAAATTTCACTCTATAAAAATGTGTGCTCTGAAAGAGGTTTAGAATGTCAGTTTAACTGAAAGTTAGTTTTACGGAAACCTGTAATTTTCTTTTACAAAACCTAGCTCGAAAATTGAAAATGTTCTTATCTTTGCTGACAGCGAAATTTTTAAATTTGTTTATAACACGTGTAACATTCCACCGAAATGTGAAACATTTATCTCCATTCATATCTGAAAATTTTATGAAAATGAACTGAAAATTAGTGTTTAATTGTTAAACTGTAAAATTTGTAATAGATACGTATTTAAAACTCATTGTTCTAGAAAAAGAAACTGCATTTAAAAATTTAGAGACACCAGTTTCTGGTTTTGTATCTGCAAGTCAATCCAAAATGTTCGTAACTCAAAGCAGGGTAAAATAAATTTTACTCCAAAAAATAGACCGCATTACTTATCTCAGTACATGAGATATAGAAATCCAACAGCCTCCAAAAATTAAAATTTAAATGCAAAATTGCTTGCAATGATGTTTTAAAATGAAATAATTCCATCTAACAGATTTTCACACAAATCTAAGAAACACTCCTATTAAATCATTGTTCTAATAAGTAATCACATGTGAATCTGTCTTTTCCTTTAGGAAATACATAAAGATAAATACATATAACGAAGTAAACCGCTTGTACTTCAAACACACATATCTCTTAATGGATGGTTTAAAGTGGACATAGCAGAAAATGTAAACAATTAATATGGTCAGACAGGAGTTTACATATATATACCTGAATAAATATTGCGCAAACTATCGTGTTCAATCCACTTTTTAATGCAGAAATATCTCATCTAATCTTGCATTTTTTATTCGCCTCCCATGGCAGCTCTTGTTGGTAAAAGTGCAATAGTAAAGCAATAAATTCCGTTCAAAAGATATACTGGTAACGTCTTTAAAATTACACAATTCTTATTTTTATAATGGGAAGTTACAATAAATACATTAAAAACGTCCGAACATAAAGATATTTATGATGTTTATTCGACTAAAATAATAAAGCTAATTGGTTAGAAATTTAATTATTGAACGATTTCTACTTGCAAGACTTGTTTCTTGATATAAGAAATAATCAATAAAATTCTAATTGAAGGAATGTCGTAAGTGTTTTTAGATGTTACCTTCTAACACTGTATTTATGTAATGCGCTTCTTTGATTTAAAACAGTATTGACCGACTTTATTCAAAGAAATTAACACACAAATTTCAAGTTAGCTTATAAAAATTACCTGCTCCAGCTCCCGAGCCTGCTCCTCCGCAATATCCAAAACCAGATCCAGCTCCAGCTCCGGCTCCAGCACCTGCACCATAACCTAGTCCATTGCCATAACCAAATCCAGAACCGTAACCGTATCCTCCTCCATAACCTGAACCAGCTCCATAACCGGCACCTGATCCAGCTCCAGAACCAGCACCTGCTCCTAATCCTGATCCACTACCGGCACCAGCACCAGATCCAGAACCTGCTCCAGAACCACTACCTGCTCCAGCACCAGATCCTGATCCTGCTCCAGCTCCAGAACCACTGCCTGCTCCACTACCAGATCCTGATCCTGCACCAGCTCCAGATCCCGAATCAGCTCCAGCCCCTGATCCAGCGCCTGCACCTGTGCCAGCTCCTAAAGAAGAGCGATAATGAAAACGACTGTTATTTTTTCAATGTAAATAAAAAAAAATAATTTTTTTACTGTTAACACATAAACTCTTATCTTGTGAATGAAAACTATTCTTTAAATTTTTCTTACACAAAGCTTGTGATCAACGTAATAACTTCTTATTGTTAAAAGTCGTTTTAAAAGAATTATACAAAACTATCCTTCGTCATATTTTCTTGAATTCTCCTTTGTACAAGTGAGAGATGGTTAATAGTAAATTTGTGTTCTGAAGATAATCAAAGAAAATTATGTTATCGAATATCTGTATAAATCTTGTACTCACAACCTCGAAAGAGTAACTATCACTCCAAGGATAAAAGAAATTAGAAATATTTTTACTTTTTATGCTTTTCTCATATGTTCTTTTCAAATTAGAAATGAAATTAACAACACACAATATATGTTTCATACCTTTTTTGGGTTGGCGATTCTTTCCTTAATTTTAACAAATTATGATTTTATATTAACCACATTATCATTGAAGAAAATATTTTTGAGATAGGAAAAAATATTGAGAAGAAACGTGCCTATCGATAAAGTTCGCGCTAAACACACGATAAAAAAATCATATTTAAATAAACTATGTTTAACAATCCCAGTACAAAATCCTAGTAGGAAACGTCACTCTATAAAAAAGTGTGCTCTGAAAGAGGTCTAGAATGTCAGTTTAACTGAAATTTAGTTTTACGGTAAACTTTAATTTTCTTTTACAAAACCTAGCTCGAAAATTGAAAATGTTCTTATCTTTGCTGACAGCGAAATTTTTAAATTTGTTTATAACACGTGTAACATTCCACCGAAATGTGAAACATTTATCTCCATTCATATCTGAAAATTTTATGAAAATTAACTGAAAATTAGTGTTTAATTGTTAAACTGTAAAATTTGTAATAGATACGTATTTAAAACTCATTGTTCTAGAAAAAGCAAATGCATTTAAAAATTTAGAGACACCAGTTTCTGGTTTTGTATCTGCAAGTCAATCCAAAATGTTCGTAACTCAAAGCAGGCTAAAATTAATTTTACTCCAAACAATAGACCGCATTACTTATCTCAGTACATGAGATCAAGAAATCCAACAGCCTCCAAAAATTAAAATTTAAATGCAAAATTGCTTGCAATGATGTTTTAAAATGAAATAATTCCATCTAACAGATTTTCACACAAATCTAAGAAACACTCCTATTAAATCATTGTTCTAATAAGTAATCACATGTGAATCTGTCTTTTCCTTTAGGAAATACATAAAAAGACAAATACATATAAAAAAGTAAACCGCTTGTACTTCAAACACACATATCTTTTAATGGATGGTTTAAAGTGGACATAGCAGAAAATGTAAACAATTAATATGGTCAGACAGGAGTTTCATATATATACCTGAATAAATATTGCGCAAACTATCGTGTTCAATCCACTTTTTAATGCAGAAATATGTCATCTAATCTTGCATTTTTTATTCGCCTCCCATGGCAGCTCTTGTTGGTAAAAGTGCAATAGTAAAGCAATAAATTCCGTTCAAAAGATATACTGGTAACGTGGACATAGAAAGTAAATGATCAAATAAGAAAATCTATTTCCCTTTTCCAAATCAAATTCATGGCCATAAAATTACCGAAGAGTGATAAAAATTTGGGAAAGAGGTGACGTCCCGAGAAACCGGTGGGTGATGGGGCAAAATGGGGGTCATATTCGGATTCAGGCGGTCATTTTACATAAGAATAAGTAAAAATGGTATGAGGGCTCTTTTTTTTTCTTTGCCGCGTAGTGTTATTTGCCAAGGTTTAAGATTGCAATGAAATATTACCAAGAATGAAACGTTATGCGGTATGCACTTATTATTAACACTTTCCAACTGTACGTATTTGTTGTATCTTATAACTTTCAATTTTGTTTGCCTACGTTATTACACAATGGCCAGACAGAAGGTCTGAAAGGCATGCAGATGGACTAATTAAATTCATAATCATTCTTAAACATTGTTGGAAATTTTTTAAATTGCTTAACGCTAAAGAAAATTCAACCTTTGCATTCTAATTACAGCCCTTAATAAATCTGAATATTTTAGTGTAGCCCTGGAAATATGAAGGTTAACCATATCATTTTGTATAGTCTAGGAAGGCGTAAATCGGTGGAAAATTTAGTTTTTTTAAAACGATACTCACATTCTCAACTCTTTTCCGATTATGAAAATAGCTACAGTAAGGGAGTTCATTAATGTATCATGCCGATGTGACTTTACAAATTAAAAAAAAAAAATTGTACTGTAATAAAAAAGCTAAAATTAAAGTTACCTCCCATTTACCTCACGTGTGGTAATTTGGAGGTATGGCTATAAATCCTATTCGGATTGATGTTAAAAATTCGGGTAAAGAAGTGCTGAAACAACAATTAAAACCTTTAGAGAAAACATACTTTCATTAAAATAATAATATTAATAATAATAATAACAAGGCTTCAAAAAATTCGGTTAGAAATAAAGTAGGACACAAAGACACAAAGTAAATAATTGGTACTGCTATAAGTTATTAACCAGTAGAAACAAACCTTTTTTTTTTTTTTTTTTAATACTTTTACAGAAAAAATTTTATTAGAAGCGTATAAAATTTGACAAAAATCGATGTTTTTGGATCTGAACAAACTAAGTGAATTTATTACTTTAAAATTAGGAAATGCACTTCTTATTTACTTCTATAAGAAATAAACAAATAATAAAATAACCTTATTTCAAGTTTTTCTGATTTTTCAATAAAAATGAAAGTTTGTACTTTAAAATTTTTACATTTAGTCTTCTTATTTTCTTCTATAAGAAATAAACAAATATCTCTATATAAATCTAGAGAAGTGTCTGTGTGTCTGCGCTCTGGTGCTCACGCTACTAATCACAGAGCTACGAAACTTGGCAAATGGGTATCTGGGACTCTGCAGGGAAGCACCTCATCGAGATTTCTTTTTATTTAAATTTTGAATTTCTTGATTTTTTTTTTTTCTTCAATTTCAAAAATTGTCTTTTCTGTTTCATTTTTCTAAATCTTTTTCTTTCTTTTCAATCGTCTGGTATCTTAGCAACGGCTATTAAACTATTTATTTATTTAAATTCATTTGAGAACGAAATCTTTTTTATTATATACATATTTTTAATCAAATGGTAATACCAACGAGATAAATAACAAGAAATAAAAATCATGCAGTACGCATTGATTAGCAACACTTTCCAACTGTACGTAATTGTTGTATCAAATAACATTTAATATTCTTTGCCTACATTATCACACAACAGGCAGAATGACTGAAAAATATACAGATAGACTAATTCCTTTTAAAATTACTCTTAGCCATTTTGGAAAGAGTTAAAAAGACTTAACGCAAAAGAAAATGCAGACATTAGATTATGATTGCAGCTTTTGATCTCTCTGAATATTTTAGTGTAGCCCTGTAAATCAGAGAGTTAATCATATCATATTGTATACAAAACATTATTTTAGATTATTAACAATACATTTCAATATTTTTATGATTTTTACAGTAGAAAGATTTTTAAATATAACTTTCAAAAAATTCTGTCCTAAAACGGAATGCAGTGGCTTTTTTTTTTGTCCCTATAAACCAACTAGTTATACAGGACCTATTAATGTCATTTTAAATGGGGAACATTCTACAGGGAAAATATTTATAAAAATAGCACTCATAGAACACAATGCTTTCAAATGCTTTTGGGTGTCCCTGTACACAAACCAGAAGAGATATTCACTCCATTTTGAATATGGAACATCCGATAGTGAACTTAAATAAAATATATCAGTTTCGAGAAATTCAATAAATATTTACAGGAGTTAGAGCGCGGGCAGAAAGACAGAGTGACAGATGGACAGATACACAAACTGAAATCTTATTCACGCTTAAAAATGTTAGACAGTGTTAAAAACGCTTAATGTAAAAGAAAGTAGAATACTAGCAATTTTTTATTAATAGCTCTTAATATAAATGGATATTTTTGTATCATCTATAAATCTAATGCTAATCATGCTATATTCTATGCAAAGCTTTTTTTTTTTTTTTTTTTTTTTGTGCATATAAATAACATATTTCAATTTCCTAAAACTTCGTGGAAAGTAAAGTTATTAAAATTTGATATATAGAAATTTCTTTCATAGAATGCAGTGCTTTGGAATACTTTTAAGTGTCCCTGTACATAAATCAGTAGTGGTATTTCCTCCATGTTATACAGGAAACATCCAACAGTGAACCTGAATAACATATTTCAATTTAATTGAGATATGTCTACAGTAAAGGTATGAAAATATGGTTTATCGAAATATCTCTCATAGAACATAATGCTTGGAAATACTTTCGGGCGTACCTGTACACAAACCAGTAGAGGTACAAACTCCATTTTCAATAGGGAACATCCAATCGTAAACTTGAATAACATATATCAGTTTCAAGAAATTCCATAAATATTTACGGGAGTTAGAGCTCAGACGGACAGACGGACAGGCAGATACACAAAACTAAATCATATTCACACTTAAAAAATGTTAGAAAGTGTTAAAAACGCTTAAAGTAAACGAAAGTACAATTCTAGCAATTGTTTATTAATAGCTCTTAATGTAACTGCATATTTTTGTGCCATTCTGTAAACCTAATGCTAATCATGCTATATTCTGTGCAAAGCACTCTTTTGTGCATATAAATAACATATTTCAATTTCCAAAAACTTCGTGGAAAGTAAAGTTATTAAAATTTGATTTATGGAACTATCTCTCATAGAACACAATGCTTTGGAATACTTTTGAGTATCCCTGTACATAAACCGATGGTGGTAATTCCTCCATTTTATACAGAAAACATCCAATACTGAACTTGAATAACATATTTCAATTTCTTTTAGATAAGTCTACAGCAAAGGTATGAAAATATGGTTTATAGAAATACCTCTCATAGAACACAATGCTTTGAAATACTTTCGGGTGTCCTTGTACACAAACTAGTAGAGGTATAAACTCCATTTTCTATAGGGAACGTCCGATTGGGAACTTGAATAACATATATCAGTTTCAAGAAATTCCATAGATATTTACGGGAGTTAGAGCGCGGACAGACAGACAGACTGAAGTCATAAATACTTTTCAACCTTGTTCGAAAGTGCTAAAAATGTTAGAAAGTGTTAAAAACGCTTAACGTAAACGAAATTGCGTATCTAATATTTTTTTTATTCATAGCTCTTAATTTAACTGGATATTTTTGTGCCACCTGTAAATATAATGCTAATCATGCTATATTCTATGTAAAGCATTCTTTTGTGCATATAAATAACATATTTCAATTTCCTAAAATTTCGTGGAAACTAAAGTTATTAAAATTTCATTTATAGAAATATCTCTCATAGAACGCAATGCTTTGGAATACTTTTGAGGGTCCCTGTGTATAACCCGATGGTGGTATTCCCTCCATTTTATACAGGAAACATCCAATAGTGAACTTGAATAATATATTTCAATTTCATTAAGATGTGTTTTCAGTGAAGGTATTAAAATATGATTTTTAGAAATACCTCTCATAGAACACAATGCTTTGAAATACTTTCGGGTGTCCCTGTACATAAACCAATAGAGGTACAAATTCCATTTTCAATAAAGAACGTCCGGTAGTGAACTTGAATAACATATTTCAATTGCATTAAGAAATATCTACAGTAAAGGTATGAAAGTAAGTATGATTTATAGAAATACCTCTTATAGAACACAATGCTTTGAAATACTTTCGGGTGTCCCTGTACACAAACCAGCTGAGGTATAAACTCCATTTTGAATAGGGAGCGTCCGATAGTGAACTGGAATAACATATTTCAATTTCATTATGGTATGTCTACAGTAAAGGTATGAAAATATGGTTTGTAGAAATACCTCTCATAGAACACAATGCTTTGAAATAATTTCGGGTGTCCCTGTACACAAACCAGCAGAGGTATAAACTCCATTTTGAATAGGAAGCGTCCGATAGTGAACTGGAATAACATATTTCATTTTCATTATGGTATGTCTACAGTAAAGGTATGAAAATATGGTTTGTAGAAATACCTCTCATAGAACACAATGCTTTGAAATGCTTTTGGGTGTCCCTGTACACAAACCAGTGGAGGTATAAACACCATTTTCAATAGGGACCGTCCGGTAGTGAACTTGAATAACATATATCAGTTTAAAGAAATTCCATAAATATTTACGTGAGTTTAGAGCGCGGACAGACAAACAGACAGACAAACCGAAGTCATAAACACTTTGCAACCTTGTTGGAAAGTGTTAATAAAGTAGAGTGATAAATGGTAACACTGACATGGTCCAACATGAGTCATGCGATATCAACCATCTATGCGTTGTTTCTCATGGTAACAGCTTATTTTCAATAAATTTCTATGGCAACGGTTTGGATAACCGCCAATGTTTTTGTTTACTTATGTAGTTTAATACTTTTTTGTTCTAAATCATTTTAGTTTTCATTTTACTTCTTTTTTATTTCGTGTAGTCGAAATGTAACCGACAAAATATTTAAAATTAGTTGATAAATTACTATTTGTTGTTAAATTTAGTTTTTTTTTTTTTTTTTTTTAAGTTTAACTTTTCTTTATAAAAACTTTTAAACTCCGATGGAAAAGGATGAAAAAAAAAAAGATTTTATTATTTATTATAATGTGAAAAATTACTTTAAAAACAATTTATATCGGTTATAGGATTGTCGTGTTAACTAATAATAATGATAATTTGCCGAACTGAAATTTCAAATGCCAAAACAGCGATAAAGGGTCAAACACAGCAATCTATTGGTTCATATCACGTGATTCATGTTGAACCACGGAAAGCTAACCCTTTATCCAATGAATCAGCACTATATTTTATTTATCTCATTGGGTAATAATATCAGTTTCTGTATGTTTTGCTTGTCGGAATCTTAAGATTATTTAGACAGATTTTTTTTTTTTTTTTTTTTTTTCCTAAAATGTTTTGATTTCACTGTCACGTGTTTTGCTTATAACAAGATTGGATCTTTACAAAAATTGACAAAATATTAGAGAAATGTTATTCAAAAATATAAAAAGCACACGTTCAATTTTTGTTAAGATATGATAATTTGTAGTAAACACTTTTTTTTTTTGCATATGTGCAAAAGATAGAAATTTTTTTTATTACATAGGTTGAAAGCTAGATATATAAGGCAAATAATTCGGAAAGTTTGTTTGAATAGAATAAAAATTAAGCAAAAGAATGAGCTAGATTTTAAATATCTTCCAGAGTTGAAATTTTATAATGTGTTTTTCCCATCCTACGTATTAATTTGAAGCTCCAATTTTTTTTCAACCATCTTTCAAATCTACTTTCTTGTGAAAAATCACTTTTGGGCTACAGTAATTTTATTTATTTACTGCGATTTGTGAGTTCATAAAAGGTTTTTCACACACACACGCACCAAAAAAAAAAAAAAAAAAAAAAAAACTTTTGAAACGTGGGTAAATTAATCATATTTTCAAATTAAATATGTAGCATGTATATAATCTGAAAAATATCTAACACGTTTTTCCATTTTTCTACCGATAATTTGATTAGATTTTATTCCATTCAAATGAACTTTGAAACAAATTGTCCAATGTATTTAGCTTTCATAGTACGCAATATATATATTATCTTTCGGGCATGCGCAGTAAAAATATTTACAACAAATTCTCATATCTCATAGAAAATTGTATGTGTTGCATTTTATGTTTCAGAACAATGTTTTTGTCTCTCTCTTTTTTTCTTTCTTTCTTTTTTCTTTTTCTTTTTTTTTGGCAATTTTTTCTTTGAATTTTGTAACATCTTGAAGAAATTCATACTTGTTATAAGCATTTTTGTAAAAAAAAAAAAATAGTAATATTTTTTGAATATGTATATCTTTCTAAATAGTCGTGCGATTCCCAAAACAATTTCATATATATATATATATATTGTACATAGTTAGTGAAATAATGTGTTAAAGTAATAAGAATTTTATAGGATTATATGATACACAGTAATCCAAAGTTTTAGTGATTTTCTTCAATTTGTGGTTGGTCCACTCATTACACTCGTGATTAAACCGATAGTGGAAAGAGTGAGTTTATAACATGCGTTGCATGTACAAAATTCAAGATTATTTTGGACCCAGCCTTTTTTTTTTTTTTTTTTTTTTTTTGAAGATAGGAAAATTGTCAAAAGAAAAAGTATTTCTAAAAATTTGGTCATCCACTGTAGACAGATTTATTTCACCCTGGAATTCGGAGAAAATTGCGGTAATACGTAATAAAATTATTCCTGTGTGTACTTTCTATCTCGTTTTGTTAGATAAGTTTAATAAAATTTACTGTAAAATATATCGAATATATTAAAATTATTATTCAACTTACATTTGTTTCTGGTATAACAGCACAGAAATATTACTTGAAATATTACTTAACTTCCTTTTTATTATAGGGAAAATTTTATTTCTAATCTTTTAAAGTCATCACGAGAAAAATCTAAATAGCGACATCAAAAAGAAAATGTCGAACAAATTCGAATCTTGCTGCCCGAGACACTTTTCGCTCCACTGAAAAAGCGGATCAATTTCTTAAAAATCCATAAACTTCTAAAAATATATTTAAATATACGTAATAATTATCACTTAATACACATAATATTAAAAAATCCTTCAAAAAGTTTTTGATAATCGGGTTATTTTATTCTCTTGAAAATAAATCAAAATGAAAATTTTCCCCAATTGATTATTATTATTTTATGTTTATATATTTAAATTAATCATTTAACATGATATTTAAATTTCAAACCTTTTCTGAATATTTTTCTTGTCTCGTAGTTTAAGTGAACTTTGCATTTCTAATTTTAAAGAAGAATAAATGCTGCGTTGGCGTAGAAAACTAGTTGGCATAGGTGTACTCTGCACAGTTCCTTATTACATACTTGTTGCCACACATTTTAATTATTGTTAAAAACTATCAAAGTAAAATTGACATATCGTATCACGGCAAGAAAAATGACACAACACAGTGTTTTGTATAAATATTCCATTTAATGCACGTTTAAGTGAAATTTTGTCCTATTATCTTATGTTAAGAAAATCGTAAATTTCGAATAACTTACGAAGTTTCTAAATTAGAATGTTGCAAATCAATAGGGTTCTTGACAGTATCTTAAAGGATATTTTAAAAGTAGTTTGACATCTTTGCGATGAAAATATCCCACAAAAGGGACATTTATACAAAAGTTTGCTCTCTTCTGCCATGTTAAGAAATTCGTAAATTTCCAATAACTTGCGAAATTTTCAAAGTAACACGTTTATAATTAATTATGTCCATCTCGGCATCAAAACTGATATTTAAAAGATGTTCTTATATCTTTATGATAAAGATAGTTGAGGATGAGGCCGACGGAAATTTAGCGTGACTTCGTCACAAGAATCATTAGAGACAAAAAGTCTTTGTAACTATAAGTCTCAAGTTGTAAATATGTAACGATAAAAATATTTCTTTTCATGCACGTTTAAATGAAATTTTGCCTTATTTTTCCATGTTATGAAAATTGTAAATTTCGAATAAATTCTGAAGTTTTTTTATTAGAAAGTTACAAATGAATAGGGTTCTTGCCAGTTTCATAAATAATATTTTAAAACTGGTCCGACCTCTCTGAGATCCTTTGTTCGTGAGATTACCGTGCGCGCAGTCTAACAAACTGACATACTAACACGCTAACAAACTAACAAACTAAGAGACACCCTGAGACGGACACCGTACCCATTTTGATATTTTCGGATTCCTCACACCTGAAAACGTGTAAAATGGTTTAAAAAAAAAAAAAAAAAAAAAAAATGAGGTCGAAAATTTTTACGATTACCTAAGTTTCCCATACCTATTATAGTATGATGGGGAACTAATTAAAGGAACAACCTGTTTTCTTCTTTTTTCATAACGTTTAAGCAAATGCAAATAGCATCATAAAATTTGGATGGCATGTTCGTTATAAAATTATTTATCCAATTTTATATAACTTTAAGGGAAGTAATAGTTTTAATTTGATATTGATTGAAATTTTCTCAAAACTAAGCTTTAAAAGATTTTTTTTCCTCTTCTTTTAAGAAAAAGAAACTGGTGGGGGGGGGGGGGGACCATATGGACTCATGTATAGTCAATCAGCCTTATCCCTTAGCACAGTAATAACTCCGTTTAATTGATTTTTAAACTTTTATTCCTCCTCTTTCCGATAGATAGCAGCACTACACTGATACTTAAAAATGATATTTTAGAGAAAGTTACATGTGGAGGTCACGGTTAATTTTTAGTTTGTGTGAGAATTTTGATGATACATTTGTCTAGATTTTTCGCTTAATGAACGTAGTATTTAATTGTTGCGAAATTTTCTGATTGATAGTTTTATTTACAAAGTTATTTATTAATTAAATTAATCATCATTTGAATTTAATATGGTTGCCATCGAAAAATGTTTAAAACCAGTGGTGCCAATTTTAAGGAGTTTTTCATTCAATATATACCACTAATTTTTAATTGTAATGTTTGCCTAATCACATCGAAGGGGGAGGGGTTAAGGCCGACTGAATGCACTAGGGTCCTAAGCCTGATTGGGGACTGCCCTCCGTGAGGATCTTTCTAGGGGTGGGGGTGGGTGGGGGTTCTAGCCCGTATTTATGCAAGTTTCGGAGAAAATCACGGAAAACACCGAACGGCTAGGTCAACGAGTGCGACCTGGAAGCGGACGCGGCACCTCCTGACTACCAGCTTTGATCGCAGAACCGCTAGGCTGCTGGTGGGCCGATCACAGAGAAACTTAATCGTCTATCATGTATATCAAACATCAGTCCTCAAAATTATTGGTAATTACATAGCTCTGGATGGAAATCGACCTCGACACCATTTCTGCAAAGATTTAGGTAAAATGACCGCTCGAAACTGAATATTATACCCATTTTGCCCCATCACCCACCATTTTATTTATTTATTTATTTTTTGGACACTTTTCTCTTCGGTAATTTTATGGCTACGGATTTGATTTGGAGGGGGGGGGAGGATAATTATAGCTGTTAAATATCTTCGGGGGGGGGGGGGCTAATAAGCAGTAAAATTCTAACACATGAACATCTGTAGCAAGCAGGGGCGAGGCGTGGTTCAGAAAACTATGGAAGCGCCGAAGCCATACGCTCATACGCTTCCAAAACAAGAAGAACCAATTCAGTCTTTTGACGATGCGACGTTCGTTGATTACATTTTAAAATCTTAAATAGGGGAAGCGCTGCTTCAATCGCTTCCACGGACGCTTCGCCTTTGGTAGCAAGGGAGAAATTTAGGAAAAGGGGTGATTTGCCACTAAAATTATAAGTTATATTTATTATATTTTATTAATCTATTGTTATTATTATTTATTATACTGTATTATATTATTATTATTATTATTATTATTATTATCATTATCATTATTAATTTTTTTTTTTTTTTTTTTAGTGTTAAAATATTTTTTTTTCCACCCTTAAAATCAAATTCATGGCTATAAATTTACAGGACAGTGTTAAAAATTGAGGGAGGTAGTAGCGGCCCGAGGAAAGTGTGGGTGATTGGAGAAAATAAGAATCATATTCGGATTCAGGAGGTCAGCTTGCATAAGTACCTGCAGAAATGGTATCAGGGATGATTTTTTTTTTTTTTTTTTTTTTTTTTTCAGTGCAGTGTTGTTGTATAAAAAAGGCCTTAAATTTAGCAGTGCTGTTTAAAAACAAAAAGTTCTTTAAAATTAAACTTCCTATATATATATATATATTTATTTAGGATTAGTTATATGTCTAATAACCATTTTTAAAATTAGTTTTGAAATTTCTAAAGAAAATATGTAGCTAACATTAAAGAGTTAATAAAAATAGCATGAATCTTTGAAAATATACTCTCTTTAATAAAAGTGAATGTAGAAAATTGGCTATAAATAAATAAAATAAAAATAAATAAATAAATAAATAAATAAATAAATAAAATATAAATAAATAAATAAATAAAAAATCTTGTCAGGATTTTTTTTTTTTTAAATTCAAAATTCATAAGGTAAACGCAGCAGTAGTGGACACTTTATAGACATTTTCTGACTATTTTGCGTGTAATTTCTTAAATTTTAGAATTTCAAAAAATAATTAATATTTCACACCTTTACTAACTCTTTCTTAACCCGACTGTATTATGAAAATTGTGAAATGTAGCATTTATATATGTCAAAAGTCAAAAATCCGGCGAGCTTAATATGAGCCAGTAGTGGACACACTAAAAACCCAATAGTGGGTCCGTTTGAATTTTTGCTTTAAAATTAACACGTTAATCGCCACGATAATATCAGAAAAATTTTCACATGGGCCATGGTAACTTTATTAGATAATTTAGTTAAAAATGTATCACGGAAAAAAAATTTTTTTGCCAAAATTCCCGGAAAAACACTATTTTTTGTGTCACACATATATGACTGACATGGCCCTATATTAAAACTTTTTTTCTCGACAAGCCGTGTCAGTCTTATATGTCTGACGCATCCAAACAACATACAACAAGTATTAACCTGTTGTTTTGAACACAGCGTTGAATGCATTGTGTAGGAATCAGTGGTAGGTGTGTAAGGTCGAGACCACAGTCCGTTTGAATTTCAGCTGAATCCAGCAAGCTAAAGTTGGGACGGTCAAATCGCTTCGTCCCCAGTGACTCGGCGAAGGTTGAGGTCGAGTGAGTTTTATGTCGGCATCGTGCTGCAGTAAAATAATTAGGATCTGAGTAAATTAGGATCTGAATAAAAATTATTAAAATGTATTTTTTCAACTGAAACAATATACCATTATATAACTATGTTTATTTCATTTTATTGTTTGTAGTAAGCCAAGAAATTTTCAGGTTTTGTTCCTGATAGGCCAAGCTTTCGAAACATAATGCAAATGTATCGTTTGCGTCGGACATCTGTGATTGACGTGGCCTTCTACTAAATCGCGTACGTCAGACATATATGTTTGACATGGCTCATGTAGAACTTCTTAGCGTCAGGCACATATGACTGACATGGCGATTAACGTGTTAAGGTGACCAAACGTTTCTTTATCTTGGGAACAGACCCGTTATAGCAGTTTGTCCTCACATGCATGAATCTCCGTTGAAGCCAACATTTAAGGCTGAAATTTGAGTGAATTTTACGTCGCACTAATGCTACACTGTTGGTTATTGGAGACAGTGTGGAAATCACTAATAAGACTAGTCAGGAGACATCCCATCACAATTTTCTCCTCGTGGCCGCAATGTCCTACATGTTCCCCTCAAAGTTAAACTTGTGAGGGTTATCAAATGTCTCCGGACTACCCTTAAGTGGTGAGTTTCAGACCGTCGTTAACTGCCCATAGTGTAGCACTAGTGCGACATAAAATTCACTCATGATCAACCCTCTAAATACTGACCGCAGTTATGCTATTTCAATGTGTCAATGGGAACCGAACTTAACCAACAAGTCCAATATTGACCCCCTCCCCCCCCCCCCCCAAAAAAAAAAAAAATAGAAATACGAATAAAAAAATTTAAATGTCCCAAGATTATCTCATGATTCAAGTGAATTTCCATTTTGTTCAGTTTTCTAAATTTAGGAAAGCCTGGGATCCATCTTCTCTGCAGAAGATAAAAATTGTGATAGCATGTCTCCTTACCCTTCTAGGAGAGAGTCCCAGACAGGCGCCAATTACTAAATGCGTAGCTGTAGAGTGACGTTTAGAAACACTGAATTCAACTCTAAAACTGCGAGATTATAGAACTGTGTCCACTACTGGATCTGATCTAAAAAGTCACATTAACCAGTAGTGGACAGGGCTGTCCACTACTGGTCATGATGACATTTTTTGATACCAGTAGTGGACACTCATAAAAGTACTATGTGTTAATACAAGATTTAAAAAACAGCAAAAGAAAAGAATTCTGCATACTTATTTTAGTCATATGAAAGCAAAAGGTAGAAGAAATCAGTTAAAAATAAGCAGCGAGAGAGCAAATAAAATTTCATTTCCTTATTTAAACTGATAAGAAGAAAGCGGCAAAATCACAAAAAGTGCAATTTTTTTTAGTTAAACTAACATTATTTTAAAACCAATGGTCGGAATTATTTTTTGTTAACGGATTTAACAGTAGAGGACTATAACTTCCTTCCTGAACATTGCTCGAATCATCAGAGTTATTACGTAGCTTATTTTCCGAGTTTAAAATTAAAAGTGTCCAATAATGGTATAGGATTCACTACTGGTGGGTTTACCTTACTTAATAAATGAATAATGGAAAATATTTTTCGGTACTTGGAATCTTCTCGAAATAATAAAAACAGAATCAGGTAGGAGGAAAGTACCAGTACCGGACCTTATAACAGAAGTGGACACTAACTCTGAAAACAAACTTTCTAATTCTTGCTTAGGTTCGAGCAATATTCAGGGTTGCAATTACACTGCTGTGCTTTCTTAAACTGCAAACATTTCAAGGCATTAATTTTAGAGTAAGATTAAATTCACTGAAAAATTTAGAATTCTGTCATATAACCTTTTTTTCTTGTAGTTCTGAATAAGAAAATAAAATTTTATTTGCTTTGCCTCTGGTTATCAGAAGCTTTTTATATGAAATGGACTTTGTCATCATGTCTTTAAGTCACGCTAGTAGACAATGTGCTTACATTTTAAAGTAGATATAAACCATTCCGTTTGTCGCTCCTTGGTTCAGTTGGTTAGAGCATCACGTTAATAACGCGGTGGTCGAGAGTTCGGTCCCCGGAGAGTCCGGTGTGTTTTTTTTTTTTTTTTTTTTTGCAGATAATTAGTAGAAAAGGTGTCAATTGATACAAGAAAAATTTTCGTTGATAACCTAAGAATTTTTTAAGGAGTGTTTTTTTCAAGAAGCTTTTTTTTTTTTTTTTTTTTTTTTTTTACATATTAAGTATCACAAAATATTTTTGATAGTAAAAAAAAGCACCAAATAAAAAGTTTTAGGTAAAAAAATACATAAATAAATATTTTTTTAGAAACTTCTTATTTTTGAAATTGGATTTTATCATCGTGTATTCGTGCCATGCTAAAAACAACAAAGCGCTTCCAATTTATAGTAAATGCAAAAAATTTTTACGTCGTTCATTGGTTCAGATGGTTAAAGCGTCATGTTGATAACGCGGTGGTGGTGGGTGGGTTCGGTCGTTAAAGGCCGACATGTTACTTCTTTTGTAGATATTTAATGAAAAAGATGCCATTTGTTAAAAACAAAACCTTTCATGGTCTACACAGTACCCTAAGAAATTTTGATTACAAAAAGAAAAAAAAAAAAGGCTGAAAATTTTTTGTTGTGGAGCCTTAAAAAGCATAAAATAAAATTTTAATCTTGCAGACACATGCTACAAAAAATATAATTACAACATTAAGAAAATTTTAAAGAAGAATGTAGATATTTCACTTTTACACGAGATGAAAATTCGTAAATATTCAAAGTAAATTTCGAAAAGCTTTCAAGAACAATGTTTTCCTGTTCTTTGACTTTTGGTTAGAATGCCATGCTGATAACACGTTGGTCGTGGGTTAGATCCTCGAAGACCGACATGCTTTTTTTTTTTTTTTCATATAATTAAAATATATATATTACAAAAGGGAAATATATATATATTTTTTTTTCTATATTTTCATTAGTGTTAAAAGTTTCATTTCTTTATAGCATGCCTTTACCTCAATAATTTTTTTATTTTATGCTTTTTAGGGCTTCACAATAAAAGGCTTCTAATCTTAAAAAAATATTCTTTACTTAATTTTTTATTTTAAACTGATTTCATCTATTTTTGCTTTCATTTGACTAAAATAAGTATAAATAAATCATTTATTGCATTAAATATTTAATTTTGTATTAATATATTCAGAGTTGCCAACCTTTCGGATTTTTGTACACCAATCATTTTTTCGGCAGAAATAGCTGTCATTAATAACGAAATTTTGCGTTTAAATAATACGACGGAAACTTAAAAACAATAGTTGTGTGAAAAAACCCGTAGGGTTGGCAGGTCAGATATACTGAATTTTTATGTGTGTCTATTATTGGTACCAAAAAATTGTATCATGATCAGTAGTTGGCAGACTTTTAAGGCGAAATAAGTAGTAGACACAACTCATTAAATCTCATACGTTTAAAACGGAATGAGAATTCACTTCAGACAGCTGATAATCGTGATAATTTTGAGACGAAATATTCTTAAGCGATTGTTATTTCGTTTTTTTTTTCTTTTCTTTATTGTGCGGGAGGGGGGGGGGGATATATTGGTCTATTCTATAGGATGAGTTCGTTTTCCACTGAAACACTCTCAGTGAAATAGCATTGACTTTGACTAGGAGCAGTATTTGGAGGGTTATACTTCATGATTATTCTACAAATGGTCCAAGGTATTTAACCCGATCAGGTTATCACTTTTTTCGGCATTTTGTCGGATTATCATGGGTCGCTGAAGACCCAAATGGTGTTAGAATACGTAATTTTTAATGAAAAAAAATCTGATAATTTTTTTTAAACTCCCAAATACAAGGGCAGACAATGAAAATTGAAAAAATAAATAAATAAAAAGTTTAAATAATATTCTATTTTTTATGAGAAACACATGCACTTCCCAAAAATCCATGCATTGACTAAAAATTTTTTAACTTTTGAATAAATTAAGATATTTGAAAAATTCGAATTGCATAATAAAGTTTAAGAATGGTATTTTTACAGATAAGATCACGGACTCGATGGATAAGTATACCTTTTATACGTGGATTCTCAAACATGAGACAGAAAAAAATGACTCGGGTCTTTAACGACCCACGATAACCTGCTCGGGTTAAGTTAACTGCTCCTCCTTAATATGTTCTACTCTGTCAAGTATTCGACTTTGCGCCGACGTTGTGGTTGTACTAAAAGAAGACCCTTTCGTGGAAGCACCAACTGTCATGGTGTGTCTCCAGACTGCTTTCATGGATGAATTCCTGCTCATCGCCAAGAGCCTACTACTTACATACATCCAGTGCGAACATCTCAACCTGAACAACAACTCGTATATTGAGAACAAAATTATGGGTACTCTGTTAATTCTATACTTCAGAATCCTTTAGGATTCTGAATAACAAATGAGAGAATACTTTAACCTTTTCCGGCACAGTGTTGCAGCTGCAGCAACACCAAATTTTAATTCCGAGGTGCAAAAACTCGTCCCAAAAACCATTTTTAGAATTTTTCTTCTATAATATTGAGGGAAAAACTTCATTTACTTCTTATCTTCTAAGATCGTTGTTGAATTCCGGTGGCTGTTGATTTTAAATGAGCAGAATTACTCTGCGCCAGAAAGAGTAAATATTGCGATAGTAAGTTGAGAGAAACAGAATGAAACTTTTTGAAATAAAATAAATTTGTTTTAGACTTAATCTAGATACATTATTTTGCGATTCAACAATGAAATTAATGAGTCTATCGTCTTCAAATTTATTTTATTTTTTAACTTATTTAATTTTACACTTGGAGAGAATTTTGTAAAAATTTTAATCCTCATTTATAATTTCCATAATTTTGAAATTTTGAAGGTTGAAGATGAGATTGAGTGGGATTTATGTCGCCCTCGAGCTACGCAATGGCCAGTATGCAATGTCCTTTTATCCACCCTAGAAGTGGTCTCTATGTATACCATCACAATTTTCATCCACTATGAAAAGATAGGCTCCTCCACTTCGGTAACCACCATAGTAAATATTTTTAACCCTTTGCGGCGCAAAACAATTCGGATCATTTAAATTATACTGCCACCGGGATTCATGAACTAAATTAAACTAAAAAATTTTTTTAATTTTAAGGTTAAAAAAGCCGGCCTTTTCTACTATGTTATAAACATAAATTTTTGCTAAAAAATTTCCGGGATGAATTTTTGCAGATGGATCTTAAATTTTGCGTCCTCGCAGCGAGGACACCGCGCGTTAAGGGGTTAAAGAACATTGAGGACATTGCAGCCACGACGGGTTTAAGTGCATCATCCACCATTAATGTACCGTAATTTCCGATGTACAAGCGCATGTCAGATAAATCACTTAAGTTTGACATAAAAAATTTAATTATTGATTATAGCTGTGTTTGAACCATGCACTACCGTATACAACAACATTATTTTTTATTAATTAAAATTTCTGGTGTAAATCAAGTATGTCTAGCCTGTGGCTTATATACTAGAAAGTATAGTACTCAACGGTCTTTGACCAGCTCGAGTATCGAAACCGCAAACTTTTGTTTGCGGTTTGAGGGGATTAAGGTTCATAGACTACACTAGGGTCCTAGGCCAATTGGTGTGTTGTTCTACGCGGGTTCTTTTTAAGGGTCCCTAGCCCGTATTTACGCGAGTTCCAGAGAAAACCACAGAAAACGCCGAACGTCTAAGCCGATGAGTGTGACCTGGAATTGAACCTTGCACCTCCCGTCAACTAGCTTTGAGCTTCCATATATGAGCTTGAAGGCCTAAAATCCAGTATTATTTAATAAAAAATAGCTTATGAATCTGTCACGAAGGAACTTTATGAACAGCCTGTAAAATTTAGATTGTGTTGGGTTATGGGGATTAAGACCGATTGACTGCACTAGGGTCCTAAGCCTGAGGGTGAGTTCCCTCCGAGGGGAGTCTTTCTAAGAGATCCTAGCCCGTATTTACGCAAGAAATTTAGATTGGGCTTGAGAAATGTTTGACTTTAGTTTGTTTGAACATAAACAAATGTTTCCTTAATAATTGGAAACCATAAAAAATCATAAAAGTGAAAAGTGAAAAACCACGATAACTAAATATATATGTGCATTTTCCCAGTTAAAAAGCATGTTGATAAAACGAATTTTCGTAAGTTGAAATATTAGATATATATATATATTTTTTTTTTTTTTTTCTTTTAATTGGTCTGTATTCCAAATACGTAAAGAATACTGTATAATTTAAATACCCTGATTAGCAAAGTGTAGAATCAAACATATAGTGATCAAAATGCCTTTTAGAAAACTTATTTTTCAAGTAACTTAATCACATCTTAGCTAAAAACAAATGTACTGATAATGAATAAAAAGGGAATCGAATAAAAGGAAAGTTAAAAATTTAAAAAAGAAAAAAAGAAAAAAATGGAGGAACTATATGGAATATAAAAAACAATGAATATGTCGTAGCTATGTCTAAAAGAATTTTTTTTTTAACTTTTGTTTAAAATTAAATAAATCTTGTTCTTATATTTAAAAATATCTGGTTTTTACGATATGTCTTCTTCCACTTATACTCAAAACAGTAATTTCTTTACATCCGTTTTTAAATCCTGCTGAAAAAAGGAGGATGCAATAAGTTTGAAACATTTCTCTATCCAAGTTTATGGTTTTATCTGTCTGCTTATGGCACTGTATTTTCCAAGCGAATATACGATGATGAAAGTATCTTTTAGAAATCTTACACTGTTAAAAATTTAGTGTTAGTTTGAGCCAAAACTTGTTATAGAAGAATTTGCAACCACCCGATGGTTTAACCTTTTACCATGATTTGGGTAATTTTACGTTTAACTAAATATTGGTATTATGTTTTAAATTAAAAAAAAAAAAAAAAAAAAAAATCAACATTCGACCGAAGCAGAGATCGAACTGAAGACCGTAGAGTTCCAAGTCTAACACTCTGGCACTATGCTAGGCTTTCTTGGCCGGGAGTTCTGTCTCATTGATTTTCATAAAAGGAGATAAATTTTCTAGGATCTTATCTTGACCCATGGGTGAGTTGCACGAAATTTTCACTTTTCCCTACGTTTTCGACCACGCTCTTTAATTTAAGCATGGTTTGATTTCAAAAAGAATTTTACTGATTCGTACTTCCTGGACATTATAATAATTTTTTCTCTCTTCTTAAAAGAATATACAGTCGGTAACAAAAGTGTCCGACCACTACCAAAATTTCCTATGTGAAAAAAGTACACTTTATACGGTTTTGTTAAATAAATCCTTATCGAATCATGTTCTTACACTGACTAAGATCAGTATTCGAGAAGGATTTCTTTAACAAAACCGTATAAAGTGTACTTTTTTTATATAGGAATTTTTGCCAGTGTTCGGACACATTTGTTATCGACTGTACTCCAATAAACTTTCTTATAGTAACATCTGGTTAGTGATCAATTGAATAAAGAACTCTTTGTTTTTTCTTGTAATGAATGTTGGTTTTGAGTGACATAATCACTCGCGATATCACTTCACAAACTTTATTTTCACTCTCCGGCTTTCAGCAGGTAATTTTCAGCGCGCTAGTGGCGCCATCTCCTGAATAAAAGGGAATTACAACTACATGTACACTGCAACTCTTCCCCAAGATTTGATGCAACTGAAATTCAATCGCAAAAAGTAGAACACTAAAAAGTGATGTTGAACCATATTACAGCATTGCTAATAACTTTTCTCTATATAGTGGTTCCAGTTTGAACTGAAAATTTTAACAGCGTATTTTTCAAATAACTCAATCACTCCTTAGCTAAAAATATTATTTGAAAAATAATAATAATAATAATAACAATAAATAAATAATAATAATAATAATCGTATAAAAAAAAAAAATTATAGAATAAATTAAACATCACGTTAAAGAATATTTAAAAGAATTCTATGCTGTTGTTTTATTAGACGGAATAGGATTTGGAAATTTCCGCATTTGGAATAGTTCCAAGCTATGTTCCATAAAAATCGGTTCCATAGATTTTTAAAAACTATTTAAAATGTAATTTTCTCAAGCTATTTTTTAGTGATATTTTAAAATTTATTAGCTGTCAGACTTCAAATTTACAACTCATATTACATGATAATTCACACAGTTTTGGAATGAGGGTGAAAAAAGCTATTTTTAAAAATTGTGAATTTATAATTGTGAATTTATTGACTATGAATAATAATTCTGCAATTACTATTTTTCCATGGAAATTTCATTGATATATGTTTTCTATCGTTTATTCTACATTCCATATGATTCAACAAAAGATGCTATTTTTTTCCGAGGGTCTTAAAATACTCTATTTACTTTGATATTCAGTATAAGCAGTATGCTATTTAAAAAAAATTTTGAATGTTTTTTGCATCAAGCGACATAAAAAGGTCTACTTTAATATAATTCGGTATGCGCAATGTCTTATTTTAAAGAGGTATTTCAAATGTTTTTTTTTTTTTTTTAATGGCCGAGCGGTTCTGCGCTCAAAGCTAGTTGAAGGAAAATGTCGGGTTTGATCCCAGGTCACGTTCGTCGACCTAACCGTTCGGTGTTTTCCGTGGTTCTTTTTTCCAAAACTCGCGTAAATACCTGATAAGACCCCTTAAAAGACCCGCTATGGACGTCTTGACCCCGGTCCTTAATGTAGAGAACTGGCCTTAATCCGAATACCATCAAATGTAATTTTTTTTTGCTTGATTGTAGACACAAAAGGAAAGGTAATGACTTCATTTTCTTACAAATCGTACCAGTTTATTAAATCTGTTTCCTCTGTATTAAAAACTAAATATTGAACAAGTCTAGTGAATTGATACTGGTTTTACTTTTTCCAAGTCAAGAATCTCATATGCTTTCAAATTTTAAATTAAAAGTCACTGGCAAAAACAGCATATCAGGTCATCTGTTAGTAATTGACACTTATGTACAAAAAATCTAAAAAAAAAACAGAATTATTGTATGTAAGTTAGGAATCTGATTACTGGAATACAAAATTAACATCTAATAAGATGCTCTTTTCAATTTGCAATAGCAACTGATGATTTGACTTGATGTTAATATAGAACAAATACAGTTTTCACAAACCTTAAAAAAGTAACTGTTAGTATTAGGTATTAAGAGATGCTTAATTTATTCTTAAAACACCAGACTGGATTTCATTCAAAAAAATTATTTTATCAGTTACATACGCCATATTTATGTTTGCTTTAAATAAATAAATATATTTTTCTTAATAAACTAACCGTTTTTATAAGAATCGTTAGTTTCAATAAAAACATTAGTTTAAATAGCACTGCTTTACATGAAAATCGACTCCAACAACATTTTTGCAAATTCTTATGCAAAATGATCTCCTGAATCCGAATATGACGCTCATTTTGTCTTATCACCTACCGTTTTTTGGGATGCCCCCTATTTTTTATCACTTTTCGATAGTTTTATGGCTATAAATTTGATTTGTAGGGAAGGAAAAGATTATTTTAATTGTTAAATATCTTCTGAGGAGCTACAGAAGTGAAAAATTCTGAAATATAACATTTGCAGCAAAAGAAAAACTTAAAAGGGCATTTGCAACTAAAATTATAAATTACATTTAGTATATTTTTGTTAATCAATTAATAATATTTATTATACATTGTATTTTTTTCTGTTTTGAGTGTTAAAATGATACTTTTCCAGTCTCCAAATCAAATTCATGGTCATACAATTACCGAACAGTGATACAAATTGGGGGAGGGGGGTGGAGTCCCGAGAAAACGGTGGGTGATTGGGCAAAATGGACGTCATATTCAGATTCAAGAGGTCATTTTACATGAGAATCAGAAAAAATAATATCAGGGCTCGAATTTTTTTTTCTGCAGCGTTGTGTAACTGGTTGGTCAGTTGAACAGTATGTAAAATATTATATGTATTAGTAAATGGCAATTTGTTCAACTTTTGAATTTTTGTTTAATTTCAACTTTTCCAGAATTCACCAATGAATTAATTATTAAATGTGTTAGATGTATCACTTCTTTTTTGCAACGGATTTCTAAACATGCGTAAGTTTCTAGTGTTCGACTCGTCTTTGATAGTGTGTTTCGATTAGACATTTTAAGAGGTTTGGGAATGATGTAGAGACATTTAAAAAAATTGTCGAAAAAGAAATTAATTTGCTGCAGATAAGGATGATTCTTTTAAACTTTGCACTAGAGTTACAAAACTTGCAATTTACGTCGGTCTGGGATTTATGTCTGCGGGATGCAGGGAAAATGTTGATTAATAAGTCAATTAGTGTTAATTATTAGTATACAATAATATATTTTAAATATTTACAAAAATATAATTTAAATATGTATAATATTTAAGTATGTATGACTTGACTATACACATTGATTATGTCATTTGCTGAATATAGATGGTCAATTACTAGCAAAATCTCAATTTGAAAATATTACTGTAAATAACATAAATTGTAGAAAAATCATCAAATAAATGATTCTAAGTTATTATTAGAAATTAATTAGAACTAGAAACATTTTCCAGAATTATTGTCAATGATTATGTAAGAAAATGAGACAAAGCATTAAGAAGTCCTAATATATGGCAATCGCGTATTCAATTTTAAACGTCTTTTAAAAACTATTTTAATAAAACAATTAGATAGTGTGTAAAAAAAGAAATATGATATATGTAAAGTTCAATCAAAATATTTATTTCAACATTTGAATATGATTATACATTTTTTGAAGAATACACTGGTTTTCAAGAGTGTCAAACGTTAGCAGAAGACATCGCTGAAGCAACAGCACTGACACTTCCGCCAGTAGAATTAACATTAACATTGCTTAAATTAGCAGAGCTCAGTATGTGAACTAAGGCAGAAACTACTTCCATAAGAGTTTGCACAAGTACTTCACACGAAGAAAGACCAGGGTGTACTTTTTTAATCGACTTAGCAATGTTAGATACAATATCAGAAAGAGAGCCAGCATTTAGTCCACCATTCGACACGATGTTTGAAACAGCAGAAGAAACTCGAGAAGTTCCAGCAGCAGATGACATTCTTGAAACACTATTTTGGACGGAAGTTGTCGTAGTAGTTGTGCCAGTAGCATATCCTTGACTATATCCTGCACCAGATCCTGTACCCGCACCAGCACCAGCACCAGCACCAGCCCCAAATCCAGCGCCATAACCAGCCCCTGCTCCAGCGCCATAACCAGCACCAGCACCAGCACCAGCCCCAAATCCAGCGCCATAACCAGCCCCTGCTCCAGCGCCATAACCAGCACCTGCTCCAGCGCCATAACCAGCACCTGCTCCAGCGCCATATCCAGCACCTGCTCCAGCGCCATATCCAGCACCTGCTCCTGCACCATATCCAGCACCTGCTCCTGCACCTACTCCAGCACCTGCACCTGCTCCAGCACCTGCACCTGCTCCAGCACCTGCACCTGCTCCAGCACCTGCTCCAGCACCTGCTCCAGCACCTGCTCCAGCACCTGCTCCAGCACCTGCACCATATCCAGCTCCTGCTCCAGCTCCTGAACCAGCGCCAGATCCAACTCCTGTACGAATATTTTTTATTAGCATGCTAATCCCTCTTAAATACTATGCAGTTTTAACATTCAATGCATATACAATTGCTGAATAAAAATTTAAAGAATAATTCAAAATATAAAAAATATTCAAAAGAGACTGGTAATAAAACATTAAAAAACCTACAGAAGAAATTTACTACACATTATTAAATGCACGTATTGATATAAAGTGACATAGTAAACTTTTCGGGCACGTTTTGTACGAATTGATGGTAAAAATAATATGAGTGTAAATTTCAAAGCAAAGTAAGTTAAGGCTATTGGAATTATGGAAAAACAAAATAAACAATTTGATTTAAAATATTTCTTAGCGCCGTTTTGCATACGATATAATTTAAACATTTAATTACTACTATAATAATGATCTAGTGCATAATCCCTCCGAATTACGGTAACATTCAAAATGAATAAACATTTTCTTTTTGAAATATCATGATCGAACAGTTTGATTGTAATTGTTTTCTTTAGTTGCAAAATTCGCTTTACCTTGAATAGATATCTATATGCAAGTATTTGCATTTCTCTTCAGCATGACTCATCTGATAATAGTTCAGTTTACAATTCTGTTTTTTAAAAGCACTATCGTATTTTCAAACACGAAATTTCGTAGTTCGAAAAGTTTCATGAATATATGCTGTTGTGTAGTTTTTACTGGGGGTAGAATTAGACTAGTTATGGTTAATTTTCTGATATAAAAACTGATTGAAAAGTCTAGACCGTTAGGCAGTTCTGAAGAATTTTTTTTTGTTGAAATATGCAAAATTTCTACTCAAATCTTAAAAATCGTTAAATTTAATATATTACTTTCCTTTCTTAAAAAGTATTTTTCGTTAAAGATTTTCTCTTTTACAATTATGTTCATACCATCAGTTACCTATCTCAAACACTTTTAAAGAAATTCATCTGTGCCCTTCCCTTTTTAAGAGTACTTCAAAGAAAATAAATAGCTCAGCTAGTATGATTTGTGATTGTGTTTGAATAATATATATTTTGTGAGTATGTGTAATATCGGTTATCAGAATGAAAACTTTGCAAGAACGTGCTTTGATAATATAAATTGATTTTGAATTTTATGGAAAGATTTTTCATGTAAAGTTACTTTTAAAGCAAAGCATTCAAATTATACGCGAAGGGCAATTCTCTCGAAATTTTCGCAAACGAATTCTTTTAACAGAAAAGTGTTCAATCATAATAACCTCATTGTTTATTCCTATTAGCATGTATGAATCTTTTTTTTCAAATTCTCAAGTTTAGCTCAAAAAATAATCTATGCGTAATTTTTTGTGGAATAAATAAGAACAAATTTCACTGATGAATAAACCAAAAATATATATATATATATAATCTTTATTTAAGTAGCGGAAAAACTTGCTAAAACCGCATTTTTCCTTGGAACATTAATCCAACACAAGCATTCAACACTCGACGCACTCCGTTTTCAGATCTTATGGACTGATTCACGGAATTGGAACATCACGATTCATGGGAGATTCCACACTTCAATCTCTACAGCAGGCCTTGGCGTGATTAACGGAAACTCTGCAAAATATCGGTCACTGTGCGTTTGAACAAGGATGACATCGAAGCCACAAAAGCTTTATTAATTTATAAGCGTCTTTACTATGTTGACGGAAGATCCTATATGTTGCTATCGCTATCTGTCGACTATTAAAGAGTTTAAAGGCATGTGGACGAAATTCTACTTATTCGCCTCTAATAGATTCCATATTTCCTTTTCTTGAACTGCTTTTGATAAAATTTCGTTCTTATCTACTGAATTTATTATTAACGATAAAAGCATTTTTCGAAGAACTTAACAAATATACCAGTCCTCTTGTTGATAAAAATGATTTGTACAAGTTAGCTCCTAATTTTATTGAACTCTTAGGCCCTGGTTCGAATCTAGGACGTCTTGAAATTGAATCAAATTCTAAATTGTGAATAACACAATATTCACAGAGAAATGAAAACCTAATTTTCTCCAGATTCAATCTCAATTACCACCTAAAACAAATTTACTCCTCTTCAGAACATAGATTTTAAATGTGATCCTCCAACTAATAATTATAGGTACGGAAGAAAACTGAATACAGTTCCAGGTACTCTGAAATGAACTATCGTATACGTATATACGCAGTTCATAGATGCTAACTTATACTTTTTTTTCGCTACCGGTTATCTTTCATAGAAATTTGAAATAATCCTATTAGCAGTTTTTCTATTAATCATAATTATTTTCTCTACAAAGAAATACTGTTGTTAAAAAACCATACAAGTAGGTGACTATGGCAGTTTAATCCGATTAATTTAGAGAGAAATTTTAACTATCGTAAAAATATGCTAAAATTTGTTTTGTTAAAGGAAGAAAAATATTGTTCTTAAGCATATTACATGATGCATTTTTATAGTTTCATTTCGCAGCATGTGATTTTCTAATTTTTTATTATTATCTTACTGTTTACGTTGTGAATAAAGGTAAATTGTTATGATCAATAACTAGCTTAGTGTTATAAGAAATAAAAATGTTTTGTGTGTTTGACCTGACAAATATTTTGTACCAAATAACTAAAAGCTTCACATTTATTACATTGCTAATGAAATTATTGTTTAAAAATTATATATTATTTATTGCTTTGTTTTATATAGTTTGATACCAGAAATTAAATTTGAGTTTTATTTTTTAATATATTATACTGCTCTTTTAAAATGTCTTGCATATGTAGTGTTTTAAATTACTTTAACATTAGTTATTTGAAGTAGAGCTGTTATAAACTAAAATAAACTTCAGTAACATTATTAATTTGAATTTCCTGCTGTAAACTGAAATACACAGGTTTGAAGAATATTGTCTCACAAGATCTACTCTGTATTTGGCACAGAAAACACTAACTGTGGTGTATGCAACTGTCATGCACTGCTGCAATATTGCAATGCAACTACCTCAAATAAAAATAAAACTGTAACATCTTCTGCAACTGAAATTTAGTGGGGGGCATCATAAGCCTTGATGACGATTCCACAACTATTGGGTTTTGACAAAATTAATTTTCACATATGTTCAAGGGGTATTTCATAAAACAAAATATCGAAAAATGCTTTCCAGAGCTGTGTACTTGGTTCCGTTGAATCCGCCCGGTCCATCTGGTTCTATAGGCTTTCAATTGGTACCTTTCAGGCAATTACAAATTAACAGTGCTTTCGTTATATAGCAATTTTTACGTAAAAACTTTTAAGATGAACATGGATGAAAAAAAATATATATGAAGTGGAAATTAAATGAATTTTTCAGGTACGTGATACTTACAAATTTAGATCTATGGCATTTTACTAAGCCTGTTTTGAAATTCAGATCACCTGATTATCTGATCAGGTGATCCTTTTGAAACATTTAGAGACAGATCAGTAATACATTTATAATAGGCAAGAATTTCTCGGCAGAATGCATTTGTATACCTGGGCATTCCCCGTGTCCTCGAAAAATACGATTGTACCAATTCCTTGGTACAAAAAAATCCTCCAGTCCATCTGGGAAACTGAGAGTTTCCCCATAAACTCTTATCTTGTGAATGGATACTATTCCTTAAATTTTCCTTACACAAAGCTTGTGATCAACGTAATAACTTATTATTCTTAAAAGTCGTTTCAAAGGAATTATACAAAACTATCCTTCATCATACTTTCTTGTATTCTCCTTTCTACATTGGAGAGATGGTTGATAGTAAATTTCTGATCTGAAGATAATCAAAGAAAATTATGTTATCGAAAATCTGACTAAATCTTATACTCTCAACCTCACAAGAGTAACTATCACTTCAAGGATAAAAGAAATTAGAAATATTTTTACTTTTTATGCTTTTCTCATAATAATAAGCTCTTTCTAAATTAGAAATGAACTTAACAACACACAATATATATTTCATACCTTTTTGGGGTGGCGGTTCTTTCCTTAATTTTAACAAATTATGACTTTATATATAAACCACATTATCACTGAAGGAAATGTTTTTGAAATAGGAAAAAATATTGAGAAGAAACGTGCCGATCAATAAAGTTCACGCTACACACACGATAGAAAAATCATTTTTTAAATACACTACGTTGGACAATCCCAGCACAAAGCCCTAGAAGGAAAAGTCACTTTATAAAAAAGTGTGCTCTGAAAGAGGTTT
Source organism: Salticus scenicus (assembly GCA_963930645.1). NCBI lineage: Eukaryota > Metazoa > Arthropoda > Arachnida > Araneae > Salticidae > Salticus > Salticus scenicus. The sequence goes on from OZ005660.1 coordinate 96,805,249, forward strand.
AGAATGTCAGGTTAACTGAAAGTTAGTTTTAAAGAAACCTGTAATTTTCTTTAAAAGAACCTAGCTCTAAAATTGAAAATGTTCTTTTCTTTGATGACAGCGAGATTTTTAAATTTTTTTTAACATGTCTAACATTCCCCCGAATTGTGAAACATTTACTTCTATTCATATCTGAAAATTTTATGAAAACGAATTGAAAATTAGTGTTTAATTGTTAAACTGTGACAATTTGTAATACATATGTATTTAAAACTCATTGTTCTAGAAAAAGCAACAGTATTTAAAAGTTTAGAGACACCAGTTTCTGGTTTTGTATCTGCAAGTCAATCCAAAATGTTCGTAACTCAAAGCAGAGTAAAATTAATATTATTCCTAACACTGGACCGAATAACCTATCTAATACATGAGTTCAAGAAATTCAAGAGCCTCCAAAAATTAAAATTTAAATTCAAAATTGCTTGCAATAATAACTTTTATAAATTGAAATAATTCCATCTAACAGATTTTCACAAAAATCTAAAAAACACTTGTGTTAAACGATCGTTCTAATAAATAATCACATGTGAATCTGTCATTTCCTTTGCGAAATACATATAAAGACAAATACATATACAAAAATTAAAAGACTTTTACTTTAAACACACATATGTTTAAATGCACGGTTTAAAGTATACATAGCAAAAAATGCGAACAATTAATTTGGTCAGACAGGAGTTTAAATATATATGCACCAGAAAAAACAGTACGTAAACTATTGTGTTCAATCCACTTTTTAATGCCGAAATATTTCATCTAATCTAGCATTTTTTATTCGCCTCCCATGTCAGCCCGTGTTGGTGAAAGTGCAATAGCCAAGCAATAAATTCCGTTCAAAAGGAATACTGGTAACGTATTTAAAATTACACAATTCTTATTTTTATAATGTGAAGTTACATTAAATACATTAAAAACATCCGACCCTAAAGATATTCATTGATATTCATTCGACTTAAAAAATAAAGCTAATTTGTTAGAAATTTAAGTATTGTTAGATTTCTACTAGCAAGATTTTATCTTGATATAAAAAAAATCAATAAAATTCTAATTAAAGGAATGTCGTAAGTGTTTTCAGATGTTACCTTCTAGCACTGTATTTATGTAATGCGCTTTTTTGAATTAAAACAGTATTGACTGACATTATTCAATGAAATTAACATTCAAATTTCAAGTTAGCTGATAAAAATTACCTGATCCAGCTCCCGAGCCTGCTCCTCCGCCATATCCAAAACCAGATCCAGCTCCAGCTCCGGCTCCAGCACCTGCACCATAACCTAGTCCAGTGCCATAACCTAATCCTGAACCGTAACCGTATCCTCCTCCATAACCTAAACCAGCTCCATAACCGGCACCATATCCATATCCAGCTCCAGATCCAGCACCTGCACCAGCTCCTGATCCACTACCGGCACCAGCACCAGATCCAGAACCTGCTCCTGAACCACTACCTGCTCCAGCACCAGATCCTGATCCTGCACCAGCTCCAGAACCACTACCTGCTCCACTACCAGATCCTGATCCTGCACCAGCTCCAGAACCACTACCTGCTCCACTACCAGATCCTGATCCTGCACCAGCTCCAGAACCACTACCTGCTCCACTACCAGATCCTGATCCTGCACCAGCTCCAGATCCCGAACCAGCTCCAGCCCCTGATCCAGCGCCAGCTCCTAAAGCAGAGCGATAGTGAATACGACTGTTATTTTTTCAATGTAAATAAAAAAATCAATTTTTTTATTGTTAACACATAAATTCTTATCTTGTGAATGGATACAATTCCTTAAATTTTTATTACACAAATCATATGATGAACGTAATAACTTATCATTGTTAAAAGTCGTTTCAAAAGAATTATACAAAACTATTCTTAGTCATATTTTCTTGTATTCTCCTTTCTACAGGGAGAGATGGTTGATAGTAAATTTGTGTTCTGAAGATAATCAAAGAAAATTATGTTATCGAAAATCTGACTAAATCTTATACTCTCAACCTCACAAAAGTAACTATCACTTCAAGGATAAAAGAAATTAGAAATATTTTTACTTTTTATGCTTATCTCATAATAATAAGCTCTTTCTAAATTAGAAATGAACTTAACAACACACAATATATATTTCATACCTTTTTGGGTTGGCGATTCTTTCCTTAATTTTAACAAATTATGACTTTATATATAAACCACATTATCACTGAAGAAAATATTTTTGAAATAGGAAAAAATATTGAGAAGAAACGTGCCGATCAATAAAGTTCACGCTACACACACACGATAGAAAAATCGTTTTTTAAATACACTATGTTGAACAATCCCAGCACAAAGCCCTAGTAGGAAAAGTCACTCTATAAAAATGTGTGCTCTGAAAGAGGTTTAGAATGTCAGTTTAACTGAAAGTTAGTTTTACGGAAACCTGTAATTTTCTTTAAAAAAACCTAGCTCGAAAATTTAAAATGTTCTTTTCTTTGCTGAGCGCGATATTTTTAAATTTTTTTATAACATGTCTAACATTCCCCCAATTGTGAAACATTTACTTCCATTCATATCTGAAAATTTTATGAAATTGAACTGAAAATTAGTGTTTAATTGTTAAACTGTGACAATTTGTAATACATATGTATTTAAAACTCATTTTTCTAGAAAAAGCAGCAGTATTTAAAAGTTTAGAGAAACCAGTTTCTGGTTTTGTATCTGCAAGTCAATCCAAAATGTTCATAACTCAAAGCAGGGTAAAATTAATTTTATTCCAAACACTAGACCGCATAACTTATCTCTGTACATGAGTTCAAGAAATTCAAGAACCTCCAAAAGTTAAAATTTAAATTCAAAATTGCTTGCAATAATAACTTTTTTAAATTGAAATAATTCCATCTAACAGGTTTTCACAAAAATCTAAAAAACACTTCTGTTAAATGATCGTTCTAATAAGTAATCACATGTGAATCTGTCTTTTCCTTTGCGAAATACATAAAAAGACAAATACATATACAAAAACTAAAAGGCTTTTACTCTAAACTCACATATGTTTAAATGCACGGTTTAAAGTATACATAGCAAAAAATGCGAACAATTAATTTGGTCAGACAGGAGTTTACATATATATGCACCAGAAAAAACACTACGTAAACTATTGTGTTCAACCCACTTTTTAATGCCGAAATATTTCATCTAATCTTGCATTTTTTATTCGCCTCCCATGTCAGCCCGTGTTGGTGAAAGTGCAATAGCCCAGCAATAAATTCCGTTCAAAAGGAATACTGGTAACGTATTTAAAATTACACAATTCTTATTTTTATAATGTGAAGTTACATTAAATACATTAAAAACATCCGACCCTAAAGATATTCATTGATATTCATTCGACTAAAAAAATAAAGCTAATTTGTTAGAAATTTAATTATTGTGTGATTTTTACTAGAAAGATTTGTATCTTGATATAAAAAAAATCAATAAATTTCTAATTAAAGGAATGTCGTAAGTGTTTTCAGATGTTACCTTCTAGCATTGTATTTATGTAATGCGCTTCTTTGAATTAAAACAGTATTGACTGACATTATTCAATGAAATGAACATTCAAATTTCAAGTTAGCTGATAAAAATTACCTGATCCAGCTCCCGAGCCTGCTCCTCCGCCATATCCAAAACCAGATCCAGCTCCAGCTCCGGCTCCAGCACCTGCACCATAACCTAGTCCAGTGCCATAACCTAATCCTGAACCGTAACCGTATCCTCCTCCATAACCTAAACCAGCTCCATTACCGGCACCATATCCATATCCAGCTCCAGAACCAGCACCTGCACCAGCTCCTGATCCACTACCGGCACCAGCACCAGATCCAGAACCTGCTCCTGAACCACTACCTGCTCCAGCACCAGATCCTGATCCTGCACCAGCTCCAGAACCACTACCTGCTCCACTACCAGATCCTGATCCTGCACCAGCTCCAGAACCACAACCTGCTCCACTACCAGATCCTGATCCTGCACCAGCTCCAGATCCCGAACCAGCTCCAGCCCCTGATCCAGCGCCAGCTCCTAAAGCAGAGCGATAGTGAATACGACTGTTATTTTTTCAATGTAAATAAAAAAATCAATTTTTTTACTGTTAACACATAAATTCTTATCTTGTGAATGGATACAATTCCTTAAATTTTTATTACACAAATCATATGATGAACGTAATAACTTATTATTGTTAAAAGTCGTTTCAAAAGAATTATACAAAACTATTCTTAGTCATATTTTCTTGTATTCTCCTTTCTACAGGGAGAGATGGTTGATAGTAAATTTGTGTTCTGAAGATAATCAAAGAAAATTATGTTATCGAAAATCTGACTAAATCTTATACTCTCAACCTCACAAAAGTAACTATCACTTCAAGGATAAAAGAAATTAGAAATATTTTTACTTTTTATGCTTATCTCATAATAATAAGCTCTTTCTAAATTAGAAATGAACTTAACAACACACAATATATATTTCATACCTTTTTGGGTTGGCGATTCTTTCCTTAATTTTAACAAATTATGACTTTATATATAAACCACATTATCACTGAAGAAAATATTTTTGAAATAGGAAAAAATATTGAGAAGAAACGTGCCGATCAATAAAGTTCACGCTACACACACACGATAGAAAAATCGTTTTTTAAATACACTATGTTGAACAATCCCAGCACAAAGCCCTAGTAGGAAAAGTCACTCTATAAAAATGTGTGCTCTGAAAGAGGTTTAGAATGTCAGTTTAACTGAAAGTTAGTTTTACGGAAACCTGTAATTTTCTTTAAAAAAACTAGCTCGAAAATTTAAAATGTTCTTTTCTTTGCTGAGAGCGATATTTTTAAATTTTTTTATAACATGTCTAACATTCCCCCAATTGTGAAACATTTACTTCCATTCATATCTGAAAATTTTATGAAATTGAACTGAAAATTAGTGTTTAATTGTTAAACTGTGACAATTTGTAATACATATGTATTTAAAACTCATTTTTCTAGAAAAAGCAGCAGTATTTAAAAGTTTAGAGAAACCAGTTTCAATTTTTGTATCTGCAAGTCAATCCAAAATGTTCGTAACTCAAAGCAGGGTAAAATTAATTTTATTCCAAACACTAGACCGCATAACTTATCTCTGTACATGAGTTCAAGAAATTCAACAACCTCCAAAAGTTAAAATTTAAATTCAAAATTGCTTGCAATAATAACTTTTTTAAATTGAAATAATTCCATCTAACCGATTTTCACAAAAATCTAAAAAACACTTCTGTTAAATGATCGTTCTAATAAGTAATCACATGTGAATCTGTCTTTTCCTTTGCGAAATACATAAAAAGACAAATACATATACAAAAACTAAAAGGCTTTTACTCTAAACTCACATATGTTTAAATGCACGGTTTAAAGTATACATAGCAAAAAATGCGAACAATTAATTTGGTCAGACAGGAGTTTACATATATATGCACCAGAAAAAAAACTACGTAAACTATTGTGTTCAACCCACTTTTTAATGCCGAAATATTTCATCTAATCTTGCATTTTTTATTCGCCTCCCATGTCAGCCCGTGTTGGTGAAAGTGCAATAGCCAAGCAATAAATTCCGTTCAAAAGGAATACTGGTAACGTATTTAAAATTACACAATTCTTATTTTTATAATGTGAAGTTACATTAAATACATTAAAAACATCCGACCCTAAAGATATTCATTGATATTCATTCGACTAAAAAAATAAAGCTAATTTGTTAGAAATTTAATTATTGTGTGATTTTTACTAGAAAGTTTTGTATCTTGATATAAAAAAAATCAATAAATTTCTAATTAAAGGAATGTCGTAAGTGTTTTCAGATGTTACCTTCTAGCATTGTATTTATGTAATGCGCTTCTTTGAATTAAAACAGTATTGACTGACATTATTCAATGAAATGAACATTCAAATTTCAAGTTAGCTGATAAAAATTACCTGATCCAGCTCCCGAGCCTGCTCCTCCGCCATATCCAAAACCAGATCCAGCTCTAGCTCCGGCTCCAGCACCTGCACCATAACCTAGTCCAGTGCCATAATCTAATCCTGAACCGTAACCGTATCCTCCTCCATAACCTAAACCAGCTCCATTACCGGCACCATATCCATATCCAGCTCCAGAACCAGCACCTGCACCAGCTCCTGATCCACTACCGGCACCAGCACCAGATCCAGAACCTGCTCCTGAACCACTACCTGCTCCAGCACCAGATCCTGATCCTGCACCAGCTCCAGAACCACTACCTGCTCCACTACCAGATCCTGATCCTGCACCAGCTCCAGAACCACTACCTGCTCCACTACCAGATCCTGATCCTGCACCAGCTCCAGATCCCGAACCAGCTCCAGCCCCTGATCCAGCGCCAGCTCCTAAAGCAGAGCGATAGTGAATACGACTGTTATTTTCTCAATGTAAATAAAAAAATCAATTTTTTTACTGTTAACACATAAATTCTTATCTTGTGAATGGATACAATTCCTTAAATTTTGATTACACAAATCATATGATGAACGTAATAACTTATTATTGTTAAAAGTCGTTTCAAAAGAATTATACAATACTATTCTTCGTCATATTTTCTTGTATTCTCCTTTCTACATGGGAGAGATGGTTGATAGTAAATTTGTGTTCTGAAGATAATCAAAGAAAATTATGTTATCGAAAATCTGACTAAATCTTATACTCTCAACCTCACAAGAGTAACTATCACTTCAAGGATAAAAGAAATTAGAAATATTTTTACTTTTTATGCTTATCTCATAATAATAAGCTCTTTCTAAATTAGAAATGAACTTAACAACACACAATATATATTTCATACCTTTTTGGGTTGGCGATTCTTTCCTTAATTTTAACAAATTATGACTTTATATATAAACCACATTATCACTGAAGAAAATATTTTTGAAATAGGAAAAAATATTGAGAAGAAACGGGCCGATAAATAAAGTTCACGCTACACACACACGATAGAAAAATCGTTTTTTAAATACACTATGTTGAACAATCCCAGCACAAAGCCCTAGTAGGAAAAGTCACTCTATAAAAATGTGTGCTCTGAAAGAGGTTTAGAATGTCAGTTTAACTGAAAGTTAGTTTTACGGAAACCTGTAATTTCCTTTAAAAAAACTAGCTCGAAAATTTAAAATCTTCTTTTCTTTGCTGAGAGCGATATTTTTAATTTTTTTATAACATGTCTAACATTCCCCCGAATTGTGAAACATTTACTTCCATTCATATCTGAAAATTTTATGAAATTGAATTGAAAATAAGTTTTTAATTGTTAAACTGTGACAATTTGTAATACATATGTATTTAAAACTCATTGTTCTAGAAAAAGCAGCAGTATTTAAAAGTTTAGAGAAACCAGTTTCTATTTTTGTATCTGCAAGTCAATCCAAAATGTTCGTAACTCAAAGCAGGGTATAATTAATTTTATTCCAAACACTAGACCGCATAACTTATCTCTGTACATGAGTTCAAGAAATTCAAGAACCTCCAAAAGTTAAAATTTAAATTCAAAATTGCTTGCAATAATAACTTTTTTAAATTGAAATAATTCCATCTAACCGATTTTCACAAAAATCTAAAAAACACTTCTGTTAAATGATCGTTCTAATAAGTAATCACATGTGAATCTGTCTTTTCCTTTGCGAAATACATAAAAAGACAAATACATATACAAAAACTAAAGGCTTTTACTCTAAACTCACATATGTTTAAATGCACGGTTTAAAGTATACATAGCAAAAAATGCGAACAATTAATTTGGTCAGACAGGAGTTTACATATATATGCACCAGAAAAAACACTACGTAAACTATTGTGTTCAATCCACTTTTTAATGCCGAAATATTTCATCTATTCTTGCATTTTTTATTCGCCTCCCATGTCAGCCCGTGTTGGTGAAAGTGCAATAGCCAAGCAATAAATTCCGTTCAAAAGGAATACTGGTAACGTATTTAAAATTACACAATTCTTATTTTTATAATGTGAAGTTACATTAAATACATTAAAAACATCCGACCCTAAAGATATTCATTGATATTCATTCGACTAAAAAAATAAAGCTAATTTGTTAGAAATTTAATTATTGTGTGATTTCTACTAGAAAGATTTGTATCTTGATATAAAAAAAATCAATAAAATTCCTAATTAAAGGAATGTCGTAAGTGTTTTCAGATGTTACCTTCTAGCATTGTATTTATGTAATGCGCTTCTTTGAATTAAAACAGTATTGACTGACATTATTCAATGAAATGAACATTCAAATTTCAAGTTAGCTGATAAAAATTACCTGATCCAGCTCCCGAGCCTGCTCCTCCGCCATATCCAAAAGCAGATCCAGCTCCAGCTCCGGCTCCAGCACCTGCACCATAACCTAGTCCAGTGCCATAACCTAATCCTGAACCGTAACCGTATCCTCCTCCATAACCTAAACCAGCTCCATAACCGGCACCATATCCATATCCAGCTCCAGAACCAGCACCTGCACCAGCTCCTGATCCACTACCGGCACCAGCACCAGATCCAGAACCTGCTCCTGAACCACTACCTGCTCCAGCACCAGATCCTGATCCTGCACCAGCTCCAGAACCACTACCTGCTCCACTACCAGATCCTGATCCTGCACCAGCTCCAGATCCCGAACCAGCTCCAGCCCCTGATCCAGCGCCAGCTCCTAAAGCAGAGCGATAGTGAATACGACTGTTATTTTTTCAATGTAAATAAAAAAATCAATTTTTTTACTGTTAACACATAAATTCTTATCTTGTGAATGGATACAATTCCTTAAATTTTTATTACACAAATCATATGGTGAACGTAATAACTTAATATTGTTAAAAGTCGTTTCAAAAGAATTATACAAAACTATTCTTCGTCATATTTTCTTGTATTCTCCTTTCTACATGGGAGAGATGGTTGATAGTAAATTTGTGTTCTGAAGATAATCAAAGAAAATTATGTTATCGAAAATCTGACTAAATCTTATACTCTCAACCTCACAAAAGTAACTATCACTTCAAGGATAAAAGAAATTAGAAATCTTTTTACATTTTATGCTTATCTCATAATAATAAGCTCTTTCTAAATTAGAAATGAACTTAACATCACACAATATATATTTCATACCTTTTTGGGTTGGCGATTCTTTCCTTAATTTTAACAAATTATGACTTTATATATAAACCACATTATCACTGAAGAAAATATTTTTGAAATAGGAAAAAGTATTGAGAAGAAACGTGCCGATCAATAAAGTTCACGCTACACACACACGATAGAAAAATAGTTTTTTAAATACACTATGTTGAACAATCCCAGCACAAAGCCCTAGTAGGAAAAGTCACTCTATAAAAATGTGTGCTCTGAAAGAGGTTTAGAATGTCAGTTTAACTGAAAGTTAGTTTTACGGAAACCTGTAATTTTCTTTAAAAAAACCTAGCTCGAAAATTTAAAATCTTTTCTTTGCTGAGAGCAATATTTTTAAATTTTTTTATAACATGTCTAACATTGCCCCGAATTGTGAAACATTTACTTCCATTCATATCTGAAAATTTTATAAAATTGAATTGAAAATTAGTGTTTAATTGTTAAACTGTGACAATTTGTAATACATATGTATTTAAAACTCATTGTTCTAGAAAAAGCAGCAGTATTTAAAAGTTTAGAGAAACCAGTTTCAATTTTTGTATCTGCAAGTCAATCCAAAATGTTCGTAACTCAAAGCAGGGTATAATTAATTTTATTCCAAACACTAGACCGCATAACTTATCTCTGTACATGAGTTCAAGAAATTCAAGAACCTCCAAAAGTTAAAATTTAAATTCAAAATTGCTTGCAATAATAACTTTTTTAAATTGAAATAATTCCATCTAACCGATTTTCACAAAAATCTAAAAAACACTTCTGTTAAATGATCGTTCTAATAAGTAATCACATGTGAATCTGTCTTTTCCTTTGCGAAATACATAAAAAGACAAATACATATACAAAAACTAAAAGGCTTTTACTCTAAACTCACATATGTTTAAATGCACGGTTTAAAGTATACATAGCAAAAAATGCGAACAATTAATTTGGTCAGACAGGGGTTTACATATATATGCACCAGAAAAAACACTACGTAAACTATTGTGTTCAATCCACTTTTTAATGCCAAAATATTTCATCTAATCTTGCATTTTTTATTCGCCTCCCATGTCAGCCCGTGTTGGTGAAAGTGCAATATCCAAGCAATAAATTCCGTTCAAAAGGAATACTGGTAACGTATTTAAAATTATACAGTTCTTATTTTTATAATGTGAAGTTACATTAAATACATTAAAAACATCCGACCCTAAAGATATTCATTGATATTCATTCGACTAAAAAAATAAAGCTAATTTGTTAGAAATTTAATTATTGTGTGATTTTTACTAGAAAGATTTGTATCTTGATATAAAAAAAATCAATAAAATTCTAATTAAAGGAATGTCGTAAGTGTTTTCAGATGTTACCTTCTAATATTGTATTTATGTAATGCGCTTCTTTGAATTAAAACAGTATTGACTGACATTATTCAATGAAATGAACATTCAAATTTCAAGTTAGCTGATAAAAATTACCTGATCCAGCTCCCGAGCCTGCTCCTCCGCCATATCCAAAACCAGATCCAGCTCCAGCTCCGGCTCCAGCACCTGCACCATAACCTAGTCCAGTGCCATAACCTAATCCTGAACCGTAACCGTATCCTCCTCCATAACCTAAACCAGCTCCATTACCGGCACCATATCCATATCCAGCTCCAGAACCAGCACCTGCACCAGCTCCTGATCCACTACCGGCACCAGCACCAGATCCAGAACCTGCTCCTGAACCACTACCTGCTCCAGCACCAGATCCTGATCCTGCACCAGCTCCAGAACCACTACCTGCTCCACTACCAGATCCTGATCCTGCACCAGCTCCAAAACCACTACCTGCTCCACTACCAGATCCTGATCCTGCACCAGCTCCAGATCCCGAACCAGCTCCAGCTCCTGATCCAGCGCCAGCTCCTAAAGCAGAGCGATAGTGAATACGACTGTTATTTTTTCAATGTAAATAAAAAAATCAATTTTTTTACTGTTAACACATAAATTCTTATCTTGTGAATGGATACAATTCCTTAAATTTTTAATACACAAATCATATGATGAACGTAATAACTTATTATTGTTAAAAGTCGTTTCAAAAGAATTATACAAAATTATTCTTCGTCATATTTTCTTGTATTCTCCTTTCTGCATGGGAGAGATGGTTGAGAGTAAATTTGTGTTCTGAAGATAATCAAAGAAAATTATGTTATCGAAAATCTGACTAAATCTTATACTCTCAACTTCACAAGAGTAACTATCACTTCAAGGATAAAAGAAATTAGAAATATTTTTACTTTTTATGCTTATCTCATAATAATAAGCTCTTTCTAAATTAGAAATGAACTTAACAACACACAATATATATTTCATACCTTTTTGGGTTGGCGATTCTTTCCTTAATTTTAACAAATTATGACTTTATATATAAACCACATTATCACTGAAGAAAATATTTTTGAAATAGGAAAAAATATTGAGAAGAAACGTGCCGATCAATAAAGATCACGCTACACACACACGATAGAAAAATCGTTTTTTAAATACACTATGTTGAACAATCCCAGCACAAAGCCCTAGTAGGAAAAGTCACTCTATAAAAATGTGTGCTCTGAAAGAGGTTTAGAATGTCAGTTTAACTGAAAGTTAGTTTTACGGAAACCTGTAATTTTCTTTAAAAAAACCTAGCTCGAAAATTTAAAATGTTCTTTTCTTTGCTGAGAGCGATATTTTTAAATTTTTTTGTAACACGTCTAACATTCCCCCGAATTGTGAAACATTTACTTCCATTCATATCTGAAAATTTTATGAAATTGAATTGAAAATTAGTGTTTAATTGTTAAACTGTGACAATTTGTAATACATATGTATTTAAAACTCATTGTTCTAGAAAAAGCAGCAGTATTTAAAAGTTTAGAGAAACCAGTTTCAATTTTTGTATCTGCAAGTCAATCTAAAATGTTCGTAACTCAAAGCAGGGTAAAATTAATTTTATTCCAAACACTAGACCGCATAACTTATCTCTGTACATGAGTTCAAGAAATTCAAGAACCTCCAAAAGTTAAAATTTAAATTCAAAATTGCTTGCAATAATAACTTTTTTAAATTGAAATAATTCCATCTAACCGATTTTCACAAAAATCTAAAAAACACTTCTGTTAAATGATCGTTCTAATAAGTAATCACATGTGAATCTGTCTTTTCCTTTGCGAAATACATAAAAAGACAAATACACATACAAAAACTAAAAGGCTTTTACTCTAAACTCACATATGTTTAAATGCACGGTTTAAAGTATACATAGCAAAAAATGCGAACAATTAATTTGGTGAGACAGGGGTTTACATATATATGCACCAGAAAAAACACTACGTAAACTATTGTGTTCAATCCACTTTTTAATGCCGAAATATTTCATCTAATCTTGCATTTTTTATTCTCCTCCCATGTCAGCCCGTGTTGGTGAAAGTGCAATATCCAAGCAATAAATTCCGTTCAAAAGGAATACTGGTAACGTATTTAAAATTATACAGTTCTTATTTTTATAATGTGAAGTTACATTAAATACATTAAAAACATCCGACCCTAAAGATATTCATTGATATTCATTCGACTAAAAAAATAAAGCTAATTTGTTAGAAATTTAATTATTGTGTGATTTTTACTAGAAAGATTTGTATCTTGATATAAAAAAAATCAATAAAATTCTAATTAAAGGAATGTCGTAAGTGTTTTCAGATGTTACCTTCTAGCATTGTATTTATGTAATGCGTTTCTTTGAATTAAAACAGTATTGACTGACATTATTCAATGAAATGAACATTCAAATTTCAAGTTAGCTGATAAAAATTACCTGATCCAGCTCCCGAGCCTGCTCCTCCGCCATATCCAAAACCAGATCCAGCTCCAGCTCCGGCTCCAGCACCTGCACCATAACCTAGTCCAGTGCCATAACCTAATCCTGAACCGTAACCGTATCCTCCTCCATAACTTAAACCAGCTCCATTACCGGCACCATATCCATATCCAGCTCCAGAACCAGAACCAGCACCTGCACCAGCTCCTGATCCACTACCGGCACCAGCACCAGATCCAGAACCTGCTCCTGAACCACTACCTGCTCCAGCACCAGATCCTGATCCTGCACCAGCTCCAGAACCACTACCTGCTCCACTACCAGATCCTGATCCTGCACCAGCTCCAGAACCACTACCTGCTCCACTACCAGATCCTGATCCTGCACCAGCTCCAGATCCCGAACCAGCTCCAGCTCCTGATCCAGCGCCAGCTCCTAAAGCAGAGCGATAGTGAATACGACTGTTATTTTTTCAATGTAAATAAAAAAATCAATTTTTTTACTGTTAACACATAAATTCTTATCTTGTGAATGGATACAATTCCTTAAATTTTTATTACACAAATCATATGATGAACGTAATAAGTTATTATTGTTAAAAGTCGTTTCAAAAGAATTATACAAAATTATTCTTCGTCATATTTTCTTGTATTCTCCTTTCTACATGGGAGAGATGGTTGAGAGTAAATTTGTGTTCTGAAGATAATCAAAGAAAATTATGTTATCGAAAATCTGACTAAATCTTATACTCTCAACTTCACAAGAGTAACTATCACTTCAAGGATAAAAGAAATTAGAAATATTTTTACTTTTTATGCTTATCTCATAATAATAAGCTCTTTCTAAATTAGAAATGAACTTAACAACACACAATATATATTTCATACCTTTTTGGGTTGGCGATTCTTTCCTTAATTTTAACAAATTATGACTTTATATATAAACCACATTATCACTGAAGAAAATATTTTTGAAATAGGAAAAAATATTGAGAAGAAACGTGCCGATCAATAAAGATCACGCTACACACACACGATAGAAAAATCGTTTTTTAAATACACTATGTTGAACAATCCCAGCACAAAGCCCTAGTAGGAAAAGTCACTCTATAAAAATGTGTGCTCTGAAAGAGGTTTAGAATGTCAGTTTAACTGAAAGTTAGTTTTACGGAAACCTGTAATTTTCTTTAAAAAAACCTAGCTCGAAAATTTAAAATGTTCTTTTCTTTGCTGAGAGCGATATTTTTAAATTTTTTTGTAACACGTCTAACATTCCCCCGAATTGTGAAACATTTACTTCCATTCATATCTGAAAATTTTATGAAATTGAATTGAAAATTAGTGTTTAATTGTTAAACTGTGACAATTTGTAATACATATGTATTTAAAACTCATTGTTCTAGAAAAAGCAGCAGTATTTAAAAGTTTAGAGAAACCAGTTTCAATTTTTGTATCTGCAAGTCAATCCAAAATGTTCGTAACTCAAAGCAGGGTAAAATTAATTTTATTCCAAACACTAGACCGCATAACTTATCTCTGTACATGAGTTCAAGAAATTCAAGAACCTCCAAAAGTTAAAATTTAAATTCAAAATTGCTTGCAATAATAACTTTTTAAATTGAAATAATTCCATCTAACCGATTTTCACAAAAATCTAAAAAACACTTCTGTTAAATGATCGTTCTAATAAGTAATCACATGTGAATCTGTCTTTTCCTTTGCGAAATACATAAAAAGACAAATACATATACAAAAACTAAAAGGCTTTTACTCTAAACTCACATATGTTTAAATGCACGGTTTAAAGTATACATAGCAAAAAATGCGAACAATTAATTTGGTCAGACAGGGGTTTACATATATATGCACCAGAAAAAACACTACGTAAACTATTGTGTTCAATCCACTTTTTAATGCCGAAATATTTCATCTAATCTTGCATTTTTTATTCGCCTCCCATGTCAGCCCGTGTTGGTGAAAGTGCAATATCCAAGCAATAAATTCCGTTCAAAAGGAATACTGGTAACGTATTTAAAATTATACAGTTCTTATTTTTATAATGTGAAGTTACATTAAATACATTA
Organism: Salticus scenicus; assembly: GCA_963930645.1. NCBI lineage: Eukaryota > Metazoa > Arthropoda > Arachnida > Araneae > Salticidae > Salticus > Salticus scenicus. Next base: position 96,820,361 of record OZ005660.1, read on the forward strand.
AAAACATCCGACCCTAAAGATATTCATTGATATTCATTCGACTAAAAAAATAAAGCTAATTTGTTAGAAATTTAATTATTGTGTGATTTTTACTAGAAAGATTTGTATCTTGATATAAAAAAAATCAATAAAATTCTAATTAAAGGAATGTCGTAAGTGTTTTCAGATGTTACCTTCTAGCATTGTATTTATGTAATGCGCTTCTTTGAATTAAAACAGTATTGACTGACATTATTCAATGAAATGAACATTCAAATTTCAAGTTAGCTGATAAAAATTACCTGATCCAGCTCCCGAGCCTGCTCCTCCGCCATATCCAAAACCAGATCCAGCTCCAGCTCCGGCTCCAGCACCTGCACCATAACCTAGTCCAGTGCCATAACCTAATCCTGAACCGTAACCGTATCCTCCTCCATAACCTAAACCAGCTCCATTACCGGCACCATATCCATATCCAGGTCCAGAACCAGCACCTGCACCAGCTCCTGATCCACTACCGGCACCAGCACCAGATCCAGAACCTGCTCCTGAACCACTACCTGCTCCAGCACCAGATCCTGATCCTGCACCAGCTCCAGAACCACTACCTGCTCCACTACCAGATCCTGATCCTGCACCAGCTCGAGAACCACTACCTGCTCCCCTACCAGATCCTGATCCTGCACCAGCTCCAGATCCCGAACCAGCTCCAGCTCCTGATCCAGCGCCAGCTCCTAAAGCAGAGCGATAGTGAATACGACTGTTATTTTTTCAATGTAAATAAAAAAATCAATTTTTTTACTGTTAACACATAAATTCTTATCTTGTGAATGGATACAATTCCTTAAATTTTTATTACACAAATCATATGATGAACGTAATAACTTATTGTTGTTAAAAGTCGTTTCAAAAGAATTATACAAAATTATTCTTCGTCATATTTTCTTGTATTCTCCTTTCTACATGGGAGAGATGGTTGAGAGTAAATTTGTGTTCTGAAGATAATCAAAGAAAATTATGTTATCGAAAATCTGACTAAATCTTATACTCTCAACTTCACAAGAGTAACTATCACTTCAAGGATAAAAGAAATTAGAAATATTTTTACTTTTTATGCTTATCTCATAATAATAAGCTCTTTCTAAATTAGAAATGAACTTAACAACACACAATATATATTTCATACCTTTTTGGGTTGGCGATTCTTTCCTTAATTTTAACAAATTATGACTTTATATATAAACCACATTATCACTGAAGAAAATATTTTTGAAATAGGAAAAAGTATTGAGAAGAAACGTGCCGATCAATAAAGTTCACGCTACACACACACGATAGAAAAATAGTTTTTTAAATACACTATGTTGAACAATCCCAGCACAAAGCCCTAGTAGGAAAAGTCACTCTATAAAAATGTGTGCTCTGAAAGAGGTTTAGAATGTCAGTTTAACTGAAAGTTAGTTTTACGGAAACCTGTAATTTTCTTTAAAAAAACCTAGCTCGAAAATTTAAAATCTTCTTTTCTTTGCTGAGAGCGATGTTTTTAAATTTTTTTATAACATGTCTAACATTCCCCCGAATTGTGAAACATTTACTTCCATTCATATCTGAAAATTTTATGGAATTGAATTGAAAATTAGTGTTTAATTGTTAAACTGTGACAATTTGTAATACATATGTATTTAAAACTCATTGTTCTAGAAAAAGCAGCAGTATTTAAAAGTTTAGAGAAACCAGTTTCAATTATTGTATCTGCAAGTCAATCCAAAATGTTCGTAACTCAAAGCAGGGTAAAATTAATTTTATTCCAAACACTAGACCGCATAACTTATCTCTGTACATGAGTTCAAGAAATTCAAGAACCTCCAAAAGTTAAAATTTAAATTCAAAATTGCTTGCAATAATAACTTTTTTAAATTGAAATAATTCCATCTAACCGATTTTCACAAAAATCTAAAAAACACTTCTGTTAAATGATCGTTCTAATAAGTAATCACATGTGAATCTGTCTTTTCCTTTGCGAAATACATAAAAAGACAAATACATATACAAAAACTAAAAGGCTTTTACTCTAAACTCACATATGTTTAAATGCACGGTTTAAAGTATACATAGCAAAAAATGCGAACAATTAATTTGGTCAGACAGGGGTTTAAATATATATGCACCAGAAAAAACACTACGTAAACTATTGTGTTCAATCCACTTTTTAATGCCGAAATATTTCATCTAATCTTGCATTTTTTATTCGCCTCCCATGTCAGCCCGTGTTGGTGAAAGTGCAATATCCAAGCAATAAATTCCGTTCAAAAGGAATACTGGTAACGTATTTAAAATTATACAGTTCTTATTTTTATAATGTGAAGTTACATTAAATACATTAAAAACATCCGACCCTAAAGATATTCATTGATATTCATTCGACTAAAAAAATAAAGCTAATTTGTTAGAAATTTAATTATTGTGTGATTTTTACTAGAAAGATTTGTATCTTGATATAAAAAAATCAGTAAAATTCTAATTAAAGGAATGTCGTAAGTGTTTTCAGATGTTACCTTCTAGCATTGTATTTATGTAATGCGCTTCTTTGAATTAAAACAGTATTGACTGACATTATTCAATGAAATGAACATTCAAATTTCAAGTTAGCTGATAAAAATTACCTGATCCAGCTCCCGAGCCTGCTCCTCCGCCATATCCAAAACCAGATCCAGCTCCAGCTCCGGCTCCAGCACCTGCACCATAACCTAGTCCAGTGCCATAACCTAATCCTGAACCGTAACCGTATCCTCCTCCATAACCTAAACCAGCTCCATAACCGGCACCATATCCATATCCAGCTCCAGAACCAGCACCTGCACCAGCTCCTGATCCACTACCGGCACCAGCACCAGATCCAGAACCTGCTCCTGAACCACTACCTGCTCCAGCACCAGATCCTGATCCTGCACCAGCTCCAGAACCACTACCTGCTCCACTACCAGACCCTGATCCTGCACCAGCTCCAGAACCACTACCTGCTCCAATACCAGATCCTGATCCTGCACCAGCTCCAGAACCACTACCTGCTCCACTACCAGATCCTGATCCTGCACCAGCTCCAGATCCCGAACCAGCTCCAGCCCCTGATCCAGCACCAGCTCCTAAAGCAGAGCAATAGTGAATACGGCTGTTATTTTTTCAATGTAAATAAAAAAATCAATTTTTTTACTGTTAACACATAAATTCTTATCTTGTGAATGGATACAATTCCTTAAATTTTTATTACACAAATCATATGATGAACGTAATAACTTATTATTGTTAAAAGTCGTTTCAAAAGAATTATACCAAACTATTCTTCGTCATATTTTCTTGTATTCTCCTTTCTGCATGGGAGAGATGGTTGATAGTAAATTTGTGTTCTGAAGATAATCAAAGAAAATTATGTTATCGAAAATCTGACTAAATCTTATACTCTCAACCTCACAAAAGTAACTATCACTTCAAGGATAAAAGAAATTAGAAATCTTTTTACTTTTTATGCTTATCTCATAATAATAAGCTCTTTCTAAATTAGAAATGAACTTAACAACACACAATATATATTTCATACCTTTTTGGGTTGGCGATTCTTTCCTTAATTTTAACAAATTATGACTTTATATATAAACCACATTATCACTGAAGAAAATATTTTTGAAATAGGAAAAAATATTGAGAAGAAACGTGCCGATCAATAAAATTCACGCTACACACACACGATAGAAAAATCGTTTTTTAAATACACTATGTTGAACAATCCCAGCACAAAGCCCTAGTAGGAAAAGTCACTTTATAAAAATGTGTGCTCTGAAAGAGGTTTAGAATGTCAGTTTAACTGAAAGTTAGTTTTACGGAAACCTGTAATTTTCTTTAAAAAAACCTAGCTCGAAAATTTAAAATGTTCTTTTCTTTGCTGAGAGCGATATTTTTAATTTTTTTGTAACACGTCTAACATTCCCCCGAATTGTGAAACATTTACTTCCATTCATATCTGAAAATATTATGAAATTGAATTGAAAATTAGTGTTTAATTGTTAAACTGTGACAATTTGTAATACATATGTATTTAAAACTCATTGTTCTAGAAAAAGCAGCAGTATTTAAAAGTTTAGAGAAACCAGTTTCTGGTTTTGTATCTGCAAGTCAATACAAAATGTTCGTAACTCAAAGCAGGGTAAAATTAATTTTATTCCAAACACTAGACCGCATAACTTATCTCTGTACATGAGTTCAAGAAATTCAAGAACCTCCAAAAGTTAAAATTTAAATTCAAAATTGCTTGCAATAATAACTTTTTTAAATTGAAATAATTCCATCTAACCGATTTTCACAAAAATCTAAAAAACACTTCTGTTAAATGATCGTTCTAATAAGTAATCACATGTGAATCTGTCTTTTCCTTTGCGAAATACATAAAAAGACAAATACATATACAAAAACTAAAAGGCTTTTACTCTAAACTCACATATGTTTAAATGCACGGTTTAAAGTATACATAGCAAAAAATGCGAACAATTAATTTGGTCAGACAGGAGTTTACATATATATGCACCAGAAAAAACCCTACGTAAACTATTGTGTTATTGTGTTCAATCCACTTTTTAATGCCGAAATATTTCATCTAATCTTGCATTTTTTATTCGCCTCCCATGTCAGCCCGTGTTGGTGAAAGTGCAATAGACAAGCAATAAATTCCGTTCAAAAGGAATACTGGTAACGTATTTAAAATTACACAATTCTTATTTTTATAATGTGAAGTTACATTAAATACATTAAAAACATCCGACCCTAAAGATATTCATTGATATTCATTCGACTAAAAAAATAAAGCTAATTTGTTAGAAATTTAATTATTGTATGATTTCTACTAGCAAGATTTGTATCTTGATATAAAAAAAATCAATAAAATTCTAATTAAAGGAATGTCGTAAGTGTTTTCAGATGTTACCTTCTAGCATTGTATTTATGTAATGCGCTTCTTTGAATTAAAACAGTATTGACTGACATTATTCAATGAAATGAACATTCAAATTTTAAGTTAGCTGATAAAAATTACCTGATCCAGCTCCCGAGCCTGCTCCTCCGCCATATCCAAAACCAGATCCAGCTCCAGCTCCGGCTCCAGCACCTGCACCATAACCTAGTCCAGTGCCATAACCTAATCCTGAACCGTAACCGTATCCTCCTCCATAACCTAAACCAGCTCCATAACCGGCACCATATCCATATCCAGCTCCAGAACCAGCACCTGCACCAGCTCCTGATCCACTACCGGCACCAGCACCAGATCCAGAACCTGCTCCTGAACCACTACCTGCTCCAGCACCAGATCCTGATCCTGCACCAGATCCAGAACCACTACCTGCTCCACTACCAGATCCTGATCCTGCACCAGCTCCAGATCCCGAACCAGCTCCAGCCCCTGATCCAGCGCCAGCTCCTAAAGCAGAGCGATAGTGAATACGACTGTTATTTTTTCAATGTAAATAAAAAAATCAATTTTTTTACTGTTAACACATAAATTCTTATCTTGTGAATGGATACAATTCCTTAAATTTTTATTACACAAATCATATGATGAACGTAATAACTTATTATTGTTAAAAGTCGTTTCAAAAGAATTATACAAAACTATTCTTCGTCATATTTTCTTGTATTTTCCTTTCTACATGGGAGAGATGGTTGATAGTAAATTTGTGTTCTGAAGATAATCAAAGAAAATTATGTTATCGAAAATCTGACTAAATCTTATACTCTCAACCTCACAAGAGTAACTATCACTTCAAGGATAAAAGAAATTAGAAATATTTTTATTTTTTATGCTTATCTCATAATAATAAGCTCTTTCTAAATTAGAAATGAACTTAACAACACACAATATATATTTCATACCTTTTTGGGTTGGCGATTCTTTCCTTAATTTTAACAAATTATGACTTTATATATAAACCACATTATCACTGAAGAAAATATTTTTGAAATAGGAAAAAATATTGAGAAGAAACGTGCCGATCAATAAAGATCACGCTACACACACACGATAGAAAAATCGTTTTTTAAATACACTATGTTGAACAATCCCAGCACAAAGCCCTAGTAGGAAAAGTCACTCTATAAAAATGTGTGCTCTGAAAGAGGTTTAGAATGTCAGTTTAACTGAAAGTTAGTTTTACGGAAACCTGTAATTTTCTTTAAAAAAACCTAGCTCGAAAATTTAAAATGTTCTTTTCTTTGCTGAGAGCGATATTTTTAAATTTTTTTGTAAGACGTCTAACATTCCCCCGAATTGTGAAACATTTACTTCCATTCATATCTGAAAATATTATGAAATTGAATTGAAAATTAGTGTTTAATTGTTAAACTGTGACAATTTGTAATACATATGTATTTAAAACTCATTATTCTAGAAAAAGCAGCAGTATTTAAAAGTTTAGAGAAACCAGTTTCTGGTTTTGTATCTGCAAGTCAATACAAAATGTTCGTAACTCAAAGCAGGGTAAAATTAATTTTATTCCAAACACTGGACCGCATAACTTATCTCTGTACATGAGTTCAAGAAATTCAAGAACCTCCAAAAGTTAAAATTTAAATTCAAAATTGCTTGCAATAATAACTTTTTTAAATTGAAATAATTCCATCTAACAGATTTTCACAAAAATCTAAAAAACACTTCTGGTAAATGATCGTTCTAATAAGTAATCACATGTGAATCTGTCTTTTCCTTTGCGAAATACATAAAAAGACAAATACATATACAAAAATTAAAAGGCTTTTACTCTAAACTCACATATGTTTAAATGCACGGTTTAAAGTATACATAGCAAAAAAAGGGAACAATTAATTTGGTCAGACAGGAGTTTACATATATATGCACCAGAAAAAACACTACGTAAACTATTGTGTTCAATCCACTTTTTAATGCCGAAATATTTCATCTAATCTTGCATTTTTTATTCGCCTCCCATGTCAGCCCGTGTTGGTGAAAGTGCAATAGACAAGCAATAAATTCCGTTCAAAAGGAATACTGGTAACGTATTTAAAATTACACAATTCTTATTTTTATAATGTGAAGTTACATTAAATACATTAAAAACATCCGACCCTAAAGATATTCATTGATATTCATTCGACTAAAAAAATAAAGCTAATTTGTTAGAAATTTAATTATTGTATGATTTCTACTAGCAAGATTTGTATCTTGATATAAAAAAAATCAATAAAATTCTAATTAAAGGAATGTCGTAAGTGTTTTCAGATGTTACCTTCTAGCATTGTATTTATGTAATGCGCTTCTTTGAATTAAAACAGTATTGACTGACATTATTCAATGAAATGAACATTCAAATTTTAAGTTAGCTGATAAAAATTACCTGATCCAGCTCCCGAGCCTGCTCCTCCGCCATATCCAAAACCAGATCCAGCTCCAGCTCCGGCTCCAGCACCTGCACCATAACCTAGTCCAGTGCCATAACCTAATCCTGAACCGTAACCGTATCCTCCTCCATAACCTAAACCAGCTCCATAACCGGCACCATATCCATATCCAGCTCCAGAACCAGCACCTGCACCAGCTCCTGATCCACTACCGGCACCAGCACCAGATCCAGAACCTGCTCCTGAACCACTACCTGCTCCAGCACCAGATCCTGATCCTGCACCAGATCCAGAACCACTACCTGCTCCACTACCAGATCCTGATCCTGCACCAGCTCCAGATCCCGAACCAGCTCCAGCCCCTGATCCAGCGCCAGCTCCTAAAGCAGAGCGATAGTGAATACGACTGTTATTTTTTCAATGTAAATAAAAAAATCAATTTTTTTACTGTTAACACATAAATTCTTATCTTGTGAATGGATACAATTCCTTAAATTTTTATTACACAAATCATATGATGAACGTAATAACTTATTATTGTTAAAAGTCGTTTCAAAAGAATTATACAAAACTATTCTTCGTCATATTTTCTTGTATTTTCCTTTCTACATGGGAGAGATGGTTGATAGTAAATTTGTGTTCTGAAGATAATCAAAGAAAATTATGTTATCGAAAATCTGACTAAATCTTATACTCTCAACCTCACAAGAGTAACTATCACTTCAAGGATAAAAGAAATTAGAAATATTTTTATTTTTTATGCTTATCTCATAATAATAAGCTCTTTCTAAATTAGAAATGAACTTAACAACACACAATATATATTTCATACCTTTTTGGGTTGGCGATTCTTTCCTTAATTTTAACAAATTATGACTTTATATATAAACCACATTATCACTGAAGAAAATATTTTTGAAATAGGAAAAAATATTGAGAAGAAACGTGCCGATCAATAAAGATCACGCTACACACACACGATAGAAAAATCGTTTTTTAAATACACTATGTTGAACAATCCCAGCACAAAGCCCTAGTAGGAAAAGTCACTCTATAAAAATGTGTGCTCTGAAAGAGGTTTAGAATGTCAGTTTAACTGAAAGTTAGTTTTACGGAAACCTGTAATTTTCTTTAAAAAAACCTAGCTCGAAAATTTAAAATGTTCTTTTCTTTGCTGAGAGCGATATTTTTAAATTTTTTTGTAAGACGTCTAACATTCCCCCGAATTGTGAAACATTTACTTCCATTCATATCTGAAAATATTATGAAATTGAATTGAAAATTAGTGTTTAATTGTTAAACTGTGACAATTTGTAATACATATGTATTTAAAACTCATTATTCTAGAAAAAGCAGCAGTATTTAAAAGTTTAGAGAAACCAGTTTCTGGTTTTGTATCTGCAAGTCAATACAAAATGTTCGTAACTCAAAGCAGGGTAAAATTAATTTTATTCCAAACACTGGACCGCATAACTTATCTCTGTACATGAGTTCAAGAAATTCAAGAACCTCCAAAAGTTAAAATTTAAATTCAAAATTGCTTGCAATAATAACTTTTTTAAATTGAAATAATTCCATCTAACAGATTTTCACAAAAATCTAAAAAACACTTCTGGTAAATGATCGTTCTAATAAGTAATCACATGTGAATCTGTCTTTTCCTTTGCGAAATACATAAAAAGACAAATACATATACAAAAATTAAAAGGCTTTTACTCTAAACTCACATATGTTTAAATGCACGGTTTAAAGTATACATAGCAAAAAAAGGGAACAATTAATTTGGTCAGACAGGAGTTTACATATATATGCACCAGAAAAAACACTACGTAAACTATTGTGTTCAATCCACTTTTTAATGCCGAAATATTTCATCTAATCTTGCATTTTTTATTCGCCTCCCATGTCAGCCCGTGTTGGTGAAAGTGCAATAGACAAGCAATAAATTCCGTTCAAAAGGAATACTGGTAACGTATTTAAAATTACACAATTCTTATTTTTATAATGTGAAGTTACATTAAATACATTAAAAACATCCGACCCTAAAGATATTCATTGATATTCATTCGACTAAAAAAATAAAGCTAATTTGTTAGAAATTTAATTATTGTATGATTTCTACTAGCAAGATTTGTATCTTGATATAAAAAAAATCAATAAAATTCTAATTAAAGGAATGTCGTAAGTGTTTTCAGATGTTACCTTCTAGCATTGTATTTATGTAATGCGCTTCTTTGAATTAAAACAGTATTGACTGACATTATTCAATGAAATGAACATTCAAATTTCAAGTTAGCTGATAAAAATTACCTGATCCAGCTCCCGAGCCTGCTCCTCCGCCATATCCAAAACCAGCTCCAGCTCCAGCTCCGGCTCCAGCACCTGCACCATAACCTAGTCCAGTGCCATAACCTAATCCTGAAACGTAACCGTATCCTCCTCCATAACCTAAACCAGCTCCATAACCGGCACCATATCCATATCCAGCTCCAGAACCAGCACCTGCACCAGCTCCTGATCCACTACCGGCACCAGCACCAGATCCAGAACCTGCTCCTGAACCACTACCTGCTCCAGCACCAGATCCTGATCCTGCACCAGCTCCAGAACCACTACCTGCTCCACTACCAGATCCTGATCCTGCACCAGCTCCAGAACCACTACCTGCTCCACTACCAGATCCTGATCCTGCACCAGCTCCAGATCCCGAACCAGCTCCAGCCCCTGATCCAGCGCCAGCTCCTAAAGCAGAGCGATAGTAAATACGAATGTTATTTTTTCAATGTAAATAAAAAAATCTATTTTTTTATTGTTAACACATAAATTCTTATCTTGTGAATGGATACAATTCCTTAAATTTTTATTACACAAATCATATGATGAACGTAATAACTTATTATTGTTAAAAGTCGTTTCAAAAGAATTATACAAAACTATTCTTCGTCATATTTTCTTGTATTCTCCTTTTTACATGGGAGAGATGGTTGATAGTAAATTTGTGTTCTGAAGATAATCAAAGAAAATTATGTTATCGAAAATCTGACTAAATCTTATACTCTCAACCTCACAAGAGTAACTATCACTTCAAGGATAGAAGAAATTAGAAATATTTTTACTTTTTATGCTTATCTCATAACAATAAGCTCTTTCTAAATTAGAAATGAACTTAACAACACACAATATATATTTCATACCTTTTTGGGTTGGCGATTCTTTCCTTAATTTTAACAAATTATGACTTTATATATAAACCACATTATCAGTGAAGAAAATATTTTTGAAATAGGAAAAAATATTGAGAAGAAACGTGCCGATCAATAAAGTTCACGCTACACACACACGATAGAAAAATCGTTTTTTAAATACACTATGTTGAACAATCCCAGCACAAAGCCCTAGTAGGAAAAGTCACTCTATAAAAATGTGTGCTCTAAAAGAGGTTTAGAATGTCAGTTTAACTGAAAGTTAGTTTTACCGAAACCTGTAATTTTCTTTAAAAAAACCTAGCTCGAAAATTTAAAATGTTCTTTTCTTTGCTGAGAGCGATATTTTTAAATTTTTTTATAACATGTCTAACATTCTCCCGAATTGTGAAACATTTACTTCCATTCATATCTGAAAATTTTATGAAATTGAATTAAAAATTAGTGTTTAATTGTTAAACTGTGACAATTTGTAATACATATGTATTTAAAACTCATTGTTCTAGAAAAAGCAGCAGTATTTAAAAGTTTAGAGAAACCAGTTTCTATTTTTGTATCTGCAAGTCAATCCAAAATGTTCGTAACTCAAAGCAGGGTAAAATTAATTTTATTCCAAACACTAGACCGCATAACTTATCTCTGTACATGAGTTCAAGAAATTCAAGAACCTCCAAAAGTTAAAATTTAAATTCAAAATTGCTTGCAATAATAACTTTTTTAAATTGAAATAATTCCATCTAACCGATTTTCACAAAAATCTAAAAAACACTTCTGTTAAATGATCGTTCTAATAAGTAATCACATGTGAATCTGTCTTTTCCTTTGCGAAATACATAAAAAGACAAATACATATACAAAAACTAAAAGGCTTTTACTCTAAACTCACATATGTTTAAATGCACGGTTTAAAGTATACATAGCAAAAAATGCGAACAATTAATTTGGTCAGACAGGAGTTTACATATATATGCACCAGAAAAAACCCTACGTAAACTATTGTGTTATTGTGGTCAATCCACTTTTTAATGCCGAAATATTTCATCTAATCTTGCATTTTTTATTCGCCTCCCATGTCAGCCCGTGTTGGTAAAAGTGCAATATCCAAGCAATAAATTCCGTTCAAAAGGAATACTGGTAATGTATTTAAAATTACACAGTTCTTATTTTTATAATGTGAAGTTACATTAAATACATTAAAAACATCCGACCCTAAAGATATTCATTGATATTCATTCGACTAAAAAAATAAAGCTAATTTGTTAGAAATTTAATTATTGTGTGATTTTTACTAGAAAGATTTGTATCTTGATAAAAAAAAATCAATAAAATTCTAATTAAAGGAATGTCGTAAGTGTTTTCAGATGTTACCTTCTAGCATTGTATTTATGTAATGCGCTTCTTTGAATTAAAACAGTATTGACTGACATTATTCAATGAAATGAACATTCAAATTTCAAGTTAGCTGATAAAAATTACCTGATCCAGCTCCCGAGCCTGCTCCTCCGCCATATCCAAAACCAGATCCAGCTCCAGCTCCGGCTCCAGCACCTGCACCATAACCTAGTCCAGTGCCATAACCTAATCCTGAACCGTAACCGTATCCTCCTCCATAACCTAAACCAGCTCCATTACCGGCACCATATCCATATCCAGCTCCAGAACCAGCACCTGCACCAGCTCCTGATCCACTACCGGCACCAGCACCAGATCCAGAACCTGCTCCTGAACCACTACCTGCTCCAGCACCAGATCCTGATCCTGCACCAGCTCCAGAACCACTACCTGCTCCACTACCAGATCCTGATCCTGCACCAGCTCCAGAACCACTACCTGCTCCAGTACCAGATCCTGATCCTGCACCAGCTCCAGATCCCGAACCAGCTCCAGCCCCTGATCCAGAGCCAGCTCCTAAAGCAGAGCGATAGTGAATACGACTGTCATTTTCTCAATGTAAATAAAAAAATCAATTTTTTTACTGTTAACACATAAATTCTTATCTTGTGAATGGATACAATTCCTTAAATTTTTATTACACAAATCATATGATGAACGTAATAAATTATTATTGTTAAAAGTCGTTTCAAAAGAATTATACAAAACTATTCTTCGTCATATTTTCTTGTATTCTCCTTTCTACATGGGAGAGATGGCTGATAGTAAATTTGTGTTCTGAAGATAATCAAAGAAAATTATGTTATCGAAAATCTGACTAAATCTTATACTCTCAACCTCACAAGAGTAACTATCACTTCAAGGATAAAAGAAATTAGAAATATTTTTACTTTTTATGCTTATCTCATAATAATAAGCTCTTTCTAAATTAGAAATGAACTTAACAACACACAATATATATTTCATACCTTTTTGGGTTGGCGATTCTTTCCTTAATTTTAACAAATTATGACTTTATATATAAACCACATTATCACTGAAGAAAATATTTTTGAAGTAGGAAAAAATATTGAGAAGAAACGTGCCGATAAATAAAGTTCACGCTACACACACACGATAGAAAAATCGTTTTTTAAATACACTATGTTGAACAATCCCAGCACAAAGCCCTAGTAGGAAAAGTCACTCTATAAAAATGTGTGCTCTGAAAGAGGTTTAGAATGTCAGTTTAACTGAAAGTTAGTTTTACGGAAACCTGTAATTTCCTTTAAAAAAACCTAGCTCGAAAATTTAAAATCTTCTTTTCTTTGCTGAGAGCGATATTTTTAATTTTTTTTATAACATGTCTAACATTCCCCCGAATTGTGAAACATTTACTTCCATTCATATCTGAAAATTTTATGAAATTGAATTGAAAATTAGTTTTTAATTGTTAAACTGTGACAATTTGTAATACATATGTATTTAAAACTCATTGTTCTAGAAAAAGCAGGAGTATTTAAAAGTTTAGAGAAACCAGTTTCTATTTTTGTATCTGCAAGTCAATCCGAAATGTTCGTAACTCAAAGCAGGGTATAATTAATTTTATTCCAAACACTAGACCGCATAACTTATCTCTGTACATGAGTTCAAGAAATTCAAGAACCTCCAAAAGTTAAAATTTAAATTCAAAATTGCTTGCAATAATAACTTTTTTAAATTGAAATAATTCCATCTAACCGATTTTCACAAAAATCTAAAAAACACTTCTGTTAAATGATCGTTCTAATAAGTAATCACATGTGAATCTGTCTTTTCCTTTGCGAAATACATAAAAAGACAAATACATATACAAAAACTAAAGGCTTTTACTCTAAACTCACATATTTTTAAATGCACGGTTTAAAGTATACATAGCAAAAAATGCGAACAATTAATTTGGTCGGACAGGAGTTTACATATATATGCACCAGAAAAAACACTACGTAAACTATTGTGTTCAATCCACTTTTTAATGCCGAAATATTTCATCTATTCTTGCATTTTTTATTCGCCTCCCATGTCAGCCCGTGTTGGTGAAAGTGCAATATCCAAGCAATAAATTCCGTTCAAAAGGAATACTGGTAACGTATTTAAAATTATACAGTTCTTATTTTTATAATGTGAAGTTACATTAAATACATTAAAAACATCCGACCCTAAAGATATTCATTGATATTCATTCGACTAAAAAAATAAAGCTAATTTGTTAGAAATTTAATTATTGTGTGATTTTTACTAGAAAGATTTGTATCTTGATATAAAAAAATCAATAAAATTCTAATTAAAGGAATGTCGTAAGTGTTTTCAGATGTTACCTTCTAGCATTGTATTTATGTAATGCGCTTCTTTGAATTAAAACAGTATTGACTGACATTATTCAATGAAATGAACATTCAAATTTCAAGTTAGCTGATAAAAATTACCTGATACAGCTCCCGAGCCTGCTCCTCCGCCATATCCAAAACCAGATCCAGCTCCAGCTCCGGCTGCAGCACCTGCACCATAACCTAGTCCAGTGCCATAACCTAATCCTGAACCGTAACCGTATCCTCCTCCATAACCTAAACCAGCTCCATTACTGGCACCATATCCATATCCAGCTCCAGAACCAGCACCTGCACCAGCTCCTGATCCACTACCATCCCCAGCACCAGATCCAGAACCTGCTCCTGAACCACTACCTGCTCCAGCACCAGATCCTGATCCTGCACCAGCTCCAGAACCACTACCTGCTCCACTACCAGATCCTGATCCTGCACCAGCTCCAGAACCACTACCTGCTCCACTACCAGATCCTGATCCTGCACCAGCTCCAGATCCCGAACCAGCTCCAGCCCCTGATCCAGCGCCAGCTCCTAAAGCAGAGCGATTGTGAATACGACTGTTATTTTTTCAATGTAAATAAAAAAATCAATTTTTTTACTGTTAACACATAAATTCTTATCTTGTGAATGGATACAATTCCTTAAATTTTTATTACACAAATCATATGATGAACGTAATAACTTATTATTGTTAAAAGTCGTTTCAAAAGAATTATACAAAAGTATTCGTCATATTTTCTTGTATTCACCTTTCTACATGGGAGAGATGGTTGATAGTAAATTTGTGTTCTGAAGATAATCAAAGAAAATTATGTTATCGAAAATCTGACTAAATCTTATACTCTCAACCTCACAAGAGTAACTATCACTTCAAGGGTAAAAGAAATTAGAAATATTTTTACTTTTTATGCTTATCTCATAATAATAAGCTCTTTCTAAATTAGAAATGAACTTAACAACACACAATATATATTTCATACCGTTTTGGGTTGGCGATTCTTAACTTAATTTTGACAAATTATGACTTTATATATAAACCACATTATCACTGAAGAAAATATTTTTGAAATAGGAAAAAATATTAAGAAACGTGCCGATAAATAAAGTTCACGCTACACACACACGATAGAAAAATCGTTTTTTAAATACACTATGTTGAACAATCCCAGCACAAAGCCCTAGTAGGAAAAGTCACTCTATAAAAATGTGTGCTCTGAAAGAGGTTTAGAATGTCAGTTTAACTGAAAGTTAGTTTTACGGAAACCTGTAATTTTCTTTAAAAAAACCTAGCTCGAAAATTTAAAATGTTCTTTTCTTTGCTGAGAGCGATATTTTTAAATTTTTTTATAACATGTCTAACATTCCCCCGAATTGTGAAACATTTACTTCCATTCATATCTGAAAATTTTATGAAATTGAATTGAAAATTAGTGTTTAATTGTTAAACTGTGACAATTTGTAATACATATGTATTTAAAACTCATTGTTCTAGAAAAAGCAGCAGTATTTAAAAGTTTAGAGAAACCAGTTTCTATTTTTGTATCTGCAAGTCAATCCAAAATGTTCGTAACTCAAAGCAGGCTAAAATTAATTTTATTCCAAACACTAGACCGCATAACTTATCTCTGTACATGAGTTCAAGAAATTCAAGAACCCCCAAAAGTTAAATTTTAAATTCAAAATTGCTTGCAATAATAACTTTTTTAAATTGAAATAATTCCATCTAACCGATTTTCACAAAAATCTAAAAAAACTTCTGTTAAATGATCGTTCTAATAAGTAATCACATGTGAATCTGTCTTTTCCTTTGCGAAATACATAAAAAGACAATTACATATACAAAAACTAAAAGGCTTTTACTCTAAACTCACATATGTTTAAATGCACGGTTTAAAGTATAAATGGCAAAAAATGCGAACAATTAATTTGGTCAGACAGGCGTTTACATATATATGCACCAGAAAAAACACTACGTAAACTATTGTGTTCAATCCACTTTTTAATGCCGAAATATTTCATCTAATCTTGCATTTTTTATTCGCCTCCCATGTCAGCCCGTGTTGGTGAAAGTGCAATAGCCAAGCAATAAATTCCGTTCAAAAGGAATACTGCTAACGTATTTAAAATTACACAATTCTTATTTTTATAATGTGAAGTTACATTAAATACATTAAAAACATCCGACCCTAAAGATATTCATTGATATTCATTCGACTAAAAAAATAAAGCTAATTTGTTAGAAATTTAATTATTGTGTGATTTCTACTAGAAAGATTTGTATCTTGATATAAAAAAAATCAATAAAATTCTAATTAAAGGAATGTCGTAAGTGTTTTCAGATGTTACCTTCTAGCATTGTATTTATGTAATGCGCTTCTTTGAATTAAAACAGTATTGACTGACATTATTCAATGAAATGAACATTCAAATTTCAAGTTAGCTGATAAAAATTACCTGATCCAGCTCCCGAGCCTGCTCCTCCGCCATATCCAAAACCAGATCCAGCTCCAGCTCCGGCTCCAGCACCTGCACCATAACCTAGTCCAGTGCCATAACCTAATCCTGAACCGTAACCGTATCCTCCTCCATAACCTAAACCAGCTCCATAACCGGCACCATATCCATATCCAGCTCCAGAACCAGCACCTGCACCAGCTCCTGATCCACTACCGGCACCAGCACCAGATCCAGAACCTGCTCCTGAACCACTACCTGCTCCAGCACCAGATCCTGATCCTGCACCAGCTCCAGAACCACTACCTGCTCCACTACCAGATCCTGATCCTGCACCAGCTCCAGAACCACTACCTGCTCCACTACCAGATCCTGATCCTGCACCAGCTCCAGAACCACTACCTGCTCCACTACCAGATCCTGATCCTGCACCAGCTCCAGATCCCGAACCAGCTCCAGCCCCTGATCCAGCACCAGCTCCTACAGCAGAGCAATAGTGAATACGGCTGTTATTTTTTCAATGTAAATAAAAAAATCAATTTTTTTACTGTTAACACATAAATTCTTATCTTGTGAATGGATACAATTCCTTAAATTTTTATTACACAAATCATATGATGAACGTAATAACTTATTATTGTTAAAAGTCGTTTCAAAAGAATTATACCAAACTATTCTTCGTCATATTTTCTTGTATTCTCCTTTCTGCATGGGAGAGATGGTTGATAGTAAATTTGTGTTCTGAAGATAATCAAAGAAAATTATGTTATCGAAAATCTGACTAAATCTTATACTCTCAACCTCACAAAAGTAACTATCACTTCAAGGATAAAAGAAATTAGAAATCTTTTTACTTTTTATGCTTATCTCATAATAATAAGCTCTTTCTAAATTAGAAATGAACTTAACAACACACAATATATATTTCATACCTTTTTGGGTTTGCGATTCTTTCCTTAATTTTAACAAATTATGACTTTATATATAAACCACATTATCAGTGAAGAAAATATTTTTGAAATAGGAAAAAATATTGAGAAGAAACGTGCCGATCAATAAAGTTCACGCTACACACACACGATAGAAAAATCGTTTTTTAAATACACTATGTTGAACAATCCCAGCACAAAGCCCTAGTAGGAAAAGTCACTCTATAAAAATGTGTGCTCTGAAAGAGGTTTAGAATGACAGTTTAACTGAAAGTTAGTTTTACGGAATCCTGTAATTTTCTTTAAAAAAACCTAGCTCGAAAATTTAAAATCTTCTTTTCTTTGCTGAGAGCGATATTTTTAAATTTTTTTATAACATGTCTAACAGTCCCCCGAATTGTGAAACATTTACTTCCATTCATATCTGAAAATTTCATGAAATTGAATTGAAAATTAGTGTTTAATTGTTAAACTGTGACAATTTGTAATACATATGTATTTAAAACTCATTGTTCTAGAAAAAGCAGCAGTATTTAAAAGTTTAGAGAAACCAGTTTCTATTTTTGTATCTGCAAGTCAATCCAAAATGTTCGTAACTCAAAGCAGGGTAAAATTAATTTTATTCCAAACACTAGACCGCATAACTTATCTCTGTACATGAGTTCAAGAAATTCAAGAACCTCCAAAAGTTAAAATTTAAATTCAAAATTGCTTCCAATAATAACTTTTTTAAATTGAAATAATTCCATCTAACCGATTTTCACAAAAATCTAAAAAACACTTCTGTTAAATGATCACTCTAATAAGTAATCACATGTGAATCTGCCTTTTCCTTTGCGAAATACATAAAAAGACAAATACATATACAAAAACTAAAAGGCTTTTACTCTAAACTCACATATGTTTAAATGCACGGTTTAAAGTATACATAGCAAAAAATGCGAACAATTAATTTGGTCAGACAGGAGTTTACATATATATGCACCAGAAAAAACCCTACGTAAACTATTGTGTTATTGTGTTCAATCCACTTTTTAATGCCGAAATATTTCATCTAATCTTGCATTTTTTATTCGCCTCCCATGTCAGCCCGTGTTGGTGAAAGTGCGATAGACAAGCAATAAATTCCGTTCAAAAGGAATACTGGTAACGTATTTAAAATTACACAATTCTTATTTTTATAATGTGAAGTTACATTAAATACATTAAAAACATCCGACCCTAAAGATATTCATTGATATTCATTCGACTAAAAAAATAAAGCTAATTTGTTAGAAATTTAATTATTGTATGATTTCTACTAGCAAGATTTGTATCTTGATATAAAAAAAAATCAATAAAATTCTAATTAAAGGAATGTCGTAAGTGTTTTCAGATGTTACCTTCTAGCATTGTATTTATGTAATGCGCTTCTTTGATTTAAAACAGTATTGACTGACATTATTCAATGAAATGAACATTCAAATTTCAAGTTAGCTGATAAAAATTACCTGATCCAGCTCCCGAGCCTGCTCCTCCGCCATATCCAAAACCAGATCCAGCTCCAGCTCCCGCTCCAGCACCTGCACCATAACCTAGTCCAGTGCCATAACCTAATCCTGAACCGTAACCGTATCCTCCTCCATAACCTAAACCAGCTCCATAACCGGCACCATATCCATATCCAGCTCCAGAACCAGCACCTGCACCAGCTCCTGATCCACTACCGGCACCAGCACCAGATCCAGAACCTGCTCCTGAACCACTACCTGCTCCAGCACCAGATCCTGATCCTGCACCAGCTCCAGAACCACTACCTGCTCCACTACCAGATCCTGATCCTGCACCAGCTCCAGAACCACTACCTGCTCCACTACCAGATCCTGATCCTGCACCAGCTCCAGATCCCGAACCAGCTCCAGCCCCTGATCCAGCGCCAGCTCCTAAAGCAGAGCGATAGTGAATACGACTGTTATTTTTTCAATGTAAATAAAAAAATCAATTTTTTTACTGTTAACACATAAATTCTTATCTTGTGAATGGATACAATTCCTTAAATTTTTATTACACAAATCATATGATGAACGTAATAACTTATTATTGTTAAAAGTCGTTTCAAAAGAATTATACAAAACTATTCTTCGTCATATTTTCTTGTATTCTCCTTTCTACATGGGAGAGATGGTTGATAGTAAATTTGTGTTCTGAAGATAATCAAAGAAAATTATGTTATCGAAAATCTGACTAAATCTTATACTCTCAACCTCACAAGAGTAACTATCACTTCAAGGATAAAAGAAATTAGAAATATTTTTACTTTTTATGCTTATCTCATAATAATAAGCTCTTTCTAAATTAGAAATGAACTTAACAACACACAATATATATTTCATACCTTTTTGGGTTGGCGATTCTTTCCTTAATTTTAACAAATTATGACTTTATATATAAACCACATTATCACTGAAGAAAATATTTTTGAAATAGGAAAAAATATTGAGAAGAAACGTGCCGATCAATAAAGATCACGCTACACACACACGATAGAAAAATCGTTTTTTAAATACACTATGTTGAACAATCCCAGCACAAAGCCCTAGTAGGAAAAGTCACTCTATAAAAATGTGTGCTCTGAAAGAGGTTTAGAATGTCAGTTTAACTGAAAGTTAGTTTTACGGAAACCTGTAATTTTCTTTAAAAAAACCTAGCTCGAAAATTTAAAATGTTCTTTTCTTTGCTGAGAGCGATATTTTTAAAATTTTTTGTAACACGTCTAACATTCCCCCGAATTGTGAAACATTTACTTCCATTCATATCTGAAAATATTATGAAATTGAATTGAAAATTAGTGTTTAATTGTTAAACTGTGACAATTTGTAATACATATGTATTTAAAACTCATTGTTCTAGAAAAAGCAGCAGTATTTAAAAGTTTAGAGAAACCAGTTTCTGGTTTTGTATCTGCAAGTCAATACAAAATGTTCGTAACTCAAAGCAGGGTAAAATTAATTTTATTCCAAACACTAGACCGCATAACTTATCTCTGTACATGAGTTCAAGAAATTCAAGAACCTCCAAAAGTTAAAATTTAAATTCAAAATTGCTTGCAATAATAACTTTTTTAAATTGAAATAATTCCATCTAACCGATTTTCACAAAAATCTAAAAAACACTTCTGTTAAATGATCGTTCTAATAAGTAATAACATGTGAATCTGTCTTTTCCTTTGCGAAATACATACAAAGACAAATACATATACAAAAACTAAAAGCCTTTTACTCTAAACTCACATATGTTTAAATGCACGGTTTAAAGTATACATAGCAAAAAATGCGAACAATTAATTTGGTCAGACAGGAGTTTACATATATATGCACCAGAAAAAACCCTACGTAAACTATTGTGTTTAATCCACTTTTTAATGCCGAAATATTTCATCTAATCTTGCATTTTTTATTCGCCTCCCATGTCAGCCCGTGTTGGTTAAAGTGCAATAGCCAAGCAATAAATTCCGTTCAAAAGGAATACTGGTAACGTATTTAAAATTACACAATTCTTATTTTTATAATGTGAAGTTACATTAAATACATTAAAAACATCCGACCCTAAAGATATTGATTGATATTCATTCGACTAAAAAAATAAAGCTAATTTGTTAGAAATTTAATTATTGTGTGATTTCTACTAGAAAGATTTGTATCTTGATATAAAAAAAATCAATAAAATTCTAATTAAAGGAATGTCGTAAGTGTTTTCAGATTTTACCTTCTAGCATTGTATTTATGTAATGCGCTTCTTTGAATTAAAACAGTATTGACTGACATTATTCAATGAAATGAACATTCAAATTTCAAGTTAGCTGATAAAAATTACCTGATCCAGCTCCCGAGCCTGCTCCTCCGCCATATCCAAAACCAGATCCAGCTCCAGCTCCGGCTCCAGCACCTGCACCATAACCTAGTCCAGTGCCATAACCTAATCCTGAACCGTAACCGTATCCTACTCCATAACCTAAACCAGCTCCATAACCGGCACCATATCCATATCCAGCTCCAGCACCAGCACCTGCACCAGCTCCTGATCCACTACCGGCACCAGCACCAGATCCAGAACCTGCTCCTGAACCACTACCTGCTCCAGCACCAGATCCTGATCCTGCACCAGCTCCAGAACCACTACCTGCTCCACTACCAGATCCTGATCCTGCACCAGCTCCTGAACCACTACCTGCTCCACTACCAGATCCTGATCCTGCACCAGCTCCAGATCCCGAACCAGCTCCAGCCCCTGATCCAGCGCCAGCTCCTAAAGCAGAGCGATAGTGAATACGACTGTTATTTTTTCAATGTAAATAAAAAAATCAATTTTTTTACTGTTAACACATAAATTCTTATCTTGTGAATGGATACAATTCCTTAAATTTTTATTACACAAATCATATGATGAACGTAATAACTTATTATTGTTAAAAGTCGTTTCAAAAGAATTATACAAAACTATTCTTCGTCATATTTTCTTGTATTCTCCTTTCTACATGGGAGAGATGGTTGATAGTAAATTTGTGTTCTGAAGATAATCAAAGAAAATTATGTTATCGAAAACCTGACTAAATCTTATACTCTCAACTTCACAAGAGTAACTATCACTTCAAGGATAAAAGAAATTAGAAATATTTTTACTTTTTATGCTTATCTCATAATAATAAGCTCTTTCTAAATTAGAAATGAACTTAACAACACACAATATATATTTCATACCTTTTTGGGTTGGCGATTCTTTCCTTAATTTTAACAAATTATGACTTTATATATAAACCACATTATCACTGAAGAAAATATCTTTGAAATAGGAAAAAATATTGAGAAGAAACGTGCCGATCAATAAAGATCACGCTACACACACACGATAGAAAAATCGTTTTTTAAATACACTATGTTGAACAATCCCAGCACAAAGCCCTAGTAGGAAAAGTCACTCTATAAAAATGTGTGCTCTGAAAGAGGTTTAGAATGTCAGTTTAACTGAAAGTTAGTTTTACGGAAACCTGTAATTTTCTTTAAAAAAACCTAGCTCGAAAATTTAAAATGTTCTTTTCTTTGCTGAGAGCGATATTTTTAAATTTTTTTGTAACACGTCTAACATTCCCCCGAATTGTGAAACATTTACTTCCATTCATATCTGAAAATTTTATGAAATTGAATTGAAAATTAGTGTTTAATTGTTAAACTGTGACAATTTGTAATACATATGTATTTAAAACTCATTGTTCTAGAAAAAGCAGCAGTATTTAAAAGTTTAGAGAAACCAGTTTCTGGTTTTGTATCTGCAAGTCAATACAAAATGTTCGTAACTCAAAGCAGGGTAAAATTAATTTTATTCCAAACACTAGACCGCATAACTTATCTCTGTACATGAGTTCAAGAAATTCAAGAACCTCCAAAAGTTAAAATTTAAATTCAAAATTGCTTGCAATAATAACTTTTTTAAATTGAAATAATTCCATCTAACCCATTTTCACAAAAATCTAAAAAACACTTCTGTTAAATGATCGTTCTAATAAGTAATCACATGTGAATCTGTCTTTTCCTTTGCGAAATACATAAAAAGACAAATACATATACAAAAACTAAAAGGCTTTTACTCTAAACTCACATATGTTTAAATGCACGGTTTAAAGTATACATAGCAAAAAATGCGAACAATTAATTTGGTCAGACAGGAGTTTACATATATATGCACCAGAAAAAACACTACGTAAACTATTGTGTTCAATCCACTTTTTAATGCCGAAATATTTCATCTAATCTTGCATTTTTTATTCGCCTCCCATGTCAGCCCGTGTTGGTGAAAGTGCAATAGCCAAGCAATAAATTCCGTTCAAAAGGAATACTGGTAACGTATTTAAAATTACACAATTCTTATTTTTATAATGTGAAGTTACATTAAATACATTAAAAACATCCGACCCTAAAGATATTCATTGATATTCATTCGACTAAAAAATTAAAGCTAATTTGTTAGAAATTTAATTATTGTGTGATTTCTACTAGAAAGATTTGTATCTTGATATAAAAAAAATCAATAAAATTCTAATTAAAGGAATGTCGTAAGTGTTTTCAGATGTTACCTTCTAGCATTGTATTTATGTAATGCGCTTCTTTGAATTAAAACAGTATTGACTGACATTATTCAATGAAATGAACATTCAAATTTCAAGTTAGCTGATAAAAATTACCTGATCCAGCTCCCGAGCCTGCTCCTCCGCCATATCCAAAACCAGATCCAGCTCCAGCTCCGGCTCCAGCACCTGCACCATAACCTAGTCCAGTGCCATAACCTAATCCTGAACCGTAACCGTATCCTCCTCCATAACCTAAACCAGCTCCATAACCGGCACCATATCCATATCCAGCTCCAGAACCAGCACCTGCACCAGCTCCTGATCCACTACCGGCACCAGCACCAGATCCAGAACCTGCTCCTGAACCACTACCTGCCCCAGCACCAGATCCTGATCCTGCACCAGCTCCAGAACCACTACCTGCTCCACTACCAGATCCTGATCCTGCACCAGCTCCAGAACAACTACCTGCTCCACTACCAGATCCTGATCCTGCACCAGCTCCAGAACCACTACCTGAACCACTACCTGCTCCACTACCAGATCCTGATCCTGCACCAGCTCCAGATCCCGAACCAGCTCCAGCCCTTGATCCAGCACCAGCTCCTAAAGCAGAGCGATAGTGGCTGTTATTTTTTCAATGTAAATAAAAAAATCAATTTTTTTACTGTTAACACATAAATTCTTATCTTGTGAATGGATACAATTCCTTAAATTTTTATTACACAAATCATATGATTAACGTAATAACTTATTATTGTTAAAAGTCGTTTCAAAAGAATTATACCAAACTATTCTTCGTCATATTTTCTTGTATTCTCCTTTCTACATGGGAGAGATGGTTGATAGTAAATTTGTGTTCTGAAGATAATCAAAGAAAATTATGTTATCGAAAATCTGACTAAATCTTATACTCTCAACCTCACAAAAGTAACTATCACTTCAAGGATAAAAGAAATTAGAAATCTTTTTACTTTTTATGCTTATCTCATAATAATAAGCTCTTTCTAAATTAGAAATGAACTTAACAACACACAATATATATTTCATACCTTTTTGGGTTGGCGATTCTTTCCTTAATTTTAACAAATTATGACTTTATATATAAACCACATTATCACTGAAGAAAATATTTTTGAAATAGGAAAAAATATTGAGAAGAAACGTGCCGATCAATAAAGTTCACGCTACACACACACGATAGAAAAATCGTTTTTTAAATACACTATGTTGAACAATCCCAGCACAAAGCCCTAGTAGGAAAAGTCACTCTATAAAAATGTGTGCTCTGAAAGAGGTTTAGAATGTCAGTTTAACTGAAAGTTAGTTTTACGGAAACCTGTAATTTTCTTTAAAAAAACCTAGCTCGAAAATTTAAAATGTTCTTTTCTTTGCTGAGAGCGATATTTTTAAATTTTTGTATAACATGTCTAACAGTCCCCCGAATTGTGAAACATTTACTTCCATTCATATCTGAAAATTTCATGAAATTGAATTGAAAATTAGTGTTTAATTGTTAAACTGTGACAATTTGTAATACATATGTATTTAAAACTCATTGTTCTAGAAAAAGCAGCAGTATTTAAAAGTTTAGAGAAACCAGTTTCTATTTTTGTATCTGCAAGTCAATCCAAAATGTTCGTAACTCAAAGCAGGGTAAAATAAATTTTATTCCAAACACTAGACCGCATAACTTATCTCTGTACATGAGTTCAAGAAATTCAAGAACCTCCAAAAGTTAAAATTTAAATTCAAAATTGCTTGCAATAATAACTTTTTTAAATTGAAATAATTCCATCTAACCGATTTTCACAAAAATCTAAAAAACACTTCTGTTAAATGATCGTTCTAATAAGTAATCACATGTGAATCTGTCTTTTCCTTTGCGAAATACATAAAAAGACAAATACATATACAAAAACTAAAAGGCTTTTACTCTAAACTCACATATGTTTAAATGCACGGTTTAAAGTATACATAGCAAAAAATGCGAACAATTAATTTGGTCAGACAGGAGTTTACATATATATGCACCAGAAAAAACACTACGTAAACTATTGTGTTCAATCCACTTTTTAATGCCGAAATATTTCATCTAATCTTGCATTTTTTATTCGCCTCCCATGTCAGCCCGTGTTGGTGAAAGTGCAATAGCCAAGCAATAAATTCCGTTCAAAAGGAATACTGGTAACGTATTTAAAATTACACAATTCTTATTTTTATAATGTGAAGTTACATTAAATGCATTAAAAACATCCGAACCTAAAGATATTCATTGATATTCATTCGACTAAAAAAATAAAGCTAATTTGTTAGAAATTTAATTATTGTGTGATTTCTACTAGAAAGATTTGTATCTTGATATAAAAAAAATCAATAAAATTCTAATTAAAGGAATGTCGTAAGTGTTTTCAGATGTTACCTTCTAGCATTGTATTTATGTAATGCGCTTCTTTGAATTAAAACAGTATTGACTGACATTATTCAATGAAATGAACATTCAAATTTCAAGTTAGCTGATAAAAATTACCTGATCCAGCTCCCGAGCCTGCTCCTCCGCCATATCCAAAACCAGATCCAGCTCCAGCTCCGGCTCCAGCACCTGCACCATAACCTAGTCCAGTGCCATAACCTAATCCTGAACCGTAACCGTATCCTCCTCCATAACCTAAACCAGCTCCATAACCGGCACCATATCCATATCCAGCTCCAGAACCAGCACCTGCACCAGCTCCTGATCCACTACCGGCACCAGCACCAGATCCAGCACCTGCTCCTGAACCACTACCTGCTCCAGCACCAGATCCTGATCCTGCACCAGCTCCAGAACCACTACCTGCTTCACTACCAGATCCTGATCCTGCACCAGCTCCAGAACCACTACCTGCTCCACTACCAGATCCTGATCCTGCACCAGCTCCAGATCCCGAACCAGCTCCAGCCCCTGATCCAGCACCAGCTCCTAAAGCAGAGTGATAGTGAATACGACTGTTATTTTTTCAATGTAAATAAAAAAATCAATTTTTTTACTGTTAACACATAAATTCTTATCTTGTGAATGGATACAATTCCTTAAATTTTTATTACACAAATCATATGATTAACGTAATAACTTATTATTGTTAAAAGTCGTTTCAAAAGAATTATACCAAACTATTCTTCGTCATATTTTCTTGTATTCTCCTTTCTACATGGGAGAGATGGTTGATAGTAAATTTGTGTTCTGAAGATAATCAAAGAAAATTATGTTATCGAAAATCTGACTAAATCTTATACTCTCAACCTCACAAAAGTAACTATCACTTCAAGGATAAAAGAAATTAGAAATCTTTTTACTTTTTATGCTTATCTCATAATAATAAGCTCTTTCTAAATTAGAAATGAACTTAACAACACACAATATATATTTCATACCTTTTTGGGTTGGCGATTCTTTCCTTAATTTTAACAAATTATGACTTTATATATAAACCACATTATCACTGAAGAAAATATTTTTGAAATAGGAAAAAATATTGAGAAGAAACGTGCCGATCAATAAAGTTCACGCTACACACACACGATAGAAAAATCGTTTTTTAAATACACTATGTTGAACAATCCCAGCACAAAGCCCTAGTAGGAAAAGTCACTCTATAAAAATGTGTGCTCTGAAAGAGGTTTAGAATGTCAGTTTAACTGAAAGTTAGTTTTACGGAAACCTGTAATTTTCTTTAAAAAAACCTAGCTCGAAAATTTAAAATGTTCTTTTCTTTGCTGAGAGCGATATTTTTAAATTTTTGTATAACATGTCTAACAGTCCCCCGAATTGTGAAACATTTACTTCCATTCATATCTGAAAATTTCATGAAATTGAATTGAAAATTAGTGTTTAATTGTTAAACTGTGACAATTTGTAATACATATGTATTTAAAACTCATTGTTCTAGAAAAAGCAGCAGTATTTAAAAGTTTAGAGAAACCAGTTTCTATTTTTGTATCTGCAAGTCAATCCAAAATGTTCGTAACTCAAAGCAGGGTAAAATAAATTTTATTCCAAACACTAGACCGCATAACTTATCTCTGTACATGAGTTCAAGAAATTCAAGAACCTCCAAAAGTTAAAATTTAAATTCAAAATTGCTTGCAATAATAACTTTTTTAAATTGAAATAATTCCATCTAACCGATTTTCACAAAAATCTAAAAAACACTTCTGTTAAATGATCGTTCTAATAAGTAATCACATGTGAATCTGTCTTTTCCTTTGCGAAATACATAAAAAGACAAATACATATACAAAAACTAAAAGGCTTTTACTCTAAACTCACATATGTTTAAATGCACGGTTTAAAGTATACATAGCAAAAAATGCGAACAATTAATTTGGTCAGACAGGAGTTTACATATATATGCACCAGAAAAAACACTACGTAAACTATTGTGTTCAATCCACTTTTTAATGCCGAAATATTTCATCTAATCTTGCATTTTTTATTCGCCTCCCATGTCAGCCCGTGTTGGTGAAAGTGCAATAGCCAAGCAATAAATTCCGTTCAAAAGGAATACTGGTAACGTATTTAAAATTACACAATTCTTATTTTTATAATGTGAAGTTACATTAAATGCATTAAAAACATCCGAACCTAAAGATATTCATTGATATTCATTCGACTAAAAAAATAAAGCTAATTTGTTAGAAATTTAATTATTGTGTGATTTCTACTAGAAAGATTTGTATCTTGATATAAAAAAAATCAATAAAATTCTAATTAAAGGAATGTCGTAAGTGTTTTCAGATGTTACCTTCTAGCATTGTATTTATGTAATGCGCTTCTTTGAATTAAAACAGTATTGACTGACATTATTCAATGAAATGAACATTCAAATTTCAAGTTAGCTGATAAAAATTACCTGATCGAGCCTGCTCCTCCGCCATATCCAAAACCAGATCCAGCTCCAGCTCCGGCTCCAGCACCTGCACCATAACCTAGTCCAGTGCCATAACCTAATCCTGAACCGTAACCGTATCCTCCTCCATAACCTAAACCAGCTGCATAACCAGCACCATATCCATATCCAGCTCCAGAACCAGCACCTGCACCAGCTCCTGATCCACTACCGGCACCAGCACCAGATCCTGATCCTGCACCAGCTCCAGAACCACTACCTGCTCCACTACCAGATCCTGATCCTGCACCAGCTCCAGAACCACTACCTGCTCCACTACCAGATCCTGATCCTGCACCAGCTCCGGATCCCGAACCAGCTCCAGCCCCTGATCCAGCACCAGCTCCTAAAGCAGAGCCATAGTGAATACGACTATTATTTTTTCAATGTAAATAAAAAAATCAATTTTTTTACTGTTAACACATAAATTCTTATCTTGTGAATGGATACAATTCCTTAAATTTTTATTACACAAATCATATGATGAACGTAATAACTTATTATTGTTAAAAGTCGTTTCAAAAGAATTATACAAAACTATTCTTCGTCATATTTTCTTGTATTCTCCTTTCTACATGGGAGAGATGGTTGATAGTAAATTTGTGTTCTGAAGATAATCAAAGAAAATTATGTTATCGAAAATCTGACTAAATCTTATACTCTCAACCTCACAAAAGTAACTATCACTTCATGGATAAAAGAAATTAGAAATCTTTTTACTTTTTATGCTTATCTCATAATAATAAGCTCTTTCTAAATTAGAAATGAACTTAACAACACACAATATATATTTCATACCTTTTTGGGTTGGCGATTCTTTCCTTAATTTTAACAAATTATGACTTTATATATAAACCACATTATCACTGAAGAAAATATTTTTGAAATAGGAAAAAATATTGAGAAGAAACGTGCCGATCAATAAAGTTCACGCTACACACACACGATAGAAAAATCGTTTTTTAAATACACTATGTTGAACAATCCCAGCACAAAGCCCTAGTAGGAAAAGTCACTCTATAAAAATGTGTGCTCTGAAAGAGGTTTAGAATGTCAGTTTAACTGAAAGTTAGTTTTACGGAAACCTGTAATTTTCTTTTAAAAAACCTAGCTCGAAAATTTAAAATGTACTTTTCTTTGCTGAGAGCGATATTTTTAAATTTTTTTGTAACACGTCTAACATTCCCCCGAATTGTGAAACATTTACTTCCATTCATATCTGAAAATTTTATGAAATTGAATTGAAAATTAGTGTTTAATTGTTAAACTGTGACAATTTGTAATACATATGTATTTAAAACTCATTGTTCTAGAAAAAGAGCAGTATTTAAAAGTTTAGAGAAACCAGTTTCTGGTTTTGTATCTGCAAGTCAATCCAAAATGTTCGTAACTCAAAGCAGGGTAAAATTAATTTTATTCCAAACACTAGACCGCATAACTTATCTCTGTACATGAGATTAAGAAATTCAAGAACCTCCAAAAGTTAAAATTTAAATTCAAAATTGCTTGCAATAATAACTTTTTTAAATTGAAATAATTCCATCTAACCGATTTTCACAAAAATCTAAAAAACACTTCTGTTAAATGATTGTTCTAATAAGTAATCACATGTGAATCTGTCTTTTCCTTTGCGAAATACATAAAAAGACAAATACATATACAAAAACTAAAAGGCTTTTACTCTAAACTCACATATGTTTAAATGCACGGTTTAAAGTATACATAGCAAAAAAAGGGAACAATTAATTTGGTCAGACAGGAGTTTACATGTATATGCACCAGAAAAAACACTACGTAAACTATTGTGTTCAATCCACTTTTTAATGCCGAAATATTTCATCTAATCTTGCATTTTTTATTCGCCTCCCATGTCAGCCCGTGTTGGTGAAAGTGCAATAGCCAAGCAATAAATTCCGTTCAAAAGGAATACTGGTAACGTATTTAAAATTACACAATTCTTTTTTTTATAATGTGAAGTTACATTAAATACATTAAAAACATCCGACCCTAAAGATATTCATTGATATTCATTCGACTAAAAAAATAAAGCTAATTTGTTAGAAATTTAATTATTGTGTGATTTCTACTAGAAAGATTTGTATCTTGATATAAAAAAAATCAATAAAATTCTAATTAAAGGAATGTCGTAAGTGTTTTCAGATGTTACCTTCTAGCATTGTATTTATGTAATGCGCTTCTTTGAATTAAAACAGTATTGACTGACATTATTCAATGAAATGAACATTCAAATTTCAAGTTAGCTGATAAAAATTACCTGATCCAGCTCCCGAGCCTGCTCCTCCGCCATATCCAAAACCAGATCCAGCTCCAGCTCCGGCTCCAGCACCTGCACCATAACCTAGTCCAGTGCCATAACCTAATCCTGAACCGTAACCGTATCCTCCTCCATAACCTAAACCAGCTGCATAACCAGCACCATATCCATATCCAGCTCCAGAACCAGCACCTGCACCAGCTCCTGATCCACTACCGGCACCAGCACCAGATCCAGAACCTGCTCCTGAACCACTACCTGCTCCAGCACCAGATCCTGATCCTGCACCAGCTCCAGAACCACTACCTGCTCCACTACCAGATCCTGATCCTGCACTAGCTCCAGAACCACTACCTACTCCACTACCAGATCCTGATCCTGCACCAGCTCCAGAACCACTACCTGCTCCACTACCAGATCCTGATCCTGCACCAGCTCCAGATCCCGAACCAGCTCCAGCCCCTGATCCAGCACCAGCTCCTAAAGCAGAGCGATAGTGAATACGGCTGTTATTTTTTCAATGTAAATAAAAAAATCAATTTTTTTACTGTTAACACATAAATTCTTATCTTGTGAATGGATACAATTCCTTAAATTTTTATTACACAAATCATATGATGAACGTAATAACTTATTATTGTTTAAAGTCGTTTCAAAAGAATTATACCAAACTATTCTTCGTCATATTTTCTTGTATTCTCCTTTCTACATGGGAGAGATGGTTGATAGTAAATTTGTGTTCTGAAGATAATCAAAGAAAATTATGTTATCGAAAATCTGACTAAATCTTATACTCTCAACCTCACAAAAGTAACTATCACTTCAAGGATAAAAGAAATTAGAAATCTTTTTACTTTTTATGCTTATCTCATAATAATAAGCTCTTTCTAAATTAGAAATGAACTTAACAACACACAATATATATTTCATACCTTTTTGGGTTGGCGATTCTTTCCTTAATTTTAACAAATTATGACTTTATATATAAACCACATTTTCACTGAAGAAAATATTTTTGAAATAGGAAAAAATATTGAGAAGAAACGTGCCGATCAATAAAGATCACGCTACACACACACGATAGAAAAATCGTTTTTTAAATACACTATGTTGAACAATCCCAGCACAAAGCCCTAGTAGGAAATTTCACTCTATAAAAATGTGTGCTCTGAAAGAGGTTTAGAATGTCAGTTTAACTGAAAGTTAGTTTTACGGAAACCTGTAATTTTCTTTAAAAAAACCTAGCTCGAAAATTTAAAATGTTCTTTTCTTTGCTGAGAGCGATATTTTTAAATTTTTTTGTAACACGTCTAACATTCCCCCGAATTGTGAAACATTTACTTCCATTCATATCTGAAAATTTTATGAAATTGAATTGAAAATTAGTGTTTAATTGTTAAACTGTGACAATTTGTAATACATATGTATTTAAAACTCATTGTTCTAGAAAAAGCAGCAGTATTTAAAAGTTTAGAGAAACCAGTTTCTGGTTTTGTATCTGCAAGTCAATACAAAATGTTCGTAACTCAAAGCAGGGTAAAATTAATTTTATTCCAAACACTAGACCGCATAACTTATCTCTGTACATGAGTTCAAGAAATTCAAGAACCTCCAAAAGTTAAAATTTAAATTCAAAATTGCTTGCAAAAATAACTTTTTAAAATTGAAATAATTCCATCTAACAGATTTTCACAAAAATCTAAAAAACACTTCTGTTAAATGATCGTTCTAATAAGTAATCACATGTGAATCTGTCTTTTCCTTTGCGAAATACATAAAAAGACAAATACATATACAAAAACTAAAAGGCTTTTACTCTAAACTCACATATGTTTAAATGCACGGTTTAAAGTACACACAGCAAAAAATGCGAACAATTAATTTGGTCAAACAGGAGTTTACATATATATGCACCAGAAAAAACACTACGTAAACTATTGTGTTCAATCCACTTTTTAATGCCGAAATATTTCATCTAATCTTGCATTTTTTATTCGCCTCCCATGTCAGCCCGTGTTGGTGAAAGTGCAATAGCCAAGCAATAAATTCCGTTCAAAAGGAATACTGGTAACGTATTTAAAATTACACAATTCTTATTTTTATAATGTGAAGTTACATTAAATACATTAAAAACATCCGACCCTAAAGATATTCATTGATATTCATTCGACTAAAAAAATAAAGCTAATTTGTTAGAAATTTAATTATTGTGTGATTTCTACTAGAATGATTTGTATCTTGATATAAAAAAAATCAATAAAATTCTAATTAAAGGAATGTCGTAAGTGTTTTCAGATGTTACCTTCTAGCATTGTATTTATGTAATGCGCTTCTTTGAATTAAAACAGTATTGACTGACATTATTCAATGAAATGAACATTCAAATTTCAAGTTAGCTGATAAAAATTACCTGATCCAGCTCCCGAGCCTGCTCCTCCGCCATATCCAAAACCAGATCCAGCTCCAGCTCCGGCTCCAGCACCTGCACCATAACCTAGTCCAGTGCCATAACCTAATCCTGAACCGTAACCGTATCCTCCTCCATAACCTAAACCAGCTCCATAACCGGCACCATATCCATATCCAGCTCCAGAACCAGCACCTGCACCAGCTCCTGATCCACTACCGGCACCAGCACCAGATCCAGAACCTGCTCCTGAACCACTACCTACTCCAGCACCAGATCCTGATCCTGCACCAGCTCCAGAACCACTACCTGCTCCACTACCAGATCCTGATCCTGCACCAGCTCCAGAACCACTACCTGCTCCACTACCAGATCCTGATCCTGCACCAGCTCCGGATCCCGAACCAGCTCCAGCCCCTGATCCAGCACCAGCTCCTAAAGCAGAGCCATAGTGAATACGACTATTATTTTTTCAATGTAAATAAAAAAATCAATTTTTTTACTGTTAACACATAAATTCTTATCTTGTGAATGGATACAATTCCTTAAATTTTTATTACACAAATCATATGATGAACGTAATAACTTATTATTGTTAAAAGTCGTTTCAAAAGAATTATACAAAACTATTCTTCGTCATATTTTCTTGTATTCTCCTTTCTACATGGGAGAGATGGTTGATAGTAAATTTGTGTTCTGAAGATAATCAAAGAAAATTATGTTATCGAAAATCTGACTAAATCTTATACTCTCAACCTCACAAAAGTAACTATCACTTCATGGATAAAAGAAATTAGAAATCTTTTTACTTTTTATGCTTATCTCATAATAATAAGCTCTTTCTAAATTAGAAATGAACTTAACAACACACAATATATATTTCATACTTTTTTGGGTTGGCGATTCTTTCCTTAATTTTAACAAATTATGACTTTATATATAAACCACATTATCACTGAAGAAAATATTTTTGAAATAGGAAAAAATATTGAGAAGAAACGTGCCGATCAATAAAGTTCACGCTACACACACACGATAGAAAAATCGTTTTTTAAATACACTATGTTGAACAATCCCAGCACAAAGCCCTAGTAGGAAAAGTCACTCTATAAAAATGTGTGCTCTGAAAGAGGTTTAGAATGTCAGTTTAACTGAAAGTTAGTTTTACGGAAACCTGTAATTTTCTTTTAAAAAACCTAGCTCGAAAATTTAAAATGTACTTTTCTTTGCTGAGAGCGATATTTTTAAATTTTTTTGTAACACGTCTAACATTCCCCCGAATTGTGAAACATTAACTTCCATTCATATCTGAAAATTTTATGAAATTGAATTGAAAATTAGTGTTTAATTGTTAAACTGTGACAATTTGTAATACATATGTATTTAAAACTCATTGTTCTAGAAAAAGAGCAGTATTTAAAAGTTTAGAGAAACCAGTTTCTGGTTTTGTATCTGCAAGTCAATCCAAAATGTTCGTAACTCAAAGCAGGGTAAAATTAATTTTATTCCAAACACTAGACCGCATAACTTATCTCTGTACATTAGATTAAGAAATTCAAGAACCTCCAAAAGTTAAAATTTAAATTCAAAATTGCTTGCAATAATAACTTTTTTAAATTGAAATAATTCCATCTAACCGATTTTCACAAAAATCTAAAAAACACTTCTGTTAAATGATTGTTCTAATAAGTAATCACATGTGAATCTGTCTTTTCCTTTGCGAAATACATAAAAAGACAAATACATATACAAAAACTAAAAGGCTTTTACTCTAAACTCACATATGTTTAAATGCACGGTTTAAAGTATACATAGCAAAAAATGCGAACAATTAATTTGGTCAGACAGGAGTTTACGTATATATGCACCAGAAAAAACACTACGTAAACTATTGTGTTCAATCCACTTTTTAATGCCGAAATATTTCATCTAATCTTGCATTTTTTATTCGCCTCCCATGTCAGCCCGTGTTGGTGAAAGTGCAATAGCCAAGCAATAAATTCCGTTCAAAAGGAATACTGGTAACGTATTTAAAATTACACAATTCTTATTTTTATAATGTGAAGTTACATTAAATACATTAAAAACATCCGACCCTAAAGATATTCATTGATATTCATTCGACTAAAAAAATAAAGCTAATTTGTTAGAAATTTAATTATTGTGTGATTTCTATTAGAAAGATTTGTATCTTGATATAAAAAAAATCAATAAAATTCTAATTAAAGGAATGTCGTAAGTGTTTTCAGATGTTACCTTCTAGCATTGTATTTATGTAATGCGCTTCTTTGAATTAAAACAGTATTGACTGACATTATTCAATGAAATGAACATTCAAATTTCAAGTTAGCTGATAAAAATTACCTGATCCAGCCCCCGAGCCTGCTCCTCCGCCATATCCAAAACCAGATCCAGCTCCAGCTCCGGCTCCAGCACCTGCACCATAACCTAGTCCAGTGCCATAACCTAATCCTGAACCGTAACCGTATCCTCCTCCATAACCTAAACCATAACCGGCACCATATCCATATCCAGCTCCAGAACCAGCACCTGCACCAGCTCCTGATCCACTACCGGCACCAGCACCAGATCCAGAACCTGCTCCTGAACCACTACCTGCTCCAGCACCAGATCCTGATCCTGCACCAGCTCCAGAACCACTACCTGCTCCACTACCAGATCCTGATCCTGCACCAGCTCCAGAACCACTACCTGCTCCACTACCAGATCCTGATCCTGCACCAGCTCCAGAACCACTACCTGCTCCACTACCAGATCCTGATCCTGCACCAGCTCCAGATCCCGAACCAGCTCCTGCCCCTGATCCAGCACCAGCTCCTAAAGCAGAGCGATAGTGAATACGGCTGTTATTTTTTCAATGTAAATAAAAAAATCAATTTTTTTACTGTTAACACATAAATTCTTATCTTGTGAATGGATACAATTCCTTAAATTTTTATTACACAAATCATATGATGAACGTAATAACTTATTATTGTTTAAAGTCGTTTCAAAAGAATTATACCAAACTATTCTTCGTCATATTTTCTTGTATTCTCCTTTCTACATGGGAGAGATGGTTGATAGAAAATTTGTGTTCTGAAGATAATCAAAGAAAATTATGTTATCGAAAATCTGACTAAATCTTATACTCTCAACCTCACAAAAGTAACTATCACTTCAAGGATAAAAGAAATTAGAAATCTTTTTACTTTTTATGCTTATCTCATAATAATAAGCTCTTTCTAAATTAGAAATGAACTTAACAACACACAATATATATTTCATACCTTTTTGGGTTGGCGATTCTTTCCTTAATTTTAACAAATTATGACTTTATATATAAACCACATTATCACTGAAGAAAATATTTTTGAAATAGGAAAAAATATTGAGAAGAAACGTGCCGATCAATAAAGATCACGCTACACACACACGATAGAAAAATCGTTTTTTAAATACACTATGTTGAACAATCCCAGCACAAAGCCCTAGTAGGAAATTTCACTCTATAAAAATGTGTGCTCTGAAAGAGGTTTAGAATGTCAGTTTAACTGAAAGTTAGTTTTACGGAAACCTGTAATTTTCTTTAAAAAAACCTAGCTCGAAAATTTAAAATGTTCTTTTCTTTGCTGAGAGCGATATTTTTAAATTTTTTTGTAACACGTCTAACATTCCCCCGAATTGTGAAACATTTACTTCCATTCATATCTGAAAATTTTATGAAATTGAATTGAAAATTAGTGTTTAATTGTTAAACTGTGACAATTTGTAATACATATGTATTTAAAACTCATTGTTCTAGAAAAAGCAGCAGTATTTAAAAGTTTAGAGAAACCAGTTTCTGGTTTTGTATCTGCAAGTCAATACAAAATGTTCGTAACTCAAAGCAGGGTAAAATTAATTTTATTCCAAACACTAGACCGCATAACTTATCTCTGTACATGAGTTCAAGAAATTCAAGAACCTCCAAAAGTTAAAATTTAAATTCAAAATTGCTTGCAAAAATAACTTTTTAAAATTGAAATAATTCCATCTAACAGATTTTCACAAAAATCTAAAAAACACTTCTGTTAAATGATCGTTCTAATAAGTAATCACATGTGAATCTGTCTTTTCCTTTGCGAAATACATAAAAAGACAAATACATATACAAAAACTAAAAGGCTTTTACTCTAAACTCACATATGTTTAAATGCACGGTTTAAAGTACACACAGCAAAAAATGCGAACAATTAATTTGGTCAAACAGGAGTTTACATATATATGCACCAGAAAAAACACTACGTAAACTATTGTGTTCAATCCACTTTTTAATGCCGAAATATTTCATCTAATCTTGCATTTTTTATTCGCCTCCCATGTCAGCCCGTGTTGGTGAAAGTGCAATAGCCAAGCAATAAATTCCGTTCAAAAGGAATACTGGTAACGTATTTAAAATTACACAATTCTTATTTTTATAATGTGAAGTTACATTAAATACATTAAAAACATCCGACCCTAAAGATATTCATTGATATTCATTCAACTAAAAAAATAAAGCTAATTTGTTAGAAATTTAATTATTGTGTGATTTCTACTAGAATGATTTGTATCTTGATATAAAAAAAATCAATAAAATTCTAATTAAAGGAATGTCGTAAGTGTTTTCAGATGTTACCTTCTAGCATTGTATTTATGTAATGCGCTTCTTTGAATTAAAACAGTATTGACTGACATTATTCAATGAAATGAACATTCAAATTTCAAGTTAGCTGATAAAAATTACCTGATCCAGCTCCCGAGCCTGCTCCTCCGCCATATCCAAAACCAGATCCAGCTCCAGCTCCGGCTCCAGCACCTGCACCATAACCTAGTCCAGTGCCATAACCTAATCCTGAACCGTAACCGTATCCTCCTCCATAACCTAAACCAGCTCCATAACCGGCACCATATCCATATCCAGCTCCAGAACCAGCACCTGCACCAGCTCCTGATCCACTACCGGCACCAGCACCATATCCAGAACCTGCTCCTGAACCACTACCTACTCCAGCACCAGATCCTGATCCTGCACCAGCTCCAGAACCACTACCTGCTCCACTACCAGATCCTGATCCTGCACCAGCTCCAGAACCACTACCTGCTCCACTACCAGATCCTGATCCTGCACCAGCTCCGGATCCCGAACCAGCTCCAGCCCCTGATCCAGCACCAGCTCCTAAAGCAGAGCCATAGTGAATACGACTATTATTTTTTCAATGTAAATAAAAAAATCAATTTTTTTACTGTTAACACATAAATTCTTATCTTGTGAATGGATACAATTCCTTAAATTTTTATTACACAAATCATATGATGAACGTAATAACTTATTATTGTTAAAAGTCGTTTCAAAAGAATTATACAAAACTATTCTTCGTCATATTTTCTTGTATTCTCCTTTCTACATGGGAGAGATGGTTGATAGTAAATTTGTGTTCTGAAGATAATCAAAGAAAATTATGTTATCGAAAATCTGACTAAATCTTATACTCTCAACCTCACAAAAGTAACTATCACTTCATGGATAAAAGAAATTAGAAATCTTTTTACTTTTTATGCTTATCTCATAATAATAAGCTCTTTCTAAATTAGAAATGAACTTAACAACACACAATATATATTTCATACCTTTTTGGGTTGGCGATTCTTTCCTTAATTTTAACAAATTATGACTTTATATATAAACCACATTATCACTGAAGAAAATATTTTTGAAATAGGAAAAAATATTGAGAAGAAACGTGCCGATCAATAAAGTTCACGCTACACACACACGATAGAAAAATCGTTTTTTAAATACACTATGTTGAACAATCCCAGCACAAAGCCCTAGTAGGAAAAGTCACTCTATAAAAATGTGTGCTCAGAAAGAGGTTTAGAATGTCAGTTTAACTGAAAGTTAGTTTTACGGAAACCTGTAATTTTCTTTTAAAAAACCTAGCTCGAAAATTTAAAATGTACTTTTCTTTGCTGAGAGCGATATTTTTAAATTTTTTTGTAACACGTCTAACATTCCCCCGAATTGTGAAACATTTACTTCCATTCATATCTGAAAATTTTATGAAATTGAATTGAAAATTAGTGTTTAATTGTTAAACTGTGACAATTTGTAATACATATGTATTTAAAACTCATTGTTCTAGAAAAAGAGCAGTATTTAAAAGTTTAGAGAAACCAGTTTCTGGTTTTGTATCTGCAAGTCAATCCAAAATGTTCGTAACTCAAAGCAGGGTAAAATTAATTTTATTCCAAACACTAGACCGCATAACTTATCTCTGTACATGAGATTAAGAAATTCAAGAACCTCCAAAAGTTAAAATTTAAATTCAAAATTGCTTGCAATAAAAACTTTTTTAAATTGAAATAATTCCATCTAACCGATTTTCACAAAAATCTAAAAAACACTTCTGTTAAATGATTGTTCTAATAAGTAATCACATGTGAATCTGTCTTTTCCTTTGCGAAATACATAAAAAGACAAATACATATACAAAAACTAAAAGGCTTTTACTCTAAACTCACATATGTTTAAATGCACGGTTTAAAGTATACATAGCAAAAAAAGGGAACAATTAATTTGGTCAGACAGGAGTTTACATGTATATGCACCAGAAAAAACACTACGTAAACTATTGT
The DNA here is from genome assembly GCA_963930645.1 of Salticus scenicus. NCBI lineage: Eukaryota > Metazoa > Arthropoda > Arachnida > Araneae > Salticidae > Salticus > Salticus scenicus. The sequence goes on from OZ005660.1 coordinate 96,860,431, forward strand.
GTTCAATCCACTTTTTAATGCCGAAATATTTCATCTAATCTTGCATTTTTTATTCGCCTCCCATGTCAGCCCGTGTTGGTGAAAGTGCAATAGCCAAGCAATAAATTCCGTTTAAAAGGAATACTGGTAACGTATTTAAAATTACACAATTCTTTTTTTTATAATGTGAAGTTACATTAAATACATTAAAAACATCCGACCCTAAAGATATTCATTGATATTCATTCGACTAAAAAAATAAAGCTAATTTGTTAGAAATTTAATTATTGTGTGATTTCTACTAGAAAGATTTGTATCTTGATATAAAAAAATCAATAAAATTCTAATTAAAGGAATGTCGTAAGTGTTTTCAGATGTTACCTTCTAGCATTGTATTTATGTAATGCGCTTCTTTGAATTAAAACAGTATTGACTGACATTATTCAATGAAATGAACATTCAAATTTCAAGTTAGCTGATAAAAATTACCTGATCCAGCTCCCGAGCCTGCTCCTCCGCCATATCCAAAACCAGATCCAGCTCCAGCTCCGGCTCCAGCACCTGCACCATAACCTAGTCCAGTGCCATAACCTAATCCTGAACCGTAACCGTATCCTCCTCCATAACCTAAACCAGCTGCATAACCAGCACCATATCCATATCCAGCTCCAGAACCAGCACCTGCACCAGCTCCTGATCCACTACCGGCACCAGCACCAGATCCTGATCCTGCACCAGCTCCAGAACCACTACCTGCTCCACTACCAGATCCTGATCCTGCACCAGCTCCAGAACCACTACCTGCTCCACTACCAGATCCTGATCCTGCACCAGCTCCGGATCCCGAACCAGCTCCAGCCCCTGATCCAGCACCAGCTCCTAAAGCAGAGCCATAGTGAATACGACTATTATTTTTTCAATGTAAATAAAAAAATCAATTTTTTTACTGTTAACACATAAATTCTTATCTTGTGAATGGATACAATTCCTTAAATTTTTATTACACAAATCATATGATGAACGTAATAACTTATTATTGTTAAAAGTCGTTTCAAAAGAATTATACAAAACTATTCTTCGTCATATTTTCTTGTATTCTCCTTTCTACATGGGAGAGATGGTTGATAGTAAATTTGTGTTCTGAAGATAATCAAAGAAAATTATGTTATCGAAAATCTGACTAAATCTTATACTCTCAACCTCACAAAAGTAACTATCACTTCATGGATAAAAGAAATTAGAAATCTTTTTACTTTTTATGCTTATCTCATAATAATAAGCTCTTTCTAAATTAGAAATGAACTTAACAACACACAATATATATTTCATACCTTTTTGGGTTGGCGATTCTTTCCTTAATTTTAACAAATTATGACTTTATATATAAACCACATTATCACTGAAGAAAATATTTTTGAAATAGGAAAAAATATTGAGAAGAAACGTGCCGATCAATAAAGTTCACGCTACACACACACGATAGAAAAATCGTTTTTTAAATACACTATGTTGAACAATCCCAGCACAAAGCCCTAGTAGGAAAAGTCACTCTATAAAAATGTGTGCTCTGAAAGAGGTTTAGAATGTCAGTTTAACTGAAAGTTAGTTTTACGGAAACCTGTAATTTTCTTTTAAAAAACCTAGCTCGAAAATTTAAAATGTACTTTTCTTTGCTGAGAGCGATATTTTTAAATTTTTTTGTAACACGTCTAACATTCCCCCGAATTGTGAAACATTTACTTCCATTCATATCTGAAAATTTTATGAAATTGAATTGAAAATTAGTGTTTAATTGTTAAACTGTGACAATTTGTAATACATATGTATTTAAAACTCATTGTTCTAGAAAAAGAGCAGTATTTAAAAGTTTAGAGAAACCAGTTTCTGGTTTTGTATCTGCAAGTCAATCCAAAATGTTCGTAACTCAAAGCAGGGTAAAATTAATTTTATTCCAAACACTAGACCGCATAACTTATCTCTGTACATGAGATTAAGAAATTCAAGAACCTCCAAAAGTTAAAATTTAAATTCAAAATTGCTTGCAATAATAACTTTTTTAAATTGAAATAATTCCATCTAACCGATTTTCACAAAAATCTAAAAAACACTTCTGTTAAATGATTGTTCTAATAAGTAATCACATGTGAATCTGTCTTTTCCTTTGCGAAATACATAAAAAGACAAATACATATACAAAAACTAAAAGGCTTTTACTCTAAACTCACATATGTTTAAATGCACGGTTTAAAGTATACATAGCAAAAAAAGGGAACAATTAATTTGGTCAGACAGGAGTTTACATGTATATGCACCAGAAAAAACACTACGTAAACTATTGTGTTCAATCCACTTTTTAATGCCGAAATATTTCATCTAATCTTGCATTTTTTATTCGCCTCCCATGTCAGCCCGTGTTGGTGAAAGTGCAATAGCCAAGCAATAAATTCCGTTCAAAAGGAATACTGGTAACGTATTTAAAATTACACAATTCTTTTTTTTATAATGTGAAGTTACATTAAATACATTAAAAACATCCGACCCTAAAGATATTCATTGATATTCATTCGACTAAAAAAATAAAGCTAATTTGTTAGAAATTTAATTATTGTGTGATTTCTACTAGAAAGATTTGTATCTTGATATAAAAAAAATCAATAAAATTCTAATTAAAGGAATGTCGTAAGTGTTTTCAGATGTTACCTTCTAGCATTGTATTTATGTAATGCGCTTCTTTGAATTAAAACAGTATTGACTGACATTATTCAATGAAATGAACATTCAAATTTCAAGTTAGCTGATAAAAATTACCTGATCCAGCTCCCGAGCCTGCTCCTCCGCCATATCCAAAACCAGATCCAGCTCCAGCTCCGGCTCCAGCACCTGCACCATAACCTAGTCCAGTGCCATAACCTAATCCTGAACCGTAACCGTATCCTCCTCCATAACCTAAACCAGCTGCATAACCAGCACCATATCCATATCCAGCTCCAGAACCAGCACCTGCACCAGCTCCTGATCCACTACCGGCACCAGCACCAGATCCAGAACCTGCTCCTGAACCACTACCTGCTCCAGCACCAGATCCTGATCCTGCACCAGCTCCAGAACCACTACCTGCTCCACTACCAGATCCTGATCCTGCACTAGCTCCAGAACCACTACCTACTCCACTACCAGATCCTGATCCTGCACCAGCTCCAGAACCACTACCTGCTCCACTACCAGATCCTGATCCTGCACCAGCTCCAGATCCCGAACCAGCTCCAGCCCCTGATCCAGCACCAGCTCCTAAAGCAGAGCGATAGTGAATACGGCTGTTATTTTTTCAATGTAAATAAAAAAATCAATTTTTTTACTGTTAACACATAAATTCTTATCTTGTGAATGGATACAATTCCTTAAATTTTTATTACACAAATCATATGATGAACGTAATAACTTATTATTGTTTAAAGTCGTTTCAAAAGAATTATACCAAACTATTCTTCGTCATATTTTCTTGTATTCTCCTTTCTACATGGGAGAGATGGTTGATAGTAAATTTGTGTTCTGAAGATAATCAAAGAAAATTATGTTATCGAAAATCTGACTAAATCTTATACTCTCAACCTCACAAAAGTAACTATCACTTCAAGGATAAAAGAAATTAGAAATCTTTTTACTTTTTATGCTTATCTCATAATAATAAGCTCTTTCTAAATTAGAAATGAACTTAACAACACACAATATATATTTCATACCTTTTCGGGTTGGCGATTCTTTCCTTAATTTTAACAAATTATGACTTTATATATAAACCACATTATCACTGAAGAAAATATTTTTGAAATAGGAAAAAATATTGAGAAGAAACGTGCCGATCAATAAAGATCACGCTACACACACACGATAGAAAAATCGTTTTTTAAATACACTATGTTGAACAATCCCAGCACAAAGCCCTAGTAGGAAATTTCACTCTATAAAAATGTGTGCTCTGAAAGAGGTTTAGAATGTCAGTTTAACTGAAAGTTAGTTTTACGGAAACCTGTAATTTTCTTTAAAAAAACCTAGCTCGAAAATTTAAAATGTTCTTTTCTTTGCTGAGAGCGATATTTTTAAATTTTTTTGTAACACGTCTAACATTCCCCCGAATTGTGAAACATTTACTTCCATTCATATCTGAAAATTTTATGAAATTGAATTGAAAATTAGTGTTTAATTGTTAAACTGTGACAATTTGTAATACATATGTATTTAAAACTCATTGTTCTAGAAAAAGCAGCAGTATTTAAAAGTTTAGAGAAACCAGTTTCTGGTTTTGTATCTGCAAGTCAATACAAAATGTTCGTAACTCAAAGCAGGGTAAAATTAATTTTATTCCAAACACTAGACCGCATAACTTATCTCTGTACATGAGTTCAAGAAATTCAAGAACCTCCAAAAGTTAAAATTTAAATTCAAAATTGCTTGCAAAAATAACTTTTTAAAATTGAAATAATTCCATCTAACAGATTTTCACAAAAATCTAAAAAACACTTCTGTTAAATGATCGTTCTAATAAGTAATCACATGTGAATCTGTCTTTTCCTTTGCGAAATACATAAAAAGACAAATACATATACAAAAACTAAAAGGCTTTTACTCTAAACTCACATATGTTTAAATGCACGGTTTAAAGTACACACAGCAAAAAATGCGAACAATTAATTTGGTCAAACAGGAGTTTACATATATATGCACCAGAAAAAACACTACGTAAACTATTGTGTTCAATCCACTTTTTAATGCCGAAATATTTCATCTAATCTTGCATTTTTTATTCGCCTCCCATGTCAGCCCGTGTTGGTGAAAGTGCAATAGCCAAGCAATAAATTCCGTTCAAAAGGAATACTGGTAACGTATTTAAAATTACACAATTCTTATTTTTATAATGTGAAGTTACATTAAATACATTAAAAACATCCGACCCTAAAGATATTCATTGATATTCATTCAACTAAAAAAATAAAGCTAATTTGTTAGAAATTTAATTATTGTGTGATTTCTACTAGAATGATTTGTATCTTGATATAAAAAAAATCAATAAAATTCTAATTAAAGGAATGTCGTAAGTGTTTTCAGATGTTACCTTCTAGCATTGTATTTATGTAATGCGCTTCTTTGAATTAAAACAGTATTGACTGACATTATTCAATGAAATGAACATTCAAATTTCAAGTTAGCTGATAAAAATTACCTGATCCAGCTCCCGAGCCTGCTCCTCCGCCATATCCAAAACCAGATCCAGCTCCAGCTCCGGCTCCAGCACCTGCACCATAACCTAGTCCAGTGCCATAACCTAATCCTGAACCGTAACCGTATCCTCCTCCATAACCTAAACCAGCTCCATAACCGGCACCATATCCATATCCAGCTCCAGAACCAGCACCTGCACCAGCTCCTGATCCACTACCGGCACCAGCACCAGATCCAGAACCTGCTCCTGAACCACTACCTACTCCAGCACCAGATCCTGATCCTGCACCAGCTCCAGAACCACTACCTGCTCCACTACCAGATCCTGATCCTGCACCAGCTCCAGAACCACTACCTGCTCCACTACCAGATCCTGATCCTGCACCAGCTCCGGATCCCGAACCAGCTCCAGCCCCTGATCCAGCACCAGCTCCTAAAGCAGAGCCATAGTGAATACGACTATTATTTTTTCAATGTAAATAAAAAAATCAATTTTTTTACTGTTAACACATAAATTCTTATCTTGTGAATGGATACAATTCCTTAAATTTTTATTACACAAATCATATGATGAACGTAATAACTTATTATTGTTAAAAGTCGTTTCAAAAGAATTATACAAAACTATTCTTCGTCATATTTTCTTGTATTCTCCTTTCTACATGGGAGAGATGGTTGATAGTAAATTTGTGTTCTGAAGATAATCAAAGAAAATTATGTTATCGAAAATCTGACTAAATCTTATACTCTCAACCTCACAAAAGTAACTATCACTTCATGGATAAAAGAAATTAGAAATCTTTTTACTTTTTATGCTTATCTCATAATAATAAGCTCTTTCTAAATTAGAAATGAACTTAACAACACACAATATATATTTCATACTTTTTTGGGTTGGCGATTCTTTCCTTAATTTTAACAAATTATGACTTTATATATAAACCACATTATCACTGAAGAAAATATTTTTGAAATAGGAAAAAATATTGAGAAGAAACGTGCCGATCAATAAAGTTCACGCTACACACACACGATAGAAAAATCGTTTTTTAAATACACTATGTTGAACAATCCCAGCACAAAGCCCTAGTAGGAAAAGTCACTCTATAAAAATGTGTGCTCTGAAAGAGGTTTAGAATGTCAGTTTAACTGAAAGTTAGTTTTACGGAAACCTGTAATTTTCTTTTAAAAAACCTAGCTCGAAAATTTAAAATGTACTTTTCTTTGCTGAGAGCGATATTTTTAAATTTTTTTGTAACACGTCTAACATTCCCCCGAATTGTGAAACATTAACTTCCATTCATATCTGAAAATTTTATGAAATTGAATTGAAAATTAGTGTTTAATTGTTAAACTGTGACAATTTGTAATACATATGTATTTAAAACTCATTGTTCTAGAAAAAGAGCAGTATTTAAAAGTTTAGAGAAACCAGTTTCTGGTTTTGTATCTGCAAGTCAATCCAAAATGTTCGTAACTCAAAGCAGGGTAAAATTAATTTTATTCCAAACACTAGACCGCATAACTTATCTCTGTACATTAGATTAAGAAATTCAAGAACCTCCAAAAGTTAAAATTTAAATTCAAAAATGCTTGCAATAATAACTTTTTTAAATTGAAATAATTCCATCTAACCGATTTTCACAAAAATCTAAAAAACACTTCTGTTAAATGATTGTTCTAATAAGTAATCACATGTGAATCTGTCTTTTCCTTTGCGAAATACATAAAAAGACAAATACATATACAAAAACTAAAAGGCTTTTACTCTAAACTCACATATGTTTAAATGCACGGTTTAAAGTATACATAGCAAAAAATGCGAACAATTAATTTGGTCAGACAGGAGTTTACGTATATATGCACCAGAAAAAACACTACGTAAACTATTGTGTTCAATCCACTTTTTAATGCCGAAATATTTCATCTAATCTTGCATTTTTTATTCGCCTCCCATGTCAGCCCGTGTTGGTGAAAGTGCAATAGCCAAGCAATAAATTCCGTTCAAAAGGAATACTGGTAACGTATTTAAAATTACACAATTCTTATTTTTATAATGTGAAGTTACATTAAATACATTAAAAACATCCGACCCTAAAGATATTCATTGATATTCATTCGACTAAAAAAATAAAGCTAATTTGTTAGAAATTTAATTATTGTGTGATTTCTATTAGAAAGATTTGTATCTTGATATAAAAAAAATCAATAAAATTCTAATTAAAGGAATGTCGTAAGTGTTTTCAGATGTTACCTTCTAGCATTGTATTTATGTAATGCGCTTCTTTGAATTAAAACAGTATTGACTGACATTATTCAATGAAATGAACATTCAAATTTCAAGTTAGCTGATAAAAATTACCTGATCCAGCCCCCGAGCCTGCTCCTCCGCCATATCCAAAACCAGATCCAGCTCCAGCTCCGGCTCCAGCACCTGCACCATAACCTAGTCCAGTGCCATAACCTAATCCTGAACCGTAACCGTATCCTCCTCCATAACCTAAACCATAACCGGCACCATATCCATATCCAGCTCCAGAACCAGCACCTGCACCAGCTCCTGATCCACTACCGGCACCAGCACCAGATCCAGAACCTGCTCCTGAACCACTACCTGCTCCAGCACCAGATCCTGATCCTGCACCAGCTCCAGAACCACTACCTGCTCCACTACCAGATCCTGATCCTGCACCAGCTCCAGAACCACTACCTGCTCCACTACCAGATCCTGATCCTGCACCAGCTCCAGAACCACTACCTGCTCCACTACCAGATCCTGATCCTGCACCAGCTCCAGATCCCGAACCAGCTCCAGCCCCTGATCCAGCACCAGCTCCTAAAGCAGAGCGATAGTGAATACGGCTGTTATTTTTTCAATGTAAATAAAAAAATCAATTTTTTTACTGTTAACACATAAATTCTTATCTTGTGAATGGATACAATTCCTTAAATTTTTATTACACAAATCATATGATGAACGTAATAACTTATTATTGTTAAAAGTCGTTTCAAAAGAATTATACCAAACTATTCTTCGTCATATTTTCTTGTATTCTCCTTTCTACATGGGAGAGATGGTTGATAGTAAATTTGTGTTCTGAAGATAATCAAAGAAAATTATGTTATCGAAAATCTGACTAAATCTTATACTCTCAACCTCACAAAAGTAACTATCACTTCAAGAATAAAAGAAATTAGAAATCTTTTTACTTTTTATGCTTATCTCATAATAATAAGCTCTTTCTAAATTAGAAATAAACTTAACAACACACAATATATATTTCATACCTTTTTGGGTTGGCGATTCTTTCCTTAATTTTAACAAATTATGACTTTATATATAAACCACATTATCACTGAAGAAAATATTTTTGAAATAGGAAAAAATATTGAGAAGAAACGTGCCGATCAATAAAGATCACGCTACACACACACGATAGAAAAATCGTTTTTTAAATACACTATGTTGAACAATCCCAGCACAAAGCCCTAGTAGGAAAAGTCACTCTATAAAAATGTGTGCTCTGAAAGAGGTTTAGAATGTCAGTTTAACTGAAAGTTAGTTTTACGGAAACCTGTAATTTTCTTTAAAAAAACCTAGCTCGAAAATTTAAAATGTACTTTTCTTTGCTGAGAGCGATATTTTAAAATTTTTTTGTAACACGTCTAACATTCCCCCGAATTGTGAAACATTTACTTCCATTCATATCTGAAAATTTTATGAAATTGAATTGAAAATTAGTGTTTAATTGTTAAACTGTGACAATTTGTAATACATATGTATTTAAAACTCATTGTTCTAGAAAAAGCAGCAGTATTTAAAAGTTTAGAGAAACCAGTTTCTGGTTTTGTATCTGCAAGTCAATCCAAAATGTTCGTAACTCAAAGCAGGGTAAAATTAATTTTATTCCAAACACTAGACCGCATAACTTATCTCTGTACATGAGTTCAAGAAATTCAAGAACCTCCAAAAGTTAAAATTTAAATTCAAAATTGCTTGCAATAATAACTTTTTTAAATTGAAATAATTCCATCTAACCGATTTTCACAAAAATCTAAAAAACACTTCTGTTAAATGATCGTTCTAATAAGTAATCACATGTGAATCTGTCTTTTCCTTTGCGAAATACATAAAAAGACAAATACATATACAAAAACTAAAAGGCTTTTACTCTAAACTCACATATGTTTAAATGCACGGTTTAAAGTATACATAGCAAAAAATGCGAACAATTAATTTGGTCAGACAGGAGTTTACATATATATGCACCAGAAAAAACACTACGTAAACTATTGTGTTCAATCCACTTTTTAATGCCGAAATATTTCATCTAATCTTGCATTTTTTATTCGCCTCCCATGTCAGCCCGTGTTGGTGAAAGTGCAATAGCCAAGCAATAAATTCCGTTCAAAAGGAATACTGGTAACGTATTTAAAATTACACAATTCTTATTTTTATAATGTGAAGTTACATTAAATACATTAAAAACATCCGACCCTAAAGATATTCATTGATATTCATTCGACTAAAAAAATAAAGCTAATTTGTTAGAAATTTAATTATTGTGTGATTTCTATTAGAAAGATTTGTATCTTGATATAAAAAAAATCAATAAAATTCTAATTAAAGGAATGTCGTAAGTGTTTTCAGATGTTACCTTCTAGCATTGTATTTATGTAATGCGCTTCTTTGAATTAAAACAGTATTGACTGACATTATTCAATAAAATGAACATTCAAATTTCAAGTTAGCTGATAAAAATTACCTGATCCAGCTCCCGAGCCTGCTCCTCCGCCATCTCCAAAACCAGATCCAGCTCCAGCTCCGGCTCCAGCACCTGCACCATAACCTAGTCCAGTGCCATAACCTAATCCTGAACCGTAACCGTATCCTCCTCCATAACCTAAACCAGCTCCATAACCGGCACCATATCCATATCCAGCTCCAGAACCAGCACCTGCACCAGCTCCTGATCCACTACCGGCACCAGCACCAGATCCAGAACCTGCTCCTGAACCACTACCTACTCCAGCACCAGATCCTGATCCTGCACCAGCTCCAGAACCACTACCTGCTCCACTACCAGATCCTGATCCTGCACCAGCTCCAGAACCACTACCTGCTCCACTACCAGATCCTGATCCTGCACCAGCTCCAGATCCCGAACCAGCTCCAGCCCCTGATCCAGCACCAGCTCCTAAAGCAGAGCCATAGTGAATACGACTGTTATTTTTTCAATGTAAATAAAAAAATCAATTTTTTTAATGTTAACACATAAATTCTTATCTTGTGAATGGATACAATTCCTTAAATTTTTATTACACAAATCATATGATGAACGTAATAACTTATTATTGTTAAAAGTCGTTTCAAAAGAATTATACAAAACTATTCTTCGTCATATTTTCTTGTATTCTCCTTTCTACATGGGAGAGATGGTTGATAGTAAATTTGTGTTCTGAAGATAATCAAAGAAAATTATGTTATCGAAAATCTGACTAAATCTTATACTCTCAACCTCACAAAAGTAACTATCACTTCAAGGATAAAAGAAATTAGAAATCTTTTTACTTTTTATGCTTATCTCATAATAATAAGCTCTTTCTAAATTAGAAATGAACTTAATAACACACAATATATATTTCATACCTTTTTGGGTTGGCGATTCTTTCCTTAATTTTAACAAATTATGACTTTATATATAAACCACATTATCACTGAAGAAAATATTTTTGAAATAGGAAAAAATATTGAGAAGAAACGTGCCGATCAATAAAGTTCACGCTACACACACACGATAGAAAAATCGTTTTTTAAATACACTATGTTGAACAATCCCAGCACAAAGCCCTAGTAGGAAAAGTCACTCTATAAAAATGTGTGCTCTGAAAGAGGTTTAGAATGTCAGTTTAACTGAAAGTTAGTTTTACGGAAACCTGTAATTTTCTTTTAAAAAACCTAGCTCGAAAATTTAAAATGTTCTTTTCTTTGCTGAGAGCGATATTTTTAAATTTTTTTGTAACACGTCTAACATTCCCCCGAATTGTGAAACATTTACTTCCATTCATATCTGAAAATTTTATGAAATTGAATTGAAAATTAGTGTTTAATTGTTAAACTGTGACAATTTGTAATACATATGTATTTAAAACTCATTGTTCTAGAAAAAGAGCAGTATTTAAAAGTTTAGAGAAACCAGTTTCTGGTTTTGTATCTGCAAGTCAATCCAAAATGTTCGTAACTCAAAGCAGGGTAAAATTAATTTTATTCCAAACACTAGACCGCATAACTTATCTCTGTACATGAGTTCAAGAAATTCAAGAACCTCCAAAAGTTAAAATTTAAATTCAAAATTGCTTGCAATAATAACTTTTTTAAATTGAAATAATTCCATCTAACCGATTTTCACAATAATCTAAAAAACACTTCTGTTAAATGATTGTTCTAATAAGTAATCACATGTGAATCTGTCTTTTCCTTTGCGAAATACATAAAAAGACAAATACATATACAAAAACTAAAAGGCTTTTACTCTAAACTCACATATGTTTAAATGCACGGTTTAAAGTATACATAGCAAAAAATGCGAACAATTAATTTGGTCAGACAGGAGTTTACGTATATATGCACTAGAAAAAACACTACGTAAACTATTGTGTTCAATCCACTTTTTAATGCCGAAATATTTCATCTAATCTTGCATTTTTTATTCGCCTCCCATGTCAGCCCGTGTTGGTGAAAGTGCAATAGCCAAGCAATAAATTCCGTTAAAAAGGAATACTGGTAACGTATTTAAAATTACACAATTCTTATTTTTATAATGTGAAGTTACATTAAATACATTAAAAACATCCGACCCTAAAGATATTCATTTATATTCATTCGACTAAAAAAATAAAGCTAATTTGTTAGAAATTTAATTATTGTGTGATTTCTATTAGAAAGATTTGTATCTTGATATAAAAAAAATCAATAAAATTCTAATTAAAGGAATGTCGTAAGTGTTTTCAGATGTTACCTTCTAGCATTGTATTTATGTAATGCGCTTCTTTGAATTAAAACAGTATTGACTGACATTATTCAATGAAATGAACATTCAAATTTCAAGTTAGCTGATAAAAATTACCTGATCCAGCCCCCGAGCCTGCTCCTCCGCCATATCCAAAACCAGATCCAGCTCCAGCTCCGGCTCCAGCACCTGCACCATAACCTAGTCCAGTGCCATAACCTAATCCTGAACCGTAACCGTATCCTCCTCCATAACCTAAACCAGCTCCATAACCGGCACCATATCCATATCCAGCTCCAGAACCAGCACCTGCACCAGCTCCTGATCCACTACCGGCACCAGCACCAGATCCAGAACCTGCTCCTGAACCACTACCTGCTCCAGCACCAGATCCTGATCCTGCACCAGCTCCAGAACCACTACCTGCTCCACTACCAGATCCTGATCCTGCACCAGCTCCAGAACCACTACCTGCTCCACTACCAGATCCTGATCCTGCACCAGCTCCAGAACCACTACCTGCTCCACTACCAGATCCTGATCCTGCACCAGCTCCAGATCCCGAACCAGCTCCAGCCCCTGATCCAGCACCAGCTCCTAAAGCAGAGCGATAGTGAATACGGCTGTTATTTTTTCAATGTAAATAAAAAAATCAATTTTTTTACTGTTAACACATAAATTCTTATCTTGTGAATGGATACAATTCCTTAAATTTTTATTACACAAATCATATGATGAACGTAATAACTTATTATTGTTAAAAGTCGTTTCAAAAGAATTATACCAAACTATTCTTCGTCATATTTTCTTGTATTCTCCTTTCTACATGGGAGAGATGGTTGATAGTAAATTTGTGTTCTGAAGATAATCAAAGAAAATTATGTTATCGAAAATCTGACTAAATCTTATACTCTCAACCTCACAAAAGTAACTATCACTTCAAGAATAAAAGAAATTAGAAATCTTTTTACTTTTTATGCTTATCTCATAATAATAAGCTCTTTCTAAATTAGAAATAAACTTAACAACACACAATATATATTTCATACCTTTTTGGGTTGGCGATTCTTTCCTTAATTTTAACAAATTATGACTTTATATATAAACCACATTATCACTGAAGAAAATATTTTTGAAATAGGAAAAAATATTGAGAAGAAACGTGCCGATCAATAAAGATCACGCTACACACACACGATAGAAAAATCGTTTTTTAAATACACTATGTTGAACAATCCCAGCACAAAGCCCTAGTAGGAAAAGTCACTCTATAAAAATGTGTGCTCTGAAAGAGGTTTAGAATGTCAGTTTAACTGAAAGTTAGTTTTACGGAAACCTGTAATTTTCTTTAAAAAAACCTAGCTCGAAAATTTAAAATGTACTTTTCTTTGCTGAGAGCGATATTTTAAAATTTTTTTGTAACACGTCTAACATTCCCCCGAATTGTGAAACATTTACTTCCATTCATATCTGAAAATTTTATGAAATTGAATTGAAAATTAGTGTTTAATTGTTAAACTGTGACAATTTGTAATACATATGTATTTAAAACTCATTGTTCTAGAAAAAGCAGCAGTATTTAAAAGTTTAGAGAAACCAGTTTCTGGTTTTGTATCTGCAAGTCAATCCAAAATGTTCGTAACTCAAAGCAGGGTAAAATTAATTTTATTCCAAACACTAGACCGCATAACTTATCTCTGTACATGAGTTCAAGAAATTCAAGAACCTCCAAAAGTTAAAATTTAAATTCAAAATTGCTTGCAATAATAACTTTTTTAAATTGAAATAATTCCATCTAACCGATTTTCACAAAAATCTAAAAAACACTTCTGTTAAATGATCGTTCTAATAAGTAATCACATGTGAATCTGTCTTTTCCTTTGCGAAATACATAAAAAGACAAATACATATACAAAAACTAAAAGGCTTTTACTCTAAACTCACATATGTTTAAATGCACGGTTTAAAGTATACATAGCAAAAAATGCGAACAATTAATTTGGTCAGACAGGAGTTTACATATATATGCACCAGAAAAAACACTACGTAAACTATTGTGTTCAATCCACTTTTTAATGCCGAAATATTTCATCTAATCTTGCATTTTTTATTCGCCTCCCATGTCAGCCCGTGTTGGTGAAAGTGCAATAGCCAAGCAATAAATTCCGTTCAAAAGGAATACTGGTAACGTATTTAAAATTACACAATTCTTATTTTTATAATGTGAAGTTACATTAAATACATTAAAAACATCCGACCCTAAAGATATTCATTGATATTCATTCGACTAAAAAAATAAAGCTAATTTGTTAGAAATTTAATTATTGTGTGATTTCTATTAGAAAGATTTGTATCTTGATATAAAAAAAATCAATAAAATTCTAATTAAAGGAATGTCGTAAGTGTTTTCAGATGTTACCTTCTAGCATTGTATTTATGTAATGCGCTTCTTTGAATTAAAACAGTATTGACTGACATTATTCAATAAAATGAACATTCAAATTTCAAGTTAGCTGATAAAAATTACCTGATCCAGCTCCCGAGCCTGCTCCTCCGCCATCTCCAAAACCAGATCCAGCTCCAGCTCCGGCTCCAGCACCTGCACCATAACCTAGTCCAGTGCCATAACCTAATCCTGAACCGTAACCGTATCCTCCTCCATAACCTAAACCAGCTCCATAACCGGCACCATATCCATATCCAGCTCCAGAACCAGCACCTGCACCAGCTCCTGATCCACTACCGGCACCAGCACCAGATCCAGAACCTGCTCCTGAACCACTACCTACTCCAGCACCAGATCCTGATCCTGCACCAGCTCCAGAACCACTACCTGCTCCACTACCAGATCCTGATCCTGCACCAGCTCCAGAACCACTACCTGCTCCACTACCAGATCCTGATCCTGCACCAGCTCCAGATCCCGAACCAGCTCCAGCCCCTGATCCAGCACCAGCTCCTAAAGCAGAGCCATAGTGAATACGACTGTTATTTTTTCAATGTAAATAAAAAAATCAATTTTTTTAATGTTAACACATAAATTCTTATCTTGTGAATGGATACAATTCCTTAAATTTTTATTACACAAATCATATGATGAACGTAATAACTTATTATTGTTAAAAGTCGTTTCAAAAGAATTATACAAAACTATTCTTCGTCATATTTTCTTGTATTCTCCTTTCTACATGGGAGAGATGGTTGATAGTAAATTTGTGTTCTGAAGATAATCAAAGAAAATTATGTTATCGAAAATCTGACTAAATCTTATACTCTCAACCTCACAAAAGTAACTATCACTTCAAGGATAAAAGAAATTAGAAATCTTTTTACTTTTTATGCTTATCTCATAATAATAAGCTCTTTCTAAATTAGAAATGAACTTAATAACACACAATATATATTTCATACCTTTTTGGGTTGGCGATTCTTTCCTTAATTTTAACAAATTATGACTTTATATATAAACCACATTATCACTGAAGAAAATATTTTTGAAATAGGAAAAAATATTGAGAAGAAACGTGCCGATCAATAAAGTTCACGCTACACACACACGATAGAAAAATCGTTTTTTAAATACACTATGTTGAACAATCCCAGCACAAAGCCCTAGTAGGAAAAGTCACTCTATAAAAATGTGTGCTCTGAAAGAGGTTTAGAATGTCAGTTTAACTGAAAGTTAGTTTTACGGAAACCTGTAATTTTCTTTTAAAAAACCTAGCTCGAAAATTTAAAATGTTCTTTTCTTTGCTGAGAGCGATATTTTTAAATTTTTTTGTAACACGTCTAACATTCCCCCGAATTGTGAAACATTTACTTCCATTCATATCTGAAAATTTTATGAAATTGAATTGAAAATTAGTGTTTAATTGTTAAACTGTGACAATTTGTAATACATATGTATTTAAAACTCATTGTTCTAGAAAAAGAGCAGTATTTAAAAGTTTAGAGAAACCAGTTTCTGGTTTTGTATCTGCAAGTCAATCCAAAATGTTCGTAACTCAAAGCAGGGTAAAATTAATTTTATTCCAAACACTAGACCGCATAACTTATCTCTGTACATGAGTTCAAGAAATTCAAGAACCTCCAAAAGTTAAAATTTAAATTCAAAATTGCTTGCAATAATAACTTTTTTAAATTGAAATAATTCCATCTAACCGATTTTCACAATAATCTAAAAAACACTTCTGTTAAATGATTGTTCTAATAAGTAATCACATGTGAATCTGTCTTTTCCTTTGCGAAATACATAAAAAGACAAATACATATACAAAAACTAAAAGGCTTTTACTCTAAACTCACATATGTTTAAATGCACGGTTTAAAGTATACATAGCAAAAAATGCGAACAATTAATTTGGTCAGACAGGAGTTTACGTATATATGCACTAGAAAAAACACTACGTAAACTATTGTGTTCAATCCACTTTTTAATGCCGAAATATTTCATCTAATCTTGCATTTTTTATTCGCCTCCCATGTCAGCCCGTGTTGGTGAAAGTGCAATAGCCAAGCAATAAATTCCGTTAAAAAGGAATACTGGTAACGTATTTAAAATTACACAATTCTTATTTTTATAATGTGAAGTTACATTAAATACATTAAAAACATCCGACCCTAAAGATATTCATTGATATTCATTCGACTAAAAAAATAAAGCTAATTTGTTAGAAATTTAATTATTGTGTGATTTCTATTAGAAAGATTTGTATCTTGATATAAAAAAAATCAATAAAATTCTAATTAAAGGAATGTCGTAAGTGTTTTCAGATGTTACCTTCTAGCATTGTATTTATGTAATGCGCTTCTTTGAATTAAAACAGTATTGACTGACATTATTCAATGAAATGAACATTCAAATTTCAAGTTAGCTGATAAAAATTACCTGATCCAGCCCCCGAGCCTGCTCCTCCGCCATATCCAAAACCAGATCCAGCTCCAGCTCCGGCTCCAGCACCTGCACCATAACCTAGTCCAGTGCCATAACCTAATCCTGAACCGTAACCGTATCCTCCTCCATAACCTAAACCAGCTCCATAACCGGCACCATATCCATATCCAGCTCCAGAACCAGCACCTGCACCAGCTCCTGATCCACTACCGGCACCAGCACCAGATCCAGAACCTGCTCCTGAACCACTACCTGCTCCAGCACCAGATCCTGATCCTGCACCAGCTCCAGAACCACTACCTGCTCCACTACCAGATCCTGATCCTGCACCAGCTCCAGAACCACTACCTGCTCCACTACCAGATCCTGATCCTGCACCAGCTCCAGAACCACTACCTGCTCCACTACCAGATCCTGATCCTGCACCAGCTCCAGATCCCGAACCAGCTCCAGCCCCTGATCCAGCACCAGCTCCTAAAGCAGAGCGATAGTGAATACGGCTGTTATTTTTTCAATGTAAATAAAAAAATCAATTTTTTTACTGTTAACACATAAATTCTTATCTTGTGAATGGATACAATTCCTTAAATTTTTATTACACAAATCATATGATGAACGTAATAACTTATTATTGTTAAAAGTCGTTTCAAAAGAATTATACCAAACTATTCTTCGTCATATTTTCTTGTATTCTCCTTTCTACATGGGAGAGATGGTTGATAGTAAATTTGTGTTCTGAAGATAATCAAAGAAAATTATGTTATCGAAAATCTGACTAAATCTTATACTCTCAACCTCACAAAAGTAACTATCACTTCAAGAATAAAAGAAATTAGAAATCTTTTTACTTTTTATGCTTATCTCATAATAATAAGCTCTTTCTAAATTAGAAATAAACTTAACAACACACAATATATATTTCATACCTTTTTGGGTTGGCGATTCTTTCCTTAATTTTAACAAATTATGACTTTATATATAAACCACATTATCACTGAAGAAAATATTTTTGAAATAGGAAAAAATATTGAGAAGAAACGTGCCGATGAATAAAGATCACGCTACACACACACGATAGAAAAATCGTTTTTTAAATACACTATGTTGAACAATCCCAGCACAAAGCCCTAGTAGGAAAAGTCACTCTATAAAAATGTGTGCTCTGAAAGAGGTTTAGAATGTCAAATTAACTGAAAGTTAGTTTTACGGAAACCTGTAATTTTCTTTAAAAAAACCTAGCTCGAAAATTTAAAATGTACTTTTCTTTGCTGAGAGCGATATTTTTAAATTTTTTTGTAACACGTCTAACATTCCCCCGAATTGTGAAACATTTACTTCCATTCATATCTGAAAATTTTATGAAATTGAATTGAAAATTGGTGTTTAATTGTTAAACTGTGACAATTTGTAATACATATGTATTTAAAACTCATTGTTCTAGAAAAAGCAGCAGTATTTAAAAGTTTAGAGAAACCAGTTTCTGGTTTTGTATCTGCAAGTCAATCCAAAATGTTCGTAACTCAAAGCAGGGTAAAATTAATTTTATTCCAAACACTAGACCGCATAACTTATCTCTGTACATGAGTTCAAGAAATTCAAGAACCTCCAAAAGTTAAAAATTTAAATTCAAAATTGCTTGCAATAATAACTTTTTTAAATTGAAATAATTCCATCTAACAGATTTTCACAAAAATCTAAAAAACACTTCTGTTAAATGATCGTTCTAATAAGTAATCACATGTGAATCTGTCTTTTCCTTTGCGAAATACATAAAAAGACAAATACATATACAAAAACTAAAAGGCTTTTAC
Organism: Salticus scenicus; assembly: GCA_963930645.1. NCBI lineage: Eukaryota > Metazoa > Arthropoda > Arachnida > Araneae > Salticidae > Salticus > Salticus scenicus. The sequence goes on from OZ005660.1 coordinate 96,879,342, forward strand.
TCTAAACTCACATATGTTTAAATGCACGGTTTAAAGTATACATAGCAAAAAATGCGAACAATTAATTTGGTCAGACAGGAGTTTACATATATATGCACCAGAAAAAACACTACGTAAACTATTGTGTTCAATCCACTTTTTAATGCCGAAATATTTCATCTAATCTTGCATTTTTTATTCGCCTCCCATGTCAGCCCGTGTTGGTGAAAGTGCAATAGCCAAGCAATAAATTCCGTTCAAAAGGAATACTGGTAACGTATTTAAAATTACACAATTCTTATTTTTATAATGTGAAGTTACATTAAATACATTAAAAACATCCGACCCTAAAGATATTCATTGATATTCATTCGACTAAAAAAATAAAGCTAATTTGTTAGAAATTTAATTATTGTGTGATTTCTATTAGAAAGATTTGTATCTTGATATAAAAAAAATCAATAAAATTCTAATTAAAGGAATGTCGTAAGTGTTTTCAGATGTTACCTTCTAGCATTGTATTTATTAGTGGCGTAGCGTGATATTTGAAACTGGGCATGCTCTAAAGCCAACTGTGGAAAGAGCACTACTTCTAAATTCGTTATCATTTCTTACAATTTAAGTACGTAAATTTCCAATTTCTTCAAACCGTAAATATAATTTTACACATGTATTTTATCAAATTTATCTTGGCAGCATTTATTTAAATGCCACTCATTTTAATTTAATGAAGAACTAGTAGGCTTTGCATGCTTCACTGGTTACTACATAAAAATGAATTTTCAAAGAAATTGAATCACTAATTTTTTATGCATCTCTTAAAACATATATATATATATATATATAAATTCATTAAAGCCACGCAAAATATGGCAGTGACTTCCTTACAATGTCGGATCCGGATCCCCACTGCTTGTGATAGCGCTTTAACTCGGACCACAAATAGTTCTTATACATGAACTTAATTGTTGAACATTTTAATAAAGTTAAAAATGTAATAAGTTTAATTATTTTTATTATATTGACATTTGATACCAAAAGAAAAATTAAAAAAAATAAAAAAATAAAAAATGATAAACATTTTTCCCTTTCAAAGAAACTTTTAATTTTCCAAATAAAAAATCGTTTTGAAGAGGCAACTATTGAAATAAAATATCTTGTTTTGTTCAATTAAAATAAAATCTGTCAATAGCTTCGCTTTTTAAAAGGCATCACCAAAGCGTTGCTATGTAGTAACTGTAATAAGCTAGTAACCATTGCTAAGGAATAGAGACGATTAAAAATAAAAACCAGGCAATTTGAAAAAAATTTAGGAAAAGGAAAAATTTGAGGGGAAGGGGGAAGGATTCAAATATTCTGATCCAAAATTAAAAAAAAAAAAAATCTCGATGAGGTGCGCATTTGCAATATTCAAGCTATACCTCTGTCACATTTTGTAGCTGTGTAATCAAAGGCCTTAGCTTCAGAGCCAAGTTCTTACAAAAGGAAATTTTGATACCACTATTTTTATATTGCAATTTTTCACTTGATGAATCGTTGATATTTATTTTACCTGTTTAAAAAAATACTATATTAAAATAATGGTATCTAAATTTTTATTCGTGAAATTGTTCAGAGTGCACGCAGATACGCAGGGAGAGACAGACAATTATCTTTAAAACAAACAATTCTCTTTACCCATGTACAGAGACAACATAAGTAAAATTTTGATCATAATTTTATTTCTTTCGGAAGTTTTCGTTTGGTATGAGTTATTTAGGCTAAAAAAAAAAAAAAAAAAAAAAAAACAGCAGTAATTTTCCTGTCGCATAAAATAACAGATATTTTTATGCAAATTTCATTTTATAGTTGAGTGATCATTTATAAATAAATTCAGTTTTTTTTTTATTACATCATTGTAAAATAAAGCATTAAATTTTACTTTACCAATAACATTTTTTAACTGACAACATCGTCAATCTATTCCGTCATTCTTGTCTTTGAGTAGATGGACAAAATGGAAAAACTAGTTCTCACTGACTATGTGAACACTTTCAACGGAAGATAAGAAAATGAAAATCCCTAATACTTTAGCAGTACGGGAAAACTACAGGACATGCTCTGGATGAATAGCATGACTTGGGGTCTTTAAAGAGCGGAAATCCCCTTGTGTGGGAAAATTAGTGCAATGAATATTTCCTCACACAACAAAAATTCCCTATCCAAGGGTATGCTTTAGGAAAGTAGCATGCCTTACGGAGTAACCGGTCAGGAAATGGTGTTTTCCAAGAATTATCTTATGTAATAGAAGACATTTTCTTTCAGAATAGTTTTCGAAAATTAAATGACGGCTAATGGATGGATGGTAGCGAGTGATTAATAAAATCAGCTGTTAAATTATTATTCTTTCTTTCTTTTTTTAATCAAAATATGTTTGAAGTTTAGACAGTTTTTAGCGGGTATGCGGCGCATGCCTAGCATACCCTGAGAATACGCCACTGGTATTTATGTAATGCGCTTCTTTGAATTAAAACAGTATTGACTGACATTATTCAATAAAATGAACATTCAAATTTCAAGTTAGCTGATAAAAATTACCTGATCCAGCTCCCGAGCCTGCTCCTCCGCCATATCCAAAACCAGATCCAGCTCCAGCTCCGGCACCAGCACCTGCACCATAACCTAGTCCAGTGCCATAACCTAATCCTGAACCGTAACCGTATCCTCCTCCATAACCTAAACCAGCTCCATAACCGGCACCATATCCATATCCAGCTCCAGAACCAGCACCTGCACCAGCTCCTGATCCACTACCGGCACCAGCACCAGATCCAGAACCTGCTCCTGAACCACTACCTGCTCCAGCACCAGATCCTGATCCTGCACCAGCTCCAGAACCACTACCTGCTCCACTACCAGATCCTGATCCTGCACCAGCTCCAGAACCACTGCCTGCTCCACTACCAGATCCTGATCCTGCACCAGCTCCAGATCCCGAACCAGCTCCAGCCCCTGATCCAGCACCAGCTCCTAAAGCAGAGCGATAGTGAATACGACTGTTATTTTTTCAATGTAAATAAAAAAATCAATTTTTTTACTGTTAACATAAATTCTTATCTTGTGAATGGATACAATTCCTTAAATTTTTATTACACAAATCATATGATGAACGTAATAACTTATTATTGTTAAAAGTCGTTTCAAAAGAATTATACAAAACTATTCTTCGTCATATTTTCTTGTATTCTCCTTTCTACATGGGAGAGATGGTTGATAGTAAATTTGTGTTCTGAAGATAATCAAAGAAAATTATGTTATCGAAAATCTGACTAAATCTTATACTCTCAACCTCACAAGAGTAACTATCACTTCAAGGATAAAAGAAATTAGAAATATTTTTACTTTTATGCTTATCTCATAATAATAAGCTCTTTCTAAATTAGAAATGAACTTAACAACACACAATATATATTTCATACCTTTTTGGGTTGGCGATTCTTTCCTTAATTTTAACAAATTATGACTTTATATATAAACCACATTATCAGTGAAGAAAATATTTTTGAAATAGGAAAAAATATTGAGAAGAAACGTGCCGATCAATAAAGTTCACGCTACACACACACGATAGAAAAATCGTTTTTTAAATACACTATGTTGAACAATCCCAGCACAAAGCCCTAGTAGGAAAAGTCACTCTATAAAAATGTGTGCTCTGAAAGAGGTTTAGAATGTCAGTTTAACTGAAAGTTAGTTTTACGGAAACCTGTAATTTTCTTTAAAAAAAACCTAGCTCGAAAATTTAAAATGTTCTTTTCTTTGCTGAGAGCGATATTTTTAAATTTTTTTATAACATGTCTAACATTCCCCCGAATTGTGAAACATTTACTTCCATTCATATCTGAAAATTTTATGAAATTGAATTGAAAATTAGTGTTTAATTGTTAAACTGTGACTGTTTGTAATACATATGTATTTAAAACTCATTGTTCTAAAAAAAGCAGCAGTATTTAAAAGTTTAGAGAAACCAGTTTCTGGTTTTTTATCTGCAAGTCAATCCAAAATGTTCGTAACTCAAAGCAGGGTAAAATTAATTTTATTCCAAACACTAGACCGCATAACTTATCTCTGTACATGAGTTCAAGAAATTCAAGAACCTCCAAAAGTTAAAAATTTAAATTCAAAATTGCTTGCAATAATAACTTTTTTAAATTGAAATAATTCCATCTAACAGATTTTCACAAAAATCTAAAAAACACTTCTGTTAAATGATCGTTCTAATAAGTAATCACATGTGAATCTGTCTTTTCCTTTGCGAAATACATAAAAAGACAAATACATATACAAAAACTAAAAGGCTTTTACTGTAAACTCACATATGTTTAAATGCACGGTTTAAAGTATACATAGCAAAAAATGCGAACAATTAATTTGGTCAGACAGGAGTTTACATATATATGCACCAGAAAAAACACTACGTAAACTATTGTGTTCAATCCACTTTTTAATGCCGAAATATTTCATCTAATCTTGCATTTTTTATTCGCCTCCCATGTCAGCCCGTGTTGGTGAAAGTGCAATAGCCAAGCAATAAATTCCGTTCAAAAGGAATACTGGTAACGTATTTAAAATTACACAATTCTTATTTTTATAATGTGAAGTTACATTAAATACATTAAAAACATCCGACCCTAAAGATATTCATTGATATTCATTCGACTAAAAAAATAAAGCTAATTTGTTAGAAATTTAATTATTGTATGATTTCTACTAGCAAGATTTGTATCTTGATATAAAAAAAATCAATAAAATTCTAATTAAAGGAATGTCGTAAGTGTTTTCAGATGTTACCTTCTAGCATTGTATTTATGTAATGCGCTTCTTTGAATTAAAACAGTATTGACTGATATTATTCAATGAAATGAACATTCAAATTTCAAGTTAGCTGATAAAAATTACCTGATCCAGCTCCCGAGCCTGCTCCTCCGCCATATCCAAAACCAGATCCAGCTCCAGCTCCGGCTCCAGCACCTGCACCATAACCTAGTCCAGTGCCATAACCTAATCCTGAACCGTAACCGTATCCTCCTCCATAACCTAAACCAGCTCCATAACCGGCACCATATCCAGCTCCAGAACCAGCACCTGCACCAGCTCCTGATCCACTACCGGCACCAGCTCCAGATCCAGAACCTGCTCCTGAACCACTACCTGCTCCAGCACCAGATCCTGATCCTACACCAGCTCCAGAACCACTACCTGCTCCACTACCAGATCCTGATCCTGCACCAGCTCCAGAACCACTACCTGCTCCACTACCAGATCCTGATCCTGCACCAGCTCCAGATCCCGAACCAGCTCCAGCCCCTGATCCAGCGCCAGCTCCTAAAGAAGAGCGATAGTGAATACGACTGTTATTTTTTCAATGTAAATAAAAAAATCAATTTTTTTACTGTTAACACATAAATTCTTATCTTGTGAATGGATACAATTCCTTAAATTTTTATTACACAAATCATATGATGAACGTAATAACTTATTATTGTTAAAAGTCGTTTCAAAAGAATTATACAAAACTATTCTTCGTCATATTTTCTTGTATTCTCCTTTCTGCATGGGAGAGATGGTTGATAGTAAATTTGTGTTCTGAAGATAATCAAAGAAAATTATGTTATCGAAAATCTGACTAAATCTTATACTCTCAACCTCACAAGAGTAACTATCACTTCAAGGATAAAAGAAATTAGAAATATTTTTACTTTTTATGCTTATCTCATAATAATAAGCTCTTTCTAAATTAGAAATGAACTTAACAACACACAATATATATTTCATACCTTTTTGGGTTGGCGATTCTTTCCTGAAATTTAACAAATTATGACTTTATATATAAACCACATTATCACTGAAGAAAATATTTTTGAAATAGGAAAAAATATTGAGAAGAAACGTGCCGATCAATAAATTTCACGCTACACACACACGATAGAAAAATCGTTTTTTAAATACACTATGTTGAACAATCCCAGCACAAAGCCCTAGTAGGAAAAGTCACTCTATAAAAATGTGTGCTCTGAAAGAGGTTTAGAATGTCAGTTTAACTGAAAGTTAGTTTTACGGAAACCTGTAATTTTCTTTAAAAAAAACCTAGCTCGAAAATTTAAAATGTTCTTTTCTTTGCTGAGAGCGATATTTTTAAATTTTTTTATAACATGTCTAACATTCCCCCGAATTGTGAAACATTTACTTCCATTCATATCTGAAAATTTTATGAAATTGAATTGAAAATTAGTGTTTAATTGTTAAACTGTGACTGTTTGTAATACATATGTATTTAAAACTCATTGTTCTAAAAAAAGCAGCAGTATTTAAAAGTTTAGAGAAACCAGTTTCTGGTTTTCTATCTGCAAGTCAATCCAAAATGTTCGTAACTCAAAGCAGGGTAAAATTAATTTTATTCCAAACACTAGACCGCATAACTTATCTCTGTACATGAGTTCAAGAAATTCAAGAACCTCCAAAAGTTAAAAATTTAAATTCAAAATTGCTTGCAATAATAACTTTTTTAAATTGAAATAATTCCATCTAACAGATTTTCACAAAAATCTAAAAAACACTTCTGTTAAATGATCGTTCTAATAAGTAATCACATGTGAATCTGTCTTTTCCTTTGCGAAATACATAAAAAGACAAATACATATACAAAAACTAAAAGGCTTTTACTCTAAACTCACATATGTTTAAATGCACGGTTTAAAGTATACATAGCAAAAAATGCGAACAATTAATTTGGTCAGACAGGAGTTTACATATATATGCACCAGAAAAAACACTACGTAAACTATTGTGTTCAATCCACTTTTTAATGCCGAAATATTTCATCTAATCTTGGATTTTTTATTCGCCTCCCATGTCAGCCCGTGTTGGTGAAAGTGCAATAGCCAAGCAATAAATTCCGTTCAAAAGGAATACTGGTAACGTATTTAAAATTACACAATTCTTATTTTTATAATGTGAAGTTACATTAAATACATTAAAAACATCCGACCCTAAAGATATTCATTGATATTCATTCGACTAAAAAAATAAAGCTAATTTGTTAGAAATTTAATTATTGTATGATTTCTACTAGCAAGATTTGTACCTTGATATAAAAAAAATCAATAAAATTCTAATTAAAGGAATGTCGTAAGTGTTTTCAGATGTTACCTTCTAGCATTGTATTTATGTAATGCGCTTCTTTGAATTAAAACAGTATTGACTGATATTATTCAATGAAATGAACATTCAAATTTCAATTTAGCTGATAAAAATTACCTGATCCAGCTCCCGAGCCTGCTCCTCCGCCATATCCAAAACCAGATCCAGCTCCAGCTCCGGCTCCAGCACCTGCACCATAACCTAGTCCAGTGCCATAACCTAATCCTGAACCGTAACCGTATCCTCCTCCATAACCTAAACCAGCTCCATAACCGGCACCATATCCAGCTCCAGAACCAGCACCTGCACCAGCTCCTGATCCACTACCGGCACCAGCTCCAGATCCAGAACCTGCTCCTGAACCACTACCTGCTCCAGCACCAGATCCTGATCCTACACCAGCTCCAGAACCACTACCTGCTCCACTACCAGATCCTGATCCTGCACCAGCTCCAGAACCACTACCTGCTCCACTACCAGATCCTGATCCTGCACCAGCTCCAGATCCCGAACCAGCTCCAGCCCCTGATCCAGCGCCAGCTCCTAAAGAAGAGCGATAGTGAATACGACTGTTATTTTTTCAATGTAAATAAAAAAATCAATTTTTTTACTGTTAACACATAAATTCTTATCTTGTGAATGGATACAATTCCTTAAATTTTTATTACACAAATCATATGATGAACGTAATAACTTATTATTGTTAAAAGTCGTTTCAAAAGAATTATACAAAACTATTCTTCGTCATATTTTCTTGTATTCTCCTTTCTGCATGGGAGAGATGGTTGATAGTAAATTTGTGTTCTGAAGATAATCAAAGAAAATTATGTTATCGAAAATCTGACTAAATCTTATACTCTCAACTTCACAAGAGTAACTATCACTTCAAGGATAAAAGAAATTAGAAATATTTTTACTTTTTATGCTTATCTCATAATAATAAGCTCTTTCTAAATTAGAAATGAACTTAACAACACACAATATATATTTCATACCTTTTTGGGTTGGCGATTCTTTCCTGAATTTTAACAAATTATGACTTTATATATAAACCACATTATCACTGAAGAAAATATTTTTGAAATAGGAAAAAATATTGAGAAGAAACGTGCCGATCAATAAATTTCACGCTACACACACACGATAGAAAAATCGTTTTTTAAATACACTATGTTGAACAATCCCAGCACAAACCCTAGTAGGAAAAGTCAATCTATAAAAATGTGTGCTCTGAAAGAGGTTTAGAATGTCAGTTTAATTGAAAGTTAGTTTTACGGAAACCTGTAATTTTCTTTAAAAAAACCTAGCTGGAAAATTTAAAATGTTCTTTTGTTTGCTGATAGCAAGATTTTTAAATTTTTTTATAACATGTCTAACATTCCCCCGAATTGTGAAACATTTACTTCCATTCATATCTGAAAATTTTATAAATTTAATTGAAAACTAGTGTTTAGTTGTTAAACTGTGACAATTTGTAGTACATATGTATTTAAAACACATTGTTCTAGAAAAAGCAGCAGTATTTAAAAATTTAGAGAAACCAGTTTCTGGTTTTGTATCTGCAAGTAAATCCAAAATGTTCGTAACTCAAAGCACAGTAAAATTAATTTTATTCCTAACACTGGACCGAATATCTTATCTCTATACATTAGTTCAAGAAATTCAAGAGCCTCCAAAAGTTAAAATTTAAATTCAAAATTGCTTGCAATAATAACTTTTTTAAATTGAAATAATTCCATCTAACAGATTTTCACAATAATCTAAAAAACACTTCTGTTAAATGATTGTTCTAATAAGTAATCACATGTGAATCTGTCTTTTCCTTTGCGAAATACATAAAAAGACAAATACTTATACAAAAACTAAAAGGCTTTTACTCTAAACTCACATATGTTTAAATGCACGGTTTAAAGTATACATAGCAAAAAATGCGAACAATTAATTTGGTAAGACAGGAGTTTACATATATATGCACCAGAAAAAGCACTACGTAAACTATTGTGTTCAATCCACTTTTTAATGCCGAAATATTTCATCTAATCTTGCATTTTTTATTCGCCTCCCATGTCAGCCCGTGTTGGTGAAAGTGCAATAGCCAAGCAATAAATTCCGTTCAAAAGGAATACTGGTAACGTATTTAAAATTACACAATTCTTATTTTTATAATGTGAAGTTACATTAAATACATTAAAAACATCCGACCCTAAAGATATTCATTGATATTCATTCGACTAAAAAAATAAAGCTAATTTATTAGAAATTTAATTATTGTATGATTTCTACTAGCAAGATTTGTATCTTGATATAAAAAAAATCAATAAAATTCTAATTAAAGGAATGTCGTAAGTGTTTTCAGATGTTACCTTCTAGCATTGTATTTATGTAATGCGCTTCTTTGAATTAAAACAGTATTGACTGATATTATTCAATGAAATGAACATTCAAATTTCAAGTTAGCTGATAAAAATTACCTGATCCAGCTCCCGAGCCTGCTCCTCCGCCATATCCAAAACCAGATCCAGCTCCAGCTCCGGCTCCAGCACCTGCACCATAAACTAGTCCAGTGCCATAACCTAATCCTGAACCGTAACCGTATCCTCCTCCATAACCTAAACCAGCTCCATAACCGGCACCATATCCAGCTCCAGAACCAGCACCTGCACCAGCTCCTGATCCACTACCGGCACCAGCTCCAGATCCAGAACCTGCTCCTGAACCACTACCTGCTCCAGCACCAGATCCTGATCCTACACCAGCTCCAGAACCACTACCTGCTCCACTACCAGATCCTGATCCTGCACCAGCTCCAGAACCACTACCTGCTCCACTACCAGATCCTGATCCTGCACCAGCTCCAGATCCCGAACCAGCTCCAGCCCCTGATCCAGCGCCAGCTCCTAAAGAAGAGCGATAGTGAATACGACTGTTATTTTTTCAATGTAAATAAAAAAATCAATTTTTTTACTGTTAACACATAAATTCTTATCTTGTGAATGGATACAATTCCTTAAATTTTTATTACACAAATCATATGATGAACGTAATAACTTATTAATGTTAAAAGTCGTTTCAAAAGAATTATACAAAACTATTCTTCGTCATATTTTCTTGTATTCTCCTTTCTGCATGGGAGAGATGGTTGATAGTAAATTTGTGTTCTGAAGATAATCAAAGAAAATTATGTTATCGAAAATCTGACTAAATCTTATACTCTCAACCTCACAAGAGTAACTATCACTTCAAGGATAAAAGAAATTAGAAATATTTTTACTTTTTATGCTTATCTCATAATAATAAGCTCTTTCTAAATTAGAAATGAACTTAACAACACACAATATATATTTCATACCTTTTTGGGTTGGCGATTCTTTCCTGAATTTTAACAAATTATGACTTTATATATAAACCACATTATAACTGAAGAAAATATTTTTGAAATAGGAAAAAATATTGAGAAGAAACGTGCCGATCAATAAATTTCACGCTACACACACACGATAGAAAAATCGTTTTTTAAATACACTATGTTGAACAATCCCAGCACAAACCCTAGTAGGAAAAGTCAATCTATAAAAATGTGTGCTCTGAAAGAGGTTTAGAATGTCAGTTTAACTGAAAGTTAGTTTTACGGAAACCTGTAATTTTCTTTAAAAAAACCTAGCTCGAAAATTTAAAATGTTCTTTTGTTTGCTGATAGCGAGATTTTTAAATTTTTTTATAACATGTCTAACATTCCCCCGAATTGTGAAACATTTACTTCCATTCATATCTGAAAATTTTATAAATTTAATTGAAAACTAGTGTTTAGTTGTTAAACTGTGACAATTTGTAATACATATGTATTTAAAACACATTGTTCTAGAAAAAGCAGCAGTATTTAAAAGTTTAGAGACACCAGTTTCTGGTTTTGTATCTGCAAGTAAATCCAAAATGTTCGTAACTCAAAGCACAGTAAAATTAATTTTATTCCTAACACTGGACCGAATATCTTATCTCTATACATAAGTTCAAGAAATTCAAGAGCCTCCAAAAGTTAAAATTTAAATTCAAAATTGCTTGCAATAATAACTTTTTTAAATTGAAATAATTCCATCTAACCGATTTTCACAAAAATCTAAAAAACACTTCTGTTAAATGATTGCTCTAATAAGTAATCACATGTGAATCTGTCTTTTCCTTTGCGAAATACATAAAAAGACAAATACTTATACAAAAACTAAAAGGCTTTTACTCTAAACTCACATATGTTTAAATGCACGGTTTAAAGTATACATAGCAAAAAATGCGAACAATTAATTTGGTCAGACAGGAGTTTACATATATAAGCACCTGATAAAACACTACGTAAACTATTGTGTTCAATCCACTTTTTAATGCCGAAATACTTCATCTAATCTTGCATTTTTTATTCGCTTCCCATGTCAGCCCGTGTTGGTGAAAGTGCAATAGCCAAGCAATAAATTCCGTTCAAAGGAATAATGGTAACGTATTTAAAATTACACAATTCTTATTTTTTTAATGTGAAGTTACATTAAATACATTAAAAACATCCGACCCTAAAGATATTCATTGATATTCATTCGACTAAAAAAATAAAGCTAATTTGTTAGAAATTTAATTATTGTATGATTTCTACTAGCAAGATTTGTATCTTGATATAAAAAAAATCAATAAAATTCTAATTAAAGGAATGTCGCAAGTGTTTTCAAATGTTACCTTCTAGCACTGTATTTATGTAATGCGCTTCTTTGAGTTAAAACAGTATTGACTGACATTATTCAATGAAATTAACATTCAAATTTCAAGTTAGCTGATAAAAATTACCTGATCCAGCTCCCGAGCCTGCTCCTCCGCCATATCCAAAACCAGATCCAGCTCCAGCTCCGGCTCCAGCACCTGCACCATAACCTAGTCCAGTGCCATAACCTAATCCAGAACCGTAACCGTATCCTCCTCCATAACCTAAACCAGCTCCATTACCGGCACCATATCCAGCTCCAGAACCAGCACCTGCACCAGCTCCTGATCCACTACCGGCACCAGCACCAGATCCAGAACCTGCTCCTGAACCACTACCTGCTCCAGCACCAGATCCTGATCCTGCACCAGCTCCAGAACCACTACCTGCTCCACTACCAGATCCTGATCCTGCACCAGCTCCAGAACCACTACCTGCTCCACTACCAGATCCTGATCCTGCACCAGCGCCAGATCCCGAACCAGCTCCAGCCCCTGATCCAGCGCCAGCTCCTAAAGCAGAGCGATAGTGAATACGACTGTTTTTTTTTCAATGTAAATAAAAAATCAATTTTTTTACTGTTAACACATAAATTCTTATCTTGTGAATGAATACAATTCCTTAAATTTTTATTACACAAATCTTTTGATGAACGTAATAACTTATTATTGTTAAAAGTCGTTTCAAAAGAATTATACAAAACTATTCTTCGTCATATTTTCTTGTATTCTCCTTTCTACATGGGAGAGATGGTTGATAGTAAATTTGTGTTCTGAAGATAATCAAAGAAAATTATGTTATCGAAAATCTGACTAAATCTTATACTCTCAACCTCACAAGAGTAAACTATCACTTCAAGGATAAAAGAAATTAGAAATATTTTTACTTTTTATGCTTATCTCATAATAATAAGCTCTTTATAAATTAGAAATGAACTTAACAACACACAATATATATTTCATACCTTTTTATGTTGGCGATTGTTTTCTTAATTTTAAGAAATTATGACTTTATATATAAACCACATTATCACTGAAGAAAATATTTTTGAAATAGGAAAAAATATTGAGAAGAAACGTGCCGATCAATAAATTTCACGCTACACACACACGATAGAAAAATCTTTTTTAAATACACTATGTTGAACAATCCCAGCACAAAGCCCTAGTAGGAAAAGTCACTCTATAAAAATGTGTGCTCTGAAAGAGGTTTTGAATGTCAGTTTAACTAAAAGTTAGTTTTACGGAAACCTGTAATTTTCTTTAAAATACCTAGCTCGAAAATTTAAAATGTTCTTTTCTTTGCTGACAGCGAGATACTTAAAATTTTTTATAACATGTCTATCATTCCCCCGAATTGTGAAACATTCACTTCCATTCATATCTGAAAATTTTATGAAATTAAATTGAAAATTAGTGTTTAATTGTTAAACTGTGACAATTTGTAATACATATGTATTTAAAACTCATTGTTCCAGAAAAAGCAGCAGTATTTAAAAGTTTAGAGAAACCAGTTTCTGGTTTTGTATCTGCAAGTCAATACAAAATGTTCGTAACTCAAAGCAGGGTAAAATTAATTTTATTCCAAACGCTAGACCGCATAACTTATCTCTGTACATGAGTTCAAGAAATTCAAGAACCTCCAAAAGTTAAAATTTAAATGCAAAATTGCTTGCAATGATCACTTTTTTAAATTGAAATAATTCCATCTAACAAATTTTCACACAAATCTAAAAAACACTCCTATTAAATCATTGTGCTAATAAGTAATCACGTGCGAATCTGTCTTTTTCTCTGTCGTTCTCTTCCTCCTCCAAAATAAATTTAAATGCAAAATTGATTTAAATGATCATTTTCTTAAATTGAAATAAATCCATCTAACATATTTTCACTCAAATGCAAGAAACAATCCGATTAAATCATCGTTCTAATAAGTAATCTCATGTGAAGCTCTCTATTCCTTTGGGAAATGCTTAAAAAGACAAATACGTATACGAGAAGGAAAAGGATTTACTTTAAACACACATGTCTCTATGGACGGTTTTAAGTAGATGGAGCAAAAAAAGCGAATAATTAATTTGATATGACATGAGCTTATATATATGTACTTGAAAAAACAGTACAGAAACTACTGTATTCAATACTCTTTTTAACCGACTTCAAAAAGGAGGAATTTCTCATTTCAAACTTTTTTTTTTTTTTTTTTTTTTTTGTGGCTCATAACTTCTGAACGGATGCTCCGATTTTGATACTTGTTGTTTTGTTGTAGAGGTGTTGGTCTGAAATTGCCCCCTTTGTAATATCTTTACAATCAAAAGAAAATACAGGTGTCCGAAAAAAGTCAGTCCGGACTCCTTTAAGATAGGGGGAAAAGTTAATTACAGTACGAAAAAAAGTTTGTAGACATGAATGCTAAAAACTGAACGATTAAAACGTGTATTTGTTTGTCCACAATTTCCTATTTTATTTTGTGCACACTTCAACGGCAATGCATACGTTGTAGCGTAGCGGGTGACATTTATGCTATGTAAAATTTAAAGTATGGTGATTGTAAGCGGTCGCATCGATTAACATATAGACGTTTTAAACCGACTTCATAAAGGAGGAGGTTCTCAATTGAAACCATGTTTTTTGTTGTAGTTGAGGTGCTTATAGCTACGTAAGGAATTCTTTAATACTTTTTTTTTCTTGTCGTAAAGATCTTGACCTGAAATAGGTCTCATTATGCTTTCGTTATTATCTAAACAAATTACAGGGCATTTACGAAAGTCTATTCTCACTCTAACTACTGAAAGGCCGCCTGTAGAAAATTTAGGGTAAAAATTTTTCGTTTCGAAAAACGATTGGGTTTATCTTCATCTTCAGGAAAATTTGCGTTCGCTTTTAACCTTTTATCGGGCAGTTGCAACATATAGCAGAAATTGGATTTATTCGGATACGAAAATAAATATTTTGAAGAAAGTTTTGTGTTAAGGAAGTTTTAAGGAGTTAAATTTATTAGACATATCCTCATCTTAAGAAAAAATTGCGTTAGCTGTTAACATTTTATCGACCATTTGCAACATATGGCAGAAATATTGTCTACTCGAAACTAGATGTAAGGATTTTGATGAAAGTTTGAGGTTAAGACTTCGCTCACAATATTAGTAATTTTAAACTCAGATTTTTAACGCCAGTATTTTTAAAAAGTAATCTGTCACATATATTTTTAGCGAATAAATAACATTAAGCAAATTTGTAAAAACTTGCCGATATGAAGTCTCCGTGAAAATAACGGAGACTTCACTGTTATGTTAAGAGTTTCTTGGGGTATTTCATCAATTGTGCTTATCTTCCTCTTTATAGGGAAGTTCACGTTCGATGTTAACCCTTTATCGACCAATTGCAAGATATGGCACAAATTGTGTTTCCTCGGGAATGGATATAACGATTTCGATGAAAGTTTGTTGTTAAGTGTTTTTTTTTTTTTTTTTTTTTTTTTTTTTTGAAAAGATAACACGATCGGACATATCCTCATTTTCAGCAAAATTTGCGTTCTTTCTTAACCTTTTATCGGCCAGTTGCACCATGTAGTAGAAATTGAATTTATTCGAAAATGGATATAAATATTTTGTTTAAAGTTTGGAATTAAGTGTTTTTGAGGTGCAAAATCCTTTAGACTTTTTCTCGTCTTCATGAAAATTCCCGCTCGCTGTTAAATCTTTATTAGACGGTTACAAACTACGGCAGAAATTGGGTTTACTCGAAAATAGATGTAGCGATTTTGAAAAAAGTTTTGGATTAAGTTAGTTTGGGAGTACAAAATTCATTAGATATGTTCTCAACTTTGGACAGTTTGCGTTTACTCTTAATCCTCTAAATGCGGTTTGCAAAATATGTCAGAAATTGGGTTTCCTCGAAAAGGGACATAACGATTTTGATGCACTTTTGTGTTTATATGTTTTTTGGAGTAAGAAATCGGTTAGACTTATTCTCATCTTCATAAAAATTGGAATTTGCTTGTTAACCTTTTATCTGTTGGTTATAAAATATAGCAGAAATTGAATTTACTTCGAGGTGGATAAAATGATTTTGATGAACGTTTGGAGTTAAAATATATATTTAGGATGAAAAATTGAATTAACTTATCCTCATTTTCAAGAAATCAACTTTAACTGTTAACCCTTTATCGGACGGTTGTAAAATAAGGCAGAAATTGGGTTTTTACTCGGAAATATATATAACGATTTTTAATGAAAATTTAGGGTTAAGGGAGTTTTTGAATTGAAAAATCGATTAATTTCATTCTCATTTTAGGAAAATTTAAGTTTGCTTTTAAGCTTTTATCTTCCTGTTGGAAAAAATGGTCGAAATAGTGCTTACTCGGAAGTAGATATAATGTCTTTGAGGAAAGATAAGGGTTAAGTGTTTTATGGGGTGAAAAATCGAATGGACTTAGCTTATTTTCAGGAAAATTCGCATACGCTAACGATTTAAAAATATGACAGAATTTAGTTTACTAAGAAATGGATATGAAGGATTTAATAAAAACTTAGGGTTAAAGGTTTTTTGAGAAGACAAATACACTTGATTTTTTCCCCATCTTTAGGAAAATTAGCTTTTATTATTAGTCCTTAGTCCCTACGTTGAAAAATTTGGCAGAAATCGGGTTTATTGCGGGTTTTCTCAAGAATGGTTCAAACGATTTTGATAAAAACTAAGAAATGAAGCTACTTTGAGAAGACGAACTATTCTGATTTATTTTCATCTTCTGGAAAATTATCTTTCGCTGTTAACCCTTGTTGTTCCCGTTAAAAATTTAACTGAAACTTGGTTAATGGGAAATGGATATAATCATTTTGTTAAAAACTTAGATTTAAGTGTTTTTTGAGCTGACAAATCACTCTGGTTTAACTTTATCGTCACAAAATTAACGTTCACCTCACAGCGTAGCTGTAAATTTGGTAGCAGATTTACATACAAATGAACAAATGGAAATTCATATAGTGTTACGATAGAAGTTTTTAATTAATTTATGAAAATTACCTGCTCCAGCTCCAGAACCGGCACCTACGCCGTATCCTAAACCAAATCCAGTTCCTGCGCCTGCACCTGCACCTGCGCCATAACCGAATCCTGCGAATAAGTGCGAAGATGAGTATGATTGTAATGCTCTCAAAATGTAAATAAAAACATATAAAAAGGAAATTTTACTATTATTCCATTAACGGTTATTGGGTCAATGACATTTGTTCCCTAAAATATTCTTACTCTAAGTGTAAAATCCACCTAATAAATTCTAGATATATGTTTAAAAGTGCTTTAAAAATTGCTATGAAATTTTTACCTTTCTCCTATTTCATTGAATTTTTTTTTGTATTCATAGGATAAATTAACAATAACTTTATTGAAAAAAAAAAAAAAAAAAAAGATTCAAAAGAGATTATGTTATTCAAGTAGTTAAAAGAGGTTGCATCTTTATAACCATAACACCCCAAGTGTATGTTGTACAGGAGTGAAATAAATTAGAAATATTTTTCACAAAATAAAAAGGTCTTTCAAAACTATAATTAATACGTTTACCAGACAATATAATTTTTTTGAGGGGGGGGGGGTGTTAACTACCTTATATTTTTTACATCTTAACACTTTAGAAATAAACTGCATTGTCATAGAAAATATCGAGCGAAAACAAGATGAGCATATTAATACAATAATTTACAATTATTTTACAAATAAAGATCGTAAATTGTAAAATTTTAATGCTTTGCTGACCTTGAATTTTATTAACTATGCTCATTTATAAATAAAATTTCTAATTTTCTGTTTAATTAAGGGTTTTTTGGGCAGTAAAATTATTATTAATATTTACAGCTATTTTTTATTGTCAAAATCACTCATAGACAGGTAGATATATTTTTTTCTTTTAATAAATAGTCATACAGAGTTTTGGATCTCTTAAAACTTGTAAATGAAGGAAAAACTGGACGTTTAATTTTTTTTATTAATCCAATATTACCTTCTATTGCATATAGAAGTAAAAAAAAAAAATGTATTTGTGAAAATTTTCAACGTCTGATTTTTGATAGATTTGCTCATTTTGCAATGATATGAACACAAATTGATTAATTTTAGATAATTTTTCACTGCATTGTCTGCGACAAAACATTTGTGGTAGCACTAGCTCAAGGACTCATGCTCATATTTTATACAAAATTTTATGTTGTTGCATCTCGACATTAATTAGTACCTACTAACTTTTCGTGCTGATTCAACAACAATTGACGTTGCCATCCGTATTTTCATAATTTTAAATAATGAAAATTTCTTTAAATTTGAACAATGAGAATTATTGTTAACTAATAATTATTAAATTAAAAGAAATATTTGTATCGGTAATAGTCCATAAGGAAGAAATAATTGTATGTGTAGAAGCATCACTTTCTATCCTAGGTGGTGTGATTATTCAATATAAATATATTTTTAAAAGAGCACACCAATATCGTTTGAACGAATGCTTCAACCATAAATTTAAGAAAATTTAGAACAATGTTGTCTATTTTTCCTTTATATATATATATATATATATATATATATATAAGTCCTGAGAGACCGCATTTCTTTCAGATTTAGAGAACATCCTGATGTATGATGACATGGTGATAAATGGCGTATATTCAGTTTAGGTACATATGGGTCGATAGGTGGCATTTCTATACTATAATGTAACTCAGTTTACAGGAAGGCTATGTTTCAGCTTATGTAATATATAAATCACCAAACATGGTATGTGACATATAAATCATGAAAAACAGGCCTTATTCAATTTGGGGCATATCGGCCTGATGGGCGATAATTTCACCCGTAAACGGGAAGCGTTATTACAAATAATCAAATGTTTACTATAACAGCTCTCTTATCCACTGTACACTTTCAGAATATTATATGATATTCTTAAAATGTCCTGAGGGAATAAATGCTGTTGGGGTAGCGATTTGCGAGAAATGATTAGAGAGCCAAGAGTGATAAAGTCGAACAACTATACAAATTTATACCTATATAGCAACCTTTCTACGGTTTACAGAGAGAACTGGAAAGAAGATTTAACATCTGCATCTCTTGTAATGAAATATCGCGGTCAATGAAGTAAATAACAATATTTTAATAGTTCTTAAGAAATACACATGCTTAATCAGTCACCCATAGGTTAATCATTCAAGAGTAGTTTGAATCGATATATAATTGTTTACGTGAACACATTATGATAAAATTTTAAGTAAATAACTATGTGGTTTCTGCATTATTTAATTAACTAAACTTTTTCACCGATAGACGCGTAAACGTTTTCATCTGTAGCTGTACGATATTAGCATATTTGTCAAAGTTTATTAGGAAATGTTTAAGCAGCATATATTGTTAATGAAATAAAACGCTATTTTTACTTTTTTTTTCATGTATGGTGCAGAATGTATTGTTCTATGGATGGAATTTTCAAAATTTAAATTTTACTATAATTACACGTTTGAAGACCTCCGAATCTGAAATTAAGTTTTTAGAGGTTTTTCTGCGTACACTAAGAAAAAAAAAATATCGCTTTCATCTAGAACGAATAGGTGGCTCTTTTCTAAATCCCTAAACTAGAAATATAGATTTCCGAGCTATGAGTATAAGGCACGCCAATACACTGAGAAAAAATTATGTAACTGACATCTAGAATCTAAATTGTGGCTCTAGAAAAAAAAGTTTCATGTCATCCTTATAAATTTCTTATAAATTTATTTCTAGTGCCCTTCGAAAGCGAATTCTAGAGACATCTATTGGAATAGTTGAGCGTTTACCTATAATATCGAGGACAAACCTATTTGAAAATATCTTCAAATAAATGGGAATACAAGAGGCAGGTTTCAGCAGCTATAATCTTAGTTTATGACCCAATTCTAGAAAATCAAGCGAGAATTTCTCGTAATACAAGATTCAGAATATTCAGAATATTGTTTCACCATCTAGAAATGTGTAGATTAGAAATTCTCGGCCATTTCGTCTATTCAGTTTATTGGCGTGCCTAATGCGCATTGGTCGGAAATCTACATTTCTAGTTTAAGGATTTAGAAAATGACCATTTATTCATTCTAGATAAAAGCGGTATATTTTATTCTTCTACAACCCACTTCCCGCTAAGACAAACTTTTAAAACTTTTAAATATCCTTTTCGACATCTATGTACCAGTATAAAAAATTAAAGCTAATTTGTTAGAAATCTAATCATTGTATCATTTCTACTTGCAAGACTTGTATCTTGATATAAAAAATTTCGATGGTTAAAAAAGAATAACTCAAAATTTACCAAAATATTTTAATAACTAGGCAGTCTGCGCCCGTCTAGCACTTGAATTTTGCACACGTATTTCTAAATTTATTTCTTCTTGCCAAATCAAATTACTAAATATTGGCTTACATGATATTTAAAACAAATGGCTTCATCATTTACGTCATGATATTTATACGTTTTGAAGCCCAGTCGTTTTCAAAGAAATAAAAATGACATCGTAATCATTTAATTCAAATTTCACATCTGCATATCTGTTGGTTTATTTATATTATTGATTTCTCGTATATTTAATTTATATTTAATATATTTAATTTATTATTATTATTTTCCCCTGCCATATTAAAATTCCGAATTGCAATGAAAATAATTTATTTTAAAAATAAAAATAATATTGTTTTAAAACAAATCTCTATATATGGATCAAGGAATTTTGCATGTTAATTTATTATTTATATCAAAGAACATATCTTCCAAAAAATGAAAGCTCCAAATAAAATATTATTTTATTTATCTCAATACGTTATTGTAATTGTGGTGTAAGGTTGGGTTGTGGGGTCTGACGCCGATTGACTGCACTAGGGTCCTAGGCCTGATGAAGATGTCCTCCGTGGGCGTTTTTCCAGGGGTTCTAGCCTGTACTTACTCAAGTTTTCAAGGAAACCACGGAAAATTACGACCGGCTAGGCCGACGAGCCTGGGATCGAACCCAGCACCTAGTAATTGTAGTGTAAGTTTTTCCATCAAAATTTTCTGTTTTTGCTATTTTTCTTAGTCGAAACCTTTGCACGAGAGAAAACAATGGATAAAATTTTATTTTCTTTGTTCCAATACATTGTTTTAGCTGTGATATCATATTCAGCTTTAGTTAAGGAAAGCTTGAGTTTTTATCATTAAGAAGGTAGTACAAAACAATACCAAAGTTGAATAATGCTCTTACTATTTAATATTTATACTATTCAAATCCTATTACATGTATATCTGACTATTTCCTCACAAACCAAAGAACGCAAATATTTGCGGAAGGCACCCCAAAATGCGAAGAAACCAAAGGATTTCGAAATGACCATACAAATTAATTATTCAAATAGCTAAAGAGATATCAATTTAAAACTCAAAGTAAATACAAGATAAACTATTAAACGTATTGCCGAAAATATGAATAAAGTGACAACAGCTGGAAGCGGTTGGGCTTCAAAATAAAACCAGTGACAGCGGAATAGATTAGAGACACTTTGAAGTAAAAAAATATACGTAATCGCCCGAAACAAGGTTTTAAACGAATTCAGTTATTATTATTATTATTATTATTATTATTATTATTATTATTATTATTATTATTATTATTATGTTTATATAAAAAATAATGATTCAGTTAAAAAAAATTCATTTAAATATAATGTGAACAGTAAAGCTGGGGAATCTTGATAGTAAATAATAAGTGCTGCGATTTAATCCCCGTAACTCTGTCAGTAATTTAACCGTTTATGTACGGAGGGTACTTCAAAGAACCATCATATTAAAAAGTGTATAAAATTAAATATATTCAAGAAATCTCAAAAGTATTTATAAGAATAGAACGTAAATACGTCCCTTTATCCTCACTATATAACACTAGACACTACATGTAACCGTTATTGTTCAAAAAAGGGATGTTTAGATTGCAGTTGCAGTTTTTGATTGACATTTTTAAAGATCTCCACGAGTGTTATAGTTCATTTATAAATCACTTCAAGGATCTACTATTATATCAATCTTAGAAAAAATATAAAATGGCATTAAATGCACATTATTATTATTATTATTGTTATTTAAGATTTTGATTTTTTTTTTCGATGTCTATGTACCAATAGTACACTAAAATGTTACCTCACTAAATCTTCATTAAATACCAGGCTGGGGTTATACGTATATACATACATACATACATATATATATATATATATATATATATATATTTATTTATATCTTTAAAAATTACTCTTAAGTACCTGAAACGTACATATTTCAAATACGTTTATGTCTATTTCAAAATATAGTAAATAAAAGTTAAACAAGATCCCTTGATTATTTAAGATAGCAATGAAATACTTAAAAAATTCTTTTTAACACTTTCCAAGAAGGTTGAAAAGCGTTTATGACTTCGGTTTGTCTGTCTCATCGTTTGTCTGTCCGCGCTCTAACTCCCGCAAATAATTATGGAATTTCTTGAAACTGATATATGTTTTCAAGTTCACTATCGAATGTTCCCTATTGAAAATGGAGTGGACACCTTCACTAGTTTATGTACAGGGACGGACACCCGAAAGTTTCCAAAGCATTGTGTTCTATGAGAGGCATTTTTATAAATCCTCTTTCAGTACCGTTACTTTTCACCAATCTTAATGAAATTGAAATATGTTATTCAAGTCCACTATCGGATGTTCCCCATTGAAAATGGAGTAAATACCATCACTGGTATGTATACAGGGACACCCGAAAGTATTCCTAAGCATTGCGTTCTATGAGAGGTATTTCTATAAACTGAATTTAAAGAACTTTACTTTGCGCAAATCTTAATAAAATTAAAATACATTATTCATATGCACAAAATAATGCTTTCTATAGAATGCAGCATCATAATCATTAAATTTACAAGTCCATACAAAAATATTCAGTTACATTAATGGTTATTATTAGAAATTTGTTGAAATTGCATTTTCGTTTACATTAATCGTTTTTATCGTTTTCAAAATGGTTCTAACACTTTCCAATAAGGTTTAGAATGTTAATGACTTCGATTTGTCAGTCTATCCACGCTCTAACCCACGTAAATATGCATGAATTTTCGGGAAATTGATATGATATTGAAGTTCACTATTGGTTGTACCCTATTGAAAATGGCGTGATTATCTCTACTGGCTTGTGTACTGGGACACAATTATGTATGTTTGGAAAGCGTTAATAATCAATACGCGCCGCATGTTTTTTCGTTCTTTTTTTTTTAATGGCTCAGCACCTGCTACTTTAGCATTGGCAGTGAACGCGCTAAAATAATGGCCATTTGTGAAGGTGCACACAATGGGCGGTCATTGCTACCCTTAATATAGACAACAAGGGTTGAAAAATCCACGACTTGTCAGGGATTCATTTTTGTTGTTGGGTTCCGGGGATTAAGGCCGACTGACTACACTAGGGTCCTAGGTTAGTAGGTGGGTTGTCCTCCATGGGGATCTTTCTAAGTGATCCTAGCCGTATTTACGCGAGTTTCGGAGAAAATCACGAAAACACCGAGAGTTTAGGCCGACACGAGTGCGAACTGGAATCCGAATCTTCCTGTCTATCATCTCTGAACGCAGAACCGCTTAGTCACTGGTGGGGATGTTCGGAATTCGAACCCGGGTCCTACGGCGTGGAAGTAAGGGACGCTAATCACCACATCGTATGAAGGGCCTTAACTAAAATTGGTACCTAAATTAGCACATCGTAGTTAGTAAAACGTTATCATTAATATTAAAATTATTTTTGAAATGACTTTCAATGAATTTTATTTAATTAGAAACACTTTTGGTTTTCAAAGTACGAACGAAAGTTTGTATCAAGTTTTATCTATTAAGGGGACAAGACATGCCGAATTTATAGAATGTACTAAGCTATGTAACAGTTTTAAAATAATATCATTCTACAGCTGCTCATACAATATTTATTTTATTTTTTATTTTTTTATTTCATTTCATTTTTTTATTTATTTATTTATTTATTTATTTTTAAAATATAAATTGATATTTCTTGTGTGCCAATATTCATGAATAATAAGTTATTCAAATTGCTTCTTGCTAATTTACCTTCATCCAGCACGCTTAAAAATTCATGTCAATGTAGGATAATCAGTATATTTGATACACAACTGGGCTCTCATTTCGAACTTAAGAATTTATTACATTTCTTACGAATTCAAATTATGTCGCAGGGCAAAATTCATGAAGATTTCAATTTTAAAATTTTATTTGTAACTGATGCTGTTATTGAGATATAGAAAATGCAGTGCACAGATGTATTCAGTTACGTATAAGAGACGCACAGTAAAAAATTGGAGTTTTATATTAACTTAGAATTAGCGTGGACCATTTTGAAATTGTTTATTATTTTGTATTATTTTTCCCATAAAAGAGGTCTTTTCTTCTCAAACATTCCCTTTTTTATCCTTTAAAACCTGGTATATGAATAAAAATGACAGATCTCAGGGCACTACTTGATTTGAGAAACAATATAATATAAAACAAAAATAATCAATTTAAACGTCCCTTGTCCTCTAAATAAACATATACAATTTTGATAAAGAAATTGAAACAGAAGGTAAAAAGGTGTTTCGTCTTCATATATTTTCTATATTACATGTATGAAAAATACAAATATATATGTGACAGCCCCTCGCAACACTAAAGCAACAACAACAACAGAAACAACAACAGCAACAAAAACAACAACAACGACAACATCAATAACTGATACAGGTCGGCAGCAAAATTATTAAAGCGGTAGCAATAATTCTGTTTAGAAGATGAGCACCTAATACTGTTTTATTAAGTAAATATTTATCGAGTCATTATCTTAGTCTTATGCTGTTCATAAAAAAGTAAGATCATTATAAAAATAATTACAAGATAAAAAGAACTTTTTATATACCATGTTTTTAAATTTTCTGTTGAATCATATAAACGCTACTGAAGGCAGCGGAACCCGGAGCAATTGGATAAACGTATTAAAAAATTCATTGCTATCGGGTTTTGAGCTATTATAAAAGTTTCAAATGGCAATCTAGCCGGGAAATTAGTTAAAAGTTGATTGCAAGCTTTGTACTGGTAATGCTGTCGAAGGCAACAGGATCCCGAAGCAATTGGTTAAAAATATTTTTTAAATGCTCTTTCACCGTATTCTGAACTATTCTGAAAGTTTCAAATGTCTAGCTAGTCGGGAAGTTAGTTAAATAAATTTTCTGTTGAATCATATAAACGCTGCCGAAGGTAGTAGGGACATGAAACAGTTGACTAAAAGTATAAAAAAATGTATTGTCACCGTGTTTTGAGCTATCCTGAAAGTTTCAAATGTCTAGCTAGTCGGGAAGTCAGTGAAAAATCGTTTGCAAGCTTTGTACTGGTAACGCTGTCGGAGGCAGCAGGAACCCGGAGCAGTTGGTTAAAAATATTTAAAAAATACATTTCCACGATGTTCTGAACTATTCTGAAAGTTTCAAATGTCTAGCTAGTCGGGAAGTTAGTTAAATAAATTTTCTGTTGAATCATATAAACGCTGCCGAAGGTAGTAGGGACATGAAATAGTTGACTAAAAGTATAAAAAAATGTATTGTCACCGTGTTTTGAGCTATCCTGAAAGTTTCAAATGTCTAGCTAGTCGGGAAGTCAGTGAAAAATCGTTTGCAAGCTTTGTACTGGTAACGCTGTCGGAGGCAGCAGAAACCCGGAGCAGTTGGTTAAAAATATTTAAAAAATACATTTCCACGATGTTCTGAACTATTCTGAAAGTTCCAAATGTCTAGCTAGTCGGGAAGTTAGTTAAATAAATTTTCTGTTAAATCATATAAACGCTGCCGAAGGTAGTAGGGACATGAAACAGTTTACTAAAAGTATTAAGAAAATGTATTGTCACCGTATTTTGAGCTATCCTGAAAGTTTCAAATGTCTAGCTATTCGGAAAGTTAGTGAAAAATCGATTGCAAGCTTTGTACTGATAACGCTGCCGAAGGCAGCAGGAACCCGAAACAGTTTTGCTAAAGGTATTTAAAAAATGCTTTTTTACCGTGTTCTGAACTATTGTGAAAGTTTCGAATGTCTAGCTAGTCGGGAAGTTAGTTAAATAAATTTTCTGTCAAATCATATAAACGATGCCGAAGGCAGCGGGACCTGAAATAGTTGACTAAAATTGTTAGAAAAATGTATTGTCACCATGTTCTGAGCTGTCGTGAAAGTTTCAAATATCTAGCTAGTCGGGAAGTTAGTAAAAAAGCGACTGCAAGATTTGTACTGGACGAACAAACAAACAAACAAGAATCGAAGTTAATAAAAACATGGCAATTAGTGATCAACTTATATACGAAAAATGCGGATTTGGGCTTCAATAATTCTGCGCCGACTTTATTGGTATTATTTCCTTCTTTTTCTTTTTTCCAAACTCAAAGTTTCAAAATAATACAAGTTAGGAGATATTTTAAAGTCGGTATAAGTGTGGCATGAAACTGACACAAAAATTATACGTTTCAATATGATAAAAAAAAAAAAGAAAAAGTCTGTCACGAAAACCTATTTTTTTTTCCTCAAGGAATTTTTTGAAAAAATTTATATAGGCATTTTTATTGAAAAGTTCAATTTTTTCATATAATATTTGCATAAAATCTTAAAGTATAATTTTTAACAAAATAATGTTAAATATGTACTTAAATTGTGCAAAGTTTCTTTGAAAATGAAAAAACACTGTATTTTAAATCTTCAGAGAAAAGCATTTATAAAAATAACAATATTATAATGAACAACAATATCCTTTCATAATTTGAATCCAAAGCTGTGCTTTTAAACTTTTTTTTTCTTTTAATGCATTATTTAATTCTTTGAAGAGCAGTGGGATATATTATAACCCACCTAATTTCCATTCCCAACTGCAAAAACTCCCACCCGATTTTTTTTTTAATTAGTTTTTAATTTTGAAACTATGACGAAAACTTCGTTTATTTCTTCTCTTCTAACATTCTAAGTAAATTCTAAAGGAGAGTATATGTTTCAAATGAACAAAATTTCCTTACCCCTCGAAGAGTTAACAAAAGGAATTTATGTATTCATGTTTAAATCACTCAAATTTTGTCCTCAGTAATCCATTCATTGAATACCATGGAATATCCACTACTGGGTTTAATTATTTTAGTGTTGCCACTAACAACTACTTCTGGGTTTTGAAGTGTCACAACTGGTGCACTTTAAGCTCACCGAAAATAAAATTTTTGCGTATAAAAATTATTCAACTAGTATTTTTTGCAGTAGTGTCATGTACAGAAAATGTCATTTTGGGTATCAAACACTAGTTGTAGTTATAACCTCTAGAATAAAGTTGAGTAAGTAACCAGAAAACGTCTTACAAATGCACACTATTGGTATAATTACATGTTTTTATTTCTTTCCATTAAAGAATTTGAATTTACCGTTCTATTAATAATAACCAAAAGAATATTTATTTTAAATTAATATTATTATTTTAACATTAGTATTTTGAAGTGCTGAGTCCTAAATTACTTATATATAAATATAAAGTTATGGAATTCTGCTAAATGCTCATTATTTAAAAAAAAAATCACAAATAAAATTTCTGAGGCTATTTCAACTATAAAATTGAATTCAATTAACAAATAAAATTTTAATATTCCTGCATAAAATATTGAGTAATTAATGAAAAATTACCTGATCCGGCTCCGAAACCTGAGCCTGTTCCATATCCTGCTCCAGTTCCAAAACCTACAGCTGAGCCATACCCTGCACCAGCTCCAGCCCCGGCTCCAGCACCTGCGCCAGCTCCTGCCCCTCCTCCAAAGCCTGCTCCAGAACTTGCTGCTGCAGAAGCCGATGAACCTACATCATTGAAACTAACTTCCGAAAACATGCTTATAAGTTCTCGCATTTCATTGATGAAACCTTGGTTTACGGTGCCCGTTGTTTGCGCAAAAGCACTAGCCATTGCATTTGTAATTGCTTTAGTTTGACTCTCTAAATTGGCCCCTCCTTCAGCCACTGCGATTTCAGCGATAGAGGAAGCGAACGCCATATTTAGAGCTTGAAGCATTGTTTTTGAGCTTTTACCCGAGCTGGCCATATTTTGCATTGAAGTCATGAGGGTGTCAGAAATCGCATATACATCACTCATCTGATCTGAGGAAAAAGCTCCCGATTGACCCATTGCATTCACGAAGCTACTCATGAAACCTTGTGCCAACTGTGGGCTCGACCATGGCGTGAGAAATTGCCCATAAGAAATACCAGTAAGAGCTGCTAGTACAACTAGCATTAAAGGAATCGAAAAGTAAGTTGAAGAACCCATGTTACTGAACTAGGATACTTCAAACTTGTGTACTTTCTGGCTAGATATCACGACCTTTTATACTTAAATTGTCGTGACATTCTTGCAGCTTGATCAATATTTGTGCTTAGGGCGTATCTATACTTGCGTCAGATACTCAGCGAAATCATACGATCTCTCGCTGTTGACGTCAATTGGTTTCATAACTCTGTCTAATCTGAATCAACACCACCTGCTTCAGGTACTGCCTACGCATAACCTCAATTCGTCTCTGACAAATACACCACCTTTCATGAAATTTAAATTTTTTTCCCAATTGTATTCAATTATTAATAATAGTTTCCCATTTAATTGTATAATAATGTTAAGAATATAGTAATTCTATTTTAACCAATCCTGGGAATCTTGAAATTGTAAAACAGTTTTAAAGAACAAAAAACCAAAGATAACCTACACTAATAATGTATTAATCTTTCACAGGCCGAATTTAGATCCAGGTATATTTTCCATTAGTTTTCTGCATATTTTACATTATAATGCTTAAGTTAAGGGTATTAATCATTTAAATAAAATATATATATATATACATATATATATACATAAATATTAATTTTCATGAATAATAATAATTAAGATTATTATATTATTAAGATTATTATTATAGATCATTAATATCATCTGATTAATATTATCAAGATTGATGTCCTTTTTGATAATAAGAGCTGTTTAAAATAAACGAACTGATTTTCAGAGGCATCGGATACTTTCAAATCTTTATGAATTCTTTTAGTTGTATTCTTAAAAAAAAAAAAAAAAAAAAAAAAAAAACACGAAAATGTTCATTTTTAAGATTTTTTGTACAATTACCAACTATAATGATAGAAATGTTGCTTCGAATCATTTTTTAAATATGTCTGCTATTGTTTTCAAGTCAATATTGGTGCAATTTAATTTTTTTAAATAAGTTTTAATTTGATGTTCCCAATTGAGAACATTGGCCTGTGAAAAGTTTTAATCTAGAAAAATGAGGGTAAATTCAAATTTACATTAAATTCTGACCAGCTACCCTTTTTAAACGCAGCTTTACATATTTTTGCATCGCTTTCAACATTCACATAATTGAAATATACTGTATTACCGCTATGTTTAATAGAAACCTAAAATCTTAATGATTTGCGATTTTATATCTTGAATCTTACAATTAAAAATTGTTAGTATGAAGTTTTCCACCAAATGCGGTAGATATGGGCACTGTGACTTTTATTTTTAGATGAGTTGACAAATATTTTCAGAAATGACGAATTATCATGCGTGGGTAGCAGGGCCTGATTACTGCCGAGGCCCTGTCCTAGGCACCTATTCACCTTAGGGATACTAACATTACCCTGTGATTTTGTTTTGAATTCTTCTTAAAACATATTCATTTTTTTTTTCAAATTTAACCCTTAGACGTCCATAATGCTCTAAAGCGATTTAAACAGTGTTGCTAAATTTAGCGAATCTTTTATTCAAATATCACCAATGATTTTGAGGAGTGATATATGATATACCGGGTGATTCAAAATAGATGTTACAGCGATTATCTCGTAAACTAAGAAAGATAGAAACATACTTCCAATTACAAAATTGCTGCAAATTTAGAGTAGATTTCAGTTATGGCTGTTTTTTTGTTTTTTTTTTTCTGTTTTTTGTACGAGGGGCGTGTGTGTACATAATAAATACGAAATTTAATTTTTATACGGCCCCTCTTATCATATGACTTATATTTAGAAAAATATTCTCCTCAGTCTAAGAAGAAAAGAAAAATCATGTTTCTAAGTGAAAATTTCGCTAAGTTAATGCGATTTGAAATTTCTAGCATTTTTCGCCAAGTCTTAAGTGATTGTATCAAAAGTGGGAAATTGTAATTACTATAGCTTTTGTAAATAAGGCATAGATTGATCAGCGTTTGGGGGGAAAAATCATTCAGGGAAAGACGGCTATTTTAACGTGTAATTTCTCCCTTTCCCCTATTGAATGCACACAAGAATACTCATTGATAATTTAACAAATAAAATTTAATAATTTATGTACTAAAAGGGAATTTTCAAATTCATTTTTCTTTCTTTTCCTTTATACATTCTCTTGCCCATATACATGGTATAGAGAAAGTATTGTTTTTGAGTCAAATTTCCGAAAATTAGCTTTTGTTACATTTGCACGTTTTCAGATCCTCTGAATTCAAAAATTATCTTTTGATTAATTATTTTTAGTGGTTGGTTGAGATCAGCTATTCGTTGCGATGAGACAAAGGGTTGTGTAGAGGGTCATCCAAGAGAATTCAAATACATTATGTTTGTGAGAGAAATTTTCTGATATGTACAGTGTGACGCCTGCAGGCTGCACTAAACAAAATAAAAAGAACAGATTTTTTTTACTCATAAAACATGTTTTGTGTAGATTGTGGTATATAGCAATCATTCATCATTAATTTACAGGGTTACTCAGAGTATTTGGATATACTGGAGCTATACTTGGGATTTGCTAGAAGTGTATTTCATTTTGTGTTACGTGTTTTACATAAAACACTAGATTTACGCATACAAGTCATGTGTATATAGTTTATAGGCAAAACACAGGGCTACCCAAAATTAAGGTTAAATTTTTTTTTATTAAATGTAATTGACGTAAGTGCTTTACTGAATTTTTTTTTTATGTCGAAGAACACTGCTGACATAGAACGGAAAATTAATTTCTCATACCCATACTATAAACAAAGCAGTTTTTGGAGATCAATTTTTCTGTATAATATTACGTTTTGAGGCCTCCTGAACATGAAAGTCAAACTTTTAGTGGTTGATCTGTATATATATGAATTTTCAGCATAATTTAACAACGAATAACTGTTGGAAATTCAAATTTGGTACTTTGGATTCTATATCTAGTTAACATTTAGAAAGTTGATCAAGATTTGTAAGTTTGAAGGAAATTAATAACATACTTAATTTTTGTTTTAATAAATGTAGGCACTTTAATTAAACAGAAGGGCAGTAATCCCCTTGATATCAATACCATAGTATATTCTAACAAAAAAAATTACAATATTAACAATAAATATGAAATGATTTAGGAATTTTACAGTAGAAAGTTATTTAAATGATATTTATAAGACTGTCTGTCCCACAACGCAATGCATTGGCATTTTTTGTACGTTTCTGAACATAACAATTACAGAGGGCCTATTAATGCCATTTTAAATAAGGAATATTCCATAGTAAACCTGAATAACATATATCATTTTTTAAAATTTCTGAAAATATTTACATACGCTGAGGGCGGGCAGACTGGCAGATAGACAGATGGACAGTCAGGCAAAAAAATATGCAAATTGAAATCATATTCACAGGTAAAAAATTTTTAGAAAACATTTAATGTAAACGAAAATGCAATTCCAGCAAATGTCCAATAAGAACACTTAACGTAACTGAATATTTTTGTGTACCCTGTAAATCTAATGCTAATCGCACTGTACACTATAGAAATCATTCTTTTGTGCATATGAATTACATTTTTTCAATTTAATTAAGATTTATGCCAATTTATTAAAATTTGGTTAATATAAATATCTTTCATAGAAAGCAATGCTTTGGAATATTTTCGGGTGTCCCTGTATACAAACCAGTGTTGGTACTTTCTCCATTTTCTATAGAAAATGTCCAATAGTAAACTTGAATAACAAATTTCAATTTTATTAATATATGTGTAAATTAAGGTATTAAAATATGGATTATAAAAATATCTCTCATAGAACACAATGCCTTGGAATACTTTCGGGTCTCCCTGTATACAAACTAGCAGAGGTATTCTCTTTATTTTCAATAAGGAACGTACGATAGTGAACTAAAATAACATATATCAGTTTCAAGAAATTCCATGAATATTCACGGGAGTCAGAGCGTGGAAACACAGAAAAATGGATGGACAGACAGGCAAACCGAAGTCATTAACACTTTTCAACCTTGTTGGAATTGTTAAAGAGCCGAAGCCATTAAAATTTTTTTACCATGATACAAAGTGGTAAAAAGAAATAAAGTGCGAAAATTTCACACGGTTTTACTAGTCTTTTAATTTTCTTCCTCTCTTAACGTTTTTTAATTTACAGGTGACCCCCTAAGAATTTTTTTTTTTTTTTTTTTTTTAACAATACGGAATAATGTAAATTTGCATTAATTTCTTAAAAATGTCGATTTCATTAGTTTGAACGATTTTAGTTGCTATTTTAAAATAAAGGATCATTTTTTAATTATTCTCATCTCATAGATAAGCCTTAAAGTGAGCCTTTTGGAGTCGAAAAGTATATGTCAAAATTGAAAATAAAGTGCTATAAGTCATCATTTTCAAATAGCAATGACTCAGCGAGATTTTGACTTATAGAGATGATTTTTTTTATTTTCCTTCTTAGAGCGAGGAGAATATATTTTTCTAATATAAATCATATGATAGGAAGGACCGTATAAAGATTAAATTTTGTATTTTAATATGTATACAGCCCCTTGTACAAAAAATGCCATATTTGAAACCTACTCTTAATTTGCACCAATTTTATAATTGGAAGTATGTTTCTATCTTTCTTCGTTTAAAAGATAATCGCTGTAACACCTATTTTGAATCACCCGGTATATATATATATGTATATATAATGGATGAATAACCTTTGAAGTGACTAGCCAACAATTAAAAATTTCTGCTGAATATTGAATAAAATGTCTTTAAATTTGTCAACTCTGGCCAGACGAGTGCGATTGAATTGGACCAACGAAAAGATAAACATTTAGTTAATTTTATATAAGAAATCTGCATTTTCTAAGTTCTGTTGAGAAGGAATCATAGAAGGCATCTCTAGGTAAAATTATATATTCAGTAATTAAATTGCATATGCATCTCCAAGGTTGTAAATGTAAGAAATTATGTGCATGTAAAAAAATGGGCATTTTAAATGAAGATAAAAAATCAAATTACCATGAACTGAAGTGATGAGAAAATATTTATTTCAAACTCTGTATACGTACAAAAAAAAAAAAAGTTAAATACTCTGAATATAGAATTTAAACAATATAATTGCATCACTATTTACACGCATGTGTATCTTTACACCATAAATAATTCTGTTTATTTACTTTTTACTTTCTTCTATATGTACATACAGAGAAAGTATTGGATTCGTGAAAAATTTCGAACGCCAGTTTTCGATGGATTTGCACGTTTTGGGGGTTCTCCTGAACACGATTCGACTGTTTTTAGAAAATGTCTGTCTGTCTGTCAGTCTGTGTGTGTGTGTGTACAAGAATTTTGTGGACGCTGTATCTCACGAAGCAATGAACGAAATTTATCCAAACTTGGTATTTAGTTGGACCCTGACAAAAAACTGGTGCTGATTAGATTTGGGGCTCATTCGCTCAAAAGGTGGCGCTGTGATCGCATTTTTCGAAATTTTTAACATGTCAGTATAGGACAAAATCTCGTATAAATGTACATAATGAGAGTTATTTTAATCATGTGATTGTAAAATTAATATGATTTATTGATAATATTATAGTAGTTAACTAGGAAAAACATTTTGTGCATGGGGGGTATCGCTCCCCCCCCCCTGGGGCGAAGTACCCCCACGGGTGGAGTAAGTTTTCAATGTGGCCATCTTTCGAAAGATCTCGTCAATACCTTTAAAACGAATGGTTGAACTATAGATCTGTGATAATTGAAAACAAAGTTATCATTTTTTTTTACTTTTAACGAAAAAAAAAACTGAAAAACGCATTTCTTCTGACAATTGCAAAAAAATGACTCTCTTTCGGCATTTAGTGATACAATTCTGTCAGATAAAAATCGTCTGCACTTATAATGAAATATAATTTGATAATTGAATAAACAATTTGTATTGAATAATTTTTGTGTAAAATTATATAGAAAAAAGTCATGTGGTGGCCACATCATACTAGTTTTACTAAGAAGTGGTTAAAAGTATATAATTAGGAACAATGCTATTCTACCCTCAGAAATAATGCTTTCCTTAGGGCCGAAGTTAGTCTTAATCGATTCCTGGTGTCTGGTACTCGGCACAACTTAGACATATATACAATAAATGGAAAGTCAGTTAGAATATTTTATTTTTGTTTATTTACTTTGATTTGGTTGGTTGGTTGTAAGGTTAAGGACAATTGACTACGCTAGAGTCCTAAATCTATATGGGTGGAATGCCCTACGATATTCAGTTCGAATATTTCTCCCGAAGTCGTATGTCGTTTAATAGATCGTAATGTATCCAAAATTTTTTGCGTCCCTATATATATATATAAAGATAACTACGAATGTATTACTTTCAAACTTTGAATAAACACCAAAAAATGCAATAAACTCGCAACAATTGTTTCGGGTGGAAAAAAAAACACGACCCTTCATCAGGCGAATAAAGTAAGCACGAGTGCTGCAGTCAAAGCGGCAACGCACTTTGCGTTGCCGCTACTTTGCACGGCGCGTTGCCGCTTTGACTGCAGCACTCGTGCTTACTTTATTCGCCTGATGAAGGGTCGTGTGTTTTTTCGACCCGAAACAATTGTTGCGAGTTTATTGCATTTTATGGTGTTTATTCAAAGTTTGAAAGTAATATTTTTTACAACGCCAGTTTTGTGGTGCTTTTTTATTAAATAACTACGAATGGTAATCTCGCAATATCAAACATTTACCTGCATATTTTTTTTTCAAACATTTTAATACTACTAAGGCAAATATTAAATGTGAAGTGCAAGGGAAAGTTCTGTCGTTTTTGAACACATGCGCTTTTATGCGTTGTCGATTATCGACTGAAACTGGTTTAAACAGTTAGGTTTGAGTATGATTGATGATTTAACACATTTTTTGTATTTTATTCGGTTTTTCAAACTTGTAGAACTGTCACCATGTGTGAAGAAGAAGTGCAATTAAGACACCGTATGTTGTATGAGTTCCAAAAAGAAAATAACGCGATGGAGGCAACAAAAAACTTGTGTGACGTGTTTGGAGAGGACGCAGCAGCAGCTCGAACATGCCAAAGATGGTTTGCGAAATTTCGTTTGGGAGATTTTTCTTTGAAAGATGAACCCATACCAGGAATGCCATCAGGTGTCAATGACGAAGTGCTACAGTATGATCAGGACAAATGTTAACTTCCACAGAAGTGGGCTTCAAATTTGGAATTCATCAGACTACTGCTTTGGATCACATTAAAAGTCTTGGTATTGTGTCCAATCTCTCTGTTTGGGTGCCACACAACGACAGAACTTTTCCTTACACCTAATAGATTCAACGGATACATCGCAATAAATAATTATTCTACTTTGTATCCCAGTTAATAAATAAATAAATAAATAAATAAAAATAAGTACTCATATAAATCTGTACGATTTTTGTAATGATAACCTATAACTTGCTTATCAATTTATATATTAATCGAGTACGGAGATCAGACATTGGATGTTAGCCTGGTTCAACGAATTCGAATCTGCCGTCCAGTATGATAACGAATTTTTGCTTTCTTCTATGTTCAACAGAAGAAAGTACTGGTTTTTTAAAAATTTCCTATTTTGGGTCTTCGATGGACATACATGTTTTGAGAGATCTAGAACACGATTTGACCATTTATAGGAAATGTGTGTCTGTATATCTGTCTATATGTGTATATGCGTTTGACAAAAATTTGTGGCAACTGTATTTCAGCAACAATTGCTTAGAATTTCATGGAAATTGATATGTAATTGCGTCTTGATATACATTATTGCCTGCCAATTTTCGGTGAAAATCGTTCAGGAAAGAGCATTGCCATCCCGCTTTTTTCTAAACTTTCAACTTTGTGATAAAAAGCAAGATTTTCTACAAATGTACGCAATGTTAATTATTTTTAACGAATTATTATGAAATTAAAAACAATTATTTTTTGTGGTGATAATGAATTAGGAACAAAATTTTGAAAATGGGTATCTTTGAAAAGAAATAGTCAATACAATTAAAACGAATGGTTGAACCATAGATCTGTGATAATTTAAAGCAAAGTTACTGTACTTTTTTTCATAAAAAAGAGCATTTTTAAAATATTGTTAGTAGAGCTCAAAATCAGCTTTCATTGGACATTTTGTGTTATTTCTATGAGAAAATATTCGTCTGGATTTACCATGGAAAATATTTTTACCAAAAATTAATTTTAATAAATTGTTTGTTCTGAGTGAATTTGTATGAGAAACTATGGAAGGACGTTTTGTGATTGCCTCAACATGCTAGTTTTCTTTGTGTCCAGTAAAAGAACTATACGTCCTACACTCTTCTAAATCTATATTAATCGTGGTCACCTATAAATACAAACCTACACTGTTAAAAATGGTTTCTTAAAAATGAGCTGAAGTGTCTCAAAATAGCTCCGAAACAATATATACTTATATTTGGAAACCCATGTAGGGAAGCCTGGGACAGGTTAAACAGTTTTTGGAAAGTTAAGTATATTTTGAAATGCATTTACGTTTTCATGTTTATAATTGCTGTTTTCTATAGCATGCATATTAATTTATCATATTCATAAAAAAAAAAAAAAAAAAAAAAAAAAAAAAAAAAAATTGTTAATTTTGCTAATTTTAGCACAAAAAATAAATGGCACCGTAAGTACGTATGTCAAGAACGACTCTTACGATTTTCTTCAAAATTTCTACATAAACACTCTATTAGGTGTCCTTTCGAATGATATAGTTGTTCAGGAAAATTGATAGGTGTTCTGTATAAATAGCTCAATTTCAGGTCTCGCAAGTACGTTCCTTTAAAAAGGGCTACAAGGATTTTTACTTTCCGAACACTATAGTGAGGAAAGTATTGTAATCATGTCAAAAATCCGAATTCGAGATTTTGATGTTTCTATACGTTTTGAGGTCCCCTGAGTCCGTTTTCACTATTTTTACGATAATGTATGTATGTGTGTGTGTATGTGTGTATGTATGTGTGTATGTGTGTATGTCTGTGGGTGAACACGCTAGCGTCTAAACGCTTCGTTCGATTAACCTGAAAGTTGGTACGCATATTGTAAGTCACCATAGTACGAACCCTATAGATTTTGGTGAATCTAGCACTTATAGTTTTTTTACAGGGACACAAAGAAAAATTCTTTATCATTATGGCCTATGGGAGCAAAATCTTAAAAGTGCGATAGCATCTAAACGCCTTATTCAATTGAGCAAAAATTTTATACACATATTATAGATCACAAATTCTCAATCTGTATAGATTTTGGAGAATCTAGCACTTATAGTTTTTTTACAGGGACACAAAGAAAAATTCTTTATCATTATGCCTATGGGGCCAAATTTTTAAAAATGTGATAGTGTCTAAACGCCTTATTAATCCGAGCAAAAAAATTGTACACATGTTATAGATCACAGTTGAACTAACTGTATAGATTTTGGTGAATCTAGGACTTACAGTTTTTTTACAGGGACACAAAGAAAAATTCTTTATCATTATGGCCAATGGGACTAAATTTTTAAAAGTACGATAGCATCTAAACGCCTTATTGAATTCAGCTGAAAATTTATATGAGTATTATAAATCACTGTTGCACTAACTATAAGCATTTTGGTGAATCTAACATTTATAGGTTTTTACAGGGACACAACGAAAATTTCTTTGTCATTATGATCTATGGGCTCAAAGTTCAGTAGCGTTAAATAAAACAACGTGTAATAGATGGAGAAAAATACTCAAACACTCTATTATGGTTTTCTCTCTTTTGTTTGTTTAACAACTACTCTTTCTTTACTTTATCTACAAAACTGTTAATTACTCAATGTTCGGAAAGTCGAGTGGAGTCACTCCAGATTTTTTTGAAACTCGCCATATTAACTCTTTTTTAAATGTCCCTTTGTATGTAAATATTGTTTTCCAGTCAATAATTGAGAATACCGAGTTTTGGTAAAAGTTGGTATCTCAAACACGGCTCTAACGATTTTCTGGAAAATTCTTTCATTAATCTATTTTAGATTACCTTTTCTCATAACTCGCTTTGTCTTTTTTATATATCTTTATACATGTATCAAGATTCTCTTACTGGAAAATTAAAAAAAAAATGCATATAATATCTTCAAAAAATGTATATAATACGTGTAATAGTGGGTAATGGAAGTCGTGTGGTTGTTTCACACCAGATATTTTACGACAATTAGGTGTTGATGAGAGTAGCCTAGTACTCATAATATAATTATCATTGATTTTTGAGAAAATTGGAAAAAGTTTATATTTAAAAATATAATTAAATTTATACATGTTTAATAAAGTTTACTTGAACTATTAATAAAAAACAATAAAGCTTTTTACTTTCTGAAAATAAACTATATGAGGAAATTATTAACATAATGAAAAAATTAAACTAGGAAATTTATGTATATTTATACGTTTTCTGACCTTTTTGATTTCCTTTTTTGTTTTACATTTTTACGTGATGTATACATGTGTGGTAGTAAGCAAGATAATGTTCAGCAATTTGTTTGAATGAGTTGAAAAGTGGTAGGTTTGTTGTATGCAATCGTCGCACGAACTGTATAGATTTTGATGAGTGTACGAATCCTAGTTTATTTACAGAGTCAGAAAGAAAAATTCTTTAACATTTGGGCTTAGAGATTAAAATTATTCAAAGTGTGATATAGTTTAAACTCCGTGCTCGGTTGAACTCAAAATTGTTAATTATTTGTTGGTTACCATCGCCCGAATCATATAGATTTTGATAAGTGTAGGAATTATAGCTCTTTTACAGAGCAAAAAGAAAATCGTTTACTATTATGGCCAGTAGACTCAAATTACACTGCTCTCCAAAAAAAAAAAAAAAAAAAAAAAAAAAAAAAAAAAAAGACATCCGATACCATTTTTTCTGATTCTTATGTAAAATGACATCCTGAATCCGAATATGACTCCCATTTTGCCCGGTCTCCCACCGTTTTCTAGATACACCACCCACTCCCTCAATTTCTTTCCCTGTTCGATAATTTTATGACCATGAATTTGATTTGAAGAAAGAAAAATAATTAATTTAACACCTAAAAACAAAAAATATATAAAGTTTAAAAAATAACATTAATAACAGATTAAAAAAACATAATGGCAAATCCCCCCCCCCCCCAAATTTTTCCCTTGTCGCAAATGTCCATGTTTTAGAATTTTCCATCTCTGTAACCCCTCAGAATATTTAACGGTTAAAATAATCCTCCCCCCTCCTAAAAATTAAATTTATAGCCATAAAATCACCGTTTTTTTCGGTGATTTTATGGCGATAATCACCGAAATATGATAAAAATAAGGGGCCATTCCTAAAACACGGTGGGTGATAGGGCAAAAAAGGCGTCATATTCGGATTCAGGGGGTCATTTTACATAAGAATATGCTCAAATGGTGTCAGAGACAAATTTCATGCCGAGCAGTGTTATCTGAATTGCAATAGCGTCTAAATGAAATACCCTATTGAGCTAAAAGTTCGTATGCATGTTATAGTACCATTGGTAGGTTTTTATAGGTTAATAATAAATAGTTCTTTTACAGAGACACTAAGAATTTTTTTTTATCACTACGCAATATAGATTTGAATTATTTGAAGTGAAGTCTAAACTCTACATTTGATTCCGATATGAATTAGTAGGCTAGTTTTTGGTTATCATCGCAAGAACCGTACAGGTTTTAATGAGTCAAGGCTTATAATTTTTATTTTAACCGGGGTACAGAGTAGAATTTTTTATATACTGTGGTATATGCACTGAGATTATTTAAAGTTCTTTTTAGTAATGATAATTGATTAAAACATAAAGTAATAAAAATAATAAAAATAAATAGAGATTCTCTGATGCTACAAGCTTTAGATTTATAGTTCTTTTGCAGGAACGCACAAAGTAATTAGGATGCATTACGTTGCATGAAACTACATACAAATTGGGGAAAATTACTCACACTATAATGTTTTGCCTTTATTTAACGACCTTTCACATTTCAATTTATTTAAACAATCGTTAATTACTAAATTTACGGAAATTCGAATGGAGTCACTCCAGATTTTTTATGATAGTAAACGAATGTATAAATATAATTTAACTCCTTGAAAATATTATTTAAATTTTTGAAACTTACGATTTGTTTTGCAATTTCTATAAAAATATAGCTTTTAAATTAAAATGTATTAAAAAATGAATTTTTTAAGACTACAGTATCATTAAAATAATAGTCCCCCTACCTTCCATAAAAGGAATATATGAAACACAGATTATTATACAGTTAGGACAGTGAAGCTAAAACCCGAACCGGAGCGATAGTAGCACCACTAGTGTCAACAGAGGGGAACTAAGAACTTCTGCATGTGTTAGGTCTGCATGAATACCATTTTTGGCCAAAAATTATTTTTCTACTTCACGTGTAGTTAATAGCAATATGTAATGTTAAAAAATATCCCACACAGAAAATATTTTCTAAAGAAATGTTGATTTTAAGATACTTTAAAAAAAAAATGCAATACACTAAGGGCTTCTGATCATATTTTTATTTTGAATGGACGAACAATCTGGGACATAAGTAAAGGCACAGTTTGCATTTTCTCAAAAAATGGTAATAATCATTAATTTTACAAAAACAAGTTTTTTTATATAATCATTAGTATCTAATCTATCGGCAATAATATTGACTAATAAACCTTTTATTTTCCTGCTACTATTATTACTATGCTTTCACTTTGGACTTTCAATTTCAGGTTGAAAAATTCTGTTTATTTTTGTAAGTTTATTAACAAAAATATTAAATTAATATTTTGTCGTTATTATTTTATTATTCTAAAGATTATATAAAAAACATCTTTTAGTAAAAATAATGGTTTTCAAGCATTTCTCCCCCCCCCCCTTTTTTTTTTCTTTTGAGAAAATGCAAAGTGTGCCTTCACATATGTCCACAACTCTTCGTGTATTCAAAATGAAAATATAACTAAAACCCCTTAGGGTTTTGCAACTTTTTGAAAGTACCTGAAAATCAATTTTTCTAACGACGATATGTTTCTGAGTTTTAACGATATTTGCTTGGGGATTTTTTAAAATTTAGTCTACATATTTAATTAATATATTATGCAAAAGAAATATCCCTAAACCTTGCGGATACATAGTTAAAAATTTAGTAAAATGCTCATATTTCACTCGATATTTATTATTTTTCTGATTGTAATTAATCGCGTCTAATGTAGTATGTCAAGTTTTAGAAAAGTGGCTGCTTTGGTTTTAAATTTTCTGATTGCAATTAGTCGTGTCTAATGTAGTATGCCAAGTTTTAGAAAAGTGACTGCTTTGGTTTGAAATTTTCTGATTGCAATTAATCGTGTCTAATGTAGTATGTCAAGTTTTAGAAAAGTGACTGCTTTGGTTTGAAATTTTCTGATTGCAATTAGTCGTGTCTAATGTAGTATGTCAAGTTTTAGAAAAGTGACTGCTTTGGTTTTAAATTTTCTGATTGCAATTAGTCGTGTCTAATGTAGTATGTCAAATTTTAGAAAAGTGACTGCTTTGGTTTTAAATTTTCTGATTGCAATTAATCGTGTCTAATGTAGTATGTCAAATTTTAGAAAAGTGACTGCTTTGGTTTTAAATAATGCTGTTATGAATAAAAAAATGTTCGAAAAATTGTCAACGGAATTAAAAAAATTTTTATATCTCCGTTAATATAAATGCAATTCTCAGTTAAATTTATGTCTAAAATTAACTAAAGGCTCATAATTGTATAATATAGTTACAACTAATTTTAAGCATTTTTTATTACAGGGTGATCCCCAGGGGAGAAAATTTTCTGCCTTTTGACGGAACTCTTCCACCAATATTTTTTATGAATAATATATCTCCTATTTAATTAAAAATATTAAAGTTAAAGTACATTAATATTTTTCTAAATAAAAATAGTAGTGTTGGGGACGCTGAGCACTTTCACCCCTAGTGATGCCATATATTATATTTTTTTGGTTAATTTGTGACTGATCCCCTTTTAGCCTTTTGAACAAATATTTTGCTACAATATATATGGTGTAACATGTCCATTTTACCCCTGAAGTTTCGAGAGGATTTATGAAATATTATTTCTTTAGATATTTGACGAAAACTTCTAGATTTAAAAGTGTGCCTCCACTTATGTCATGTACTGTATTTTCACCTTCTTTCTTTCTTTTTTCAATAATGTTTTCTTTTCATTTTATTTATTTAAAATCACGATTTTTTTTTCAGTACGTGGTGAAAACTTTGATGTCAATTTTTCTGTTAAATTAACTTTTTTCTAAAAAAATTATTTAATCTTTCGAAAACATGAATGATATTTTAATTTCTTTATTTTATTATATTGTTTCAGTACACTGTTAAAAAAATGCAACTTTGCTGCCAGACATTCTCTGTAATTACAGAAAAATATGTTTTATCAACA
The DNA here is from genome assembly GCA_963930645.1 of Salticus scenicus. NCBI lineage: Eukaryota > Metazoa > Arthropoda > Arachnida > Araneae > Salticidae > Salticus > Salticus scenicus. The sequence continues at coordinate 96,922,060 of OZ005660.1, forward strand.
TAATTTTTCCGTAATTTACGACATTTTTCTCAAATTACAGAGAATTTCTGACAGCAAAGTTGCATTTTTATTTTATCAGTGAATGGAATTAATTTCGAGTGTTAGATTTCTGGTGCTTTTTTTATTAAGAAGACGATTGTAAAATGCTGAAAATTCAACTAGTAAAAAAATCTTTCTATAATGATCGTTTCCGAAAACCAATCATTCTACACTGTAAAAAATATCTCCTATTTGCTTCCAGAAATTCTCTGTAATTACAGAAAAATACGTTTTGTCAACGTAATTTTTCCGTAATTTACGACTTTTTTCTCAAATTACAGAGAATTTCTGGAAGCAAATACGATTTTTTAACAGTGCATTTTTTAACAGTGTACACTGTCAAAAAAAAAAATCCTGTTTGCTGCCAGAAATTTTCTGTAATTCAGAAAAATACGTTCTATCAACGGAAAAATTACGTTGATAGAACGCATTTTTCTGAATTACAGAAAATTTCTGGCAGCAAACAGGACTTTCTTTTTGACAGTGTATATACTTTTCAAATCCTTTTTTCAATAATTCCGAGTAAAACTTCCTCATTTAGTCACTATTATGAAATGAGTTAAATTTGTATATTTCTTGAGTTGCTCAGAAATGAGTCCAACGATTTTGAAAAAAAAAAAAAAAAAAACTCAGAGTTAAGTTTTCTTGAGATGATAAATCTATCGATTTATCATCAGAAAAATTTGCGTTCAATAGTAATCCATGCTTTCTTCGAGCAAAATATAGCAGAAACTTGATTTTTATCGCAGTTGATCTAATTATCAATATTTACACAATGTTAAAAACGCCAATGTAAAAAATTGTTAAGTGCAGACTGTAGTTTCGGTAGCGTAAATGCAGAATTCACTGATGACAGTACACTGAGAAAAAATTCTGTGACTGACACCTAGAATCTAAATTGTGGCTCTAGAAAAAATAGTTCCACATCATCCTTCTAAATTCTAGTCCCCTTTGGAAGCGTGTTCTAGAAACCACTATTAGTATTCTAGAGCGTTTGTCTATATTATCGAGGGCAAAGTTGTTTAAAAATCTCTGCAAATTAATGCGAATACAAGAGGCGGGTTTCAGCAACTATAATCTTGGTTTATGACCCAATTCTAGAAAATCAAGCGAGAATTTTTCGCAATACAAAAGATTCGAAATATTCAGAACATTCAGAATATTGTTTGACAATCTAGAAATGTGTAGAAAAGAAATTCTCGATCATTTCGTCTATTCAGTTTATTGGTGTGCCTTATGTACATAGCTTGGAAATCTATATTTCTGGTTTAGGGATTTAGAAAATTGCCACTTATTCATTCTAGATGAAGGCAGTGTATTTTCTTTTTTCAGTATACGCTTTAAGCTACCGAAACTGCAGTATGCACTTAACAATTTTTTACACTGGCGTTTTTAACGTTGTGTAAATACTGATATTTCTGTTCTGCGTCAAGTTTAGTTCTTTAATTAATTGATTTAGTACTTTAATTAAAAATTTAGAGATGAGAGATTTTTGAAATAAGAATTTGATTTGAATTATCTTGATCTTCAGAAATATTAGTATTTACAGGCGAACCGTGTTCTGTCCCGGGCAAAACTTGAAAAACTTTGATTTTCTTTAAAACGACAACGACAATTTTTTTGGGAAAATCACAGACAACGAGATTTTTGAGATTTTAATAGTACTTCTTGTTAACTAAGAGAACAAAATGCAGAAAATGCTGTAACCGTGGTTTCCGAAAACAAACCACTTAATTTACTTTGCAAGTAAGTTTTATAACAATTCCAGGTGAAACTCGATCACCTGTTTACATATTATCTTTATTAAGAAAGAACTAATCATGTGTAACATGTCCTTGGATTCCCCAGAAATAACACCAATGGTTTTGATAAAAATTTAAGAGTTTGATGGATTTTTTTTTTTTTTTTCGATTACAAATAGATTTGAATTATCTTCATCTTTAGGGAATTTTACGTTCGTTTGAAACTGGAGTTTTGCCAGGGTGTAGAATACTACATCTGGTTTCCTTTGTGATCTGGGTGCGGGTCGAGTTTACATTAATTTTTGACCGGGGTTAAACTCATGAATCTGCCCGCAAGAAGATTTTTTTTTTCTGGAAAATATTTGTAAGCTTATATATAACAAATCATTTGAATGTAGAATGGCATTTTCTTCTTTCATAATAATTTAAAGTAACACGATTTATAATATGAGATTAATTACAATTCAGTAAATATAAATACTTAACAATTATATAATTACATGCGAAATTTTAGGTTGATTTCTTTAGAAATCGACCTATTGCAATCTCGTCGTTTATCTATCTACCTATCTATCTATACACACATATATATATGTATAATAAAAATTTTGTCATCCCGATTACTCCCGAAATAATACTCCAAATTGAACCAAATTTGGACAGCGATATTATCTTACATATATCTTAAACGAATTCGTTAACCAAGTTGCTCCGCCTTTTTGTTTTCAAGTGGCGTGAACTTGAAAGTTTCAAATCCGCATTGCAAAAAACGTATTTAAAGCCGAAATTGCTTGAATTTTGATGTAAATATAGACCACATAAGGGTCTCAATCAAATTTACAGACGCGCTTTATCCGCCATTTTTAACAAAGTAGTGGATATCTTAAGTTAAGCGGGGCCATTTGAAATCAGGCTAGCACTTGAAAATTTAAAATCACGATAACTTCCGAAATAATACTCCAAATCGAACCAAATTTGGACAGTGAATTTATCTTATAAATATCTTGGATGCGTTTGTTAACCAAATTGCTCCGCCTCATTGTTTTCAAGTGCAGGTCACTTGAAAATTTCAAAATCACACTGTAAAAAGCGTAATTAAGACCAGATTTGGTTGAATTTTGTTGTATACTTAGACTACACTGTTAAAAAAAATGCAACATTCCTTCCAGAAATTCTCTGTAATTATAGAAAAATACTTGTTGTCAACGTAATTTTTCCATAATTTACGACATTTTTCTCAAATTACAGAGAATTTCTGGCAGCAAAGTTGCATTTTTTAAACAGTGTATATAAAGGTCACAACCAAGTGTTTTAATGATCTATATATTTTTGACAAAGTGCGGATGTTATAAACTAAGCGAGACAACTTGAAATTAAGCTAACACTTGGAAATTCATAAACATGATAATCTTTTAAATTCTAATTCAATTCGACCCAAAGTTGAACAGTGATCTTATCCTATAATTATCTTGGATGAGTTTACTGGGCAACTTGATCCGACATTTTTCTTCCAAGTGTCGGCCACTTGAAATCACGGTGCCATTTGAAAATGTGCCATTATGGTAACTTTCAAAATACTAAACTGATTCAAACCAAAAGTTGGATAGTGAACTTATGGTTCAAATACCTTGGATAAGTTCGCTTAGTAACTTGATCCGCAGTTTTATTTCCAAGTGGCTGCTACTTGAAAATTTGTCATTATGATAACTTTTGTAATACTGAATGCATTCGCACCAAATTTAGGTAGGGGAATTATCATTCAAATATTTCAGAGAAGTTCTCTGGGCATCTCATTCTGCTCTTTGGTTTCCAAGTGGTGACCACTTGAAATCACGGAGCCACTTGAAATATTTTATCACGATAATTTTTGAAATACTGAATTAGTTTGAATTAAAGTTGGACAATGAACTTATCATAAAAGTTTCTTGGATGACTTCGCTTCGCAAATTGCTTCCCCATTTTCTTTCCCAGTTTCAGCTACTTAGAATGCCACTTGAAAATTTGTCATAACAAGAACTTTTGAAACACTGCGGTGATTCGAACCACACTTGGACAGTGAACTTATACTTCAAATATCTTGGATGAGTTTGCTGAGCAACTTGCTCCATTATATTGTTTCCAAGTGGCGGCCACTTGAAAATTTGTTACCACGATAATTTTTGAAATACTTAATCAATAAAAACCAAAGTTGAAGAATGTATTTATCATTAAAATACCTATGATTTCGGTGGGCAATTTTCTCCTCAATTTCGTTACCAAATTTCGTCTACTTGAACGCTGCCATTTGAGACATTGTTATAGCGTTAATTTTTGAAATACTGAATTTATTCGATCCGAAGTTGGACAGTAGACATATCTTACAAATATCTCACTGAGAAACTTGTTCCGCTAATTTGATCCAAGTGGCGGCCACTTAATTTTTCAACGCAATGACTTTTGAGATTCTGAATTAATTCGAACTAAGTTTATACAGTAGACTTATCTGACAAGTGCATTTGATACATTTGTTTGCCAACTTCGCATGCCATTTGGTTTGTAAGTGCCGGCCACATACAAATTTTAAATTCACGTAAAAAGATATTTACGAACCGATATGCTTAAAACTCCATATGCACATAGCGTAAATCAATATTTCTACCAAGTCCATTAATAATTTGTAGCCGCCATTTCGGACCTTGGTAAGTAAAAAGAAATCAACCTACACTTCCGAATGAGCCGGAAAGACTTGCTTTGTCTTCATATGGATATATATCTAGATTTTATACTGTCAAAATATTTGGAACAGTGAACTTTTTAACCCCTTGCTACCTTATAACGGCATGACAATATGCATAAAGTCAAGTTTAAGGGTATTTTTTTCAGGTACACCAGGAGAGATCAATGTAAACCCCTATGCAAATTTGCTCAGCTCTGCGATTAGTCGGTTTCCTACAAAGCACCGGATATGGACACACAAACACATACAAAAACAGACTTATTATACGTAGAGATTTAATTCTTTGAAAGATCTGTTTAATAATATAACTGAATTTTATGTAATAGAATTTTAATTTAGTATAACATAAATTTACCATTATTATAATTCGTGTTGCGAGTTGAAAATTTTTAGGATTGTGTGCGGGTTAAGTTTTTCCGAAACGTGCAAGTTAGGGTCAACATATAGCATAAGCTAATTTTTCAAGGAAACTGCTGGTACGATTTTGATTTTAAAAAAAATAATAAAAAAAGAAAAACTAAGGGTTCAAATGTAATTTAAGCTAAAAATTCTATTTAAAAAATCCCCATCTTCACGAAAACCTCCTTATATCTGTAATGGGATATAATTAGAAATAGCTGGAAGTGCATTTTCAGTTGCATGACGTGTTTTTGAATCTTCATTTTGAACGGGATTGTGGTAACAGTTCATGTTAAAAGAAATTCACGTTAACAGTGTTAACGTTTTTTTTATTTTCTGTCCACAAATCCCCTTAAATATCCTCCTTACTACAAATGATCGTGTGTTTTAGAACTTTCTACCTCTGTAGCTCCTCAGGTCAGAAGACATTTAACGGTTAAAATAATCATCGTTCCTCTCCAAATCAAACTGATGGGTATAAAATTATCAAACAATGATTAAAATGGGTGAGTGAGGCGTAACAAGAAAACGGTTGGTGATGGGGCAAAATAGTGGCCAGATTCGGATTCAGAAGGTCATTTTACATAAGAATATACAAGAATGGTATCAGATACAGATTTTTTTTTTTTTTTTTTTTTTTTTTTTTTTCAGAGCAGTGTAATTATCTGCAATTTAATAGAATAAGTTTTACTTTTTTGTATTGTGATATGAGATTAATTTTCATTAGTAGAAACTCATTACATCTCTCCTTACATCTCTGTACATATATATTTAATTTTAAACTTTCAACAAAATCATTATATCCATTTAAAAACAAACCCACTATCTGCCCCTTGCTGCACCTAGCCGATAAAGGGATAACAGCGAACACAAATTTTCTTGAAGATGAATATATGTCTAATCAATTTATCTCTTCAAAAAATCTAACTCTAAACTTTCATTAAAATCATTTTATCAATTTCCAAGTAAAACCAATTCCTGCCATATGGCGCAAAAGGGTTTTTGAACCACGAATTTTCTTGAAGATGAGGAATTTTCCCATCGTTTTAGATCCCTAAAAAGCACTTAACCCCTAAACTCTAATAAAATTGGCTACATCCATTTCCGAGTAAGCCCAATTTCTGCTATATGTTGTGACTGGACGTTAAAAGGGTTAACGCAAATTTTCCTGAATATGAAGATATGTCCAGTCATTTTAGCTCTCTTAAAAAAACACTTAACCCCAAAATTTAATTAAAATCATTACATTTATTTCCGAGTAAACATAATTTCTATTATATATTGCGATTGGCAGTTAAAGGGTTAAAGCAAAATTCCCTGAAGATGAGAATATGTGCAATTGTTTTAGCCCTCTAAAAAAAAAAAAAAAAAAAAAAAAAAAACCACTTAACCCCAAAATTTAATCAAAATCGTCACATTTACTTCCGAGTAAACACATCTTATGCTATAAATTGCGACTGGCTGTTAAAGAGTTGATGCGATTTTTCCTGAAGTTGACGATATTTCCATTCGTTTTTGCTCTCTAAGGAACATTTAACCCCAACTTTTATAAAAATCATTATAAGTTCTCAAACTTTTATAAAAATCGTTATATCCATTTCCGAGTAAACCTAATTCTTATTATATGTTGCGACTAGCCGTTAAAGGGTTAACGCAAATTTTACTGAAGGAGGATATGCCCATTCGTTTTAGCTCTCTAAAGAACACTTAATCTCAATTTTTATACAAATCGTTATATTCATTTCCGAGTAAACCTAATTTCTATTATATGTTGCGACTTAACCCCACACATTTATAAAAATCGTATTTTTGAGATACGCTGATAATAGACAGACACACAGACACACAGACATACACACAGACCATTTGCTAAAAACATGATTTTCTTATTCAGGGGACCTCAGAACATATAATAACAGGAGACTTGGCGTTGGAATATTAAAACCCGAATAAACTACTACGTTAGAAACGCCAAAGAAAATTATTGGAAATGCATACAGCTGTTTCGGTAGCCTAAAGCGTACCGTCTTCAATGCAAAAAGGATTCTGAATCAAGAGATGTGCTCGTATATATAGGAGAGGGGCCAGATTTAGTTCAACCAATAGGATTACGGGAAAGGTGGGGAGAGTGGCCAATAGGAATTTAGGAAAGTTAGCTGTGTAAACAGTAGAAAATTTAAGAAAATGTGGATTGAATATAAAATTTCCAACAGTCAGACAAATGGGGAATAGCAAAATCACAATTTACAAGGTTTTTAAAATTTTTATAGATATGAAAAGCTTCAAAGAAATCGAGTTCATGAATGGATTTAGGTCTGCAAATTATTTTAGCTGAATTAAATCATAATTTTAAAACTAAATCATCGACATTTATTTTAAATAGCGTATTAAATTAAATCTAATCATTTTATAATTGCAACTTGTATAATTTGTATAATAATTAGCTTGTGTCCAGGTCATTATTCCCCCCCCCCCCCCAGAATTATAACGCATTTCTTATCATTCGATTGAGGTGACGTTTTGCATGTTTAGATATTATCCCCATCCAAGAATTAGCTAGGAGGTGGGGGAGGGAGGTGTAACAAATTTGTTTAATTTTTTGACTTATACTGCATTTTTAACACTTAACATTATGTACTGCAGTATAGATTCCCTCCGAAAAACTTTTCTTGCTAAAACTTTGTTTAAATTCGATAAATTAGAGGTTTTAGTGCATTTTTAAATATATATATATTTTTTTTTATTTATGTATTATTTAACCCTTTTTATTCCACTGGGGACATCAAAAAAATTCCTCAATATAGCCTAAATTTACCACAGGATTTCCTTGGAACATCAAAATCCCTATAGTTTAAGCTTTCCCTATGTTTAAGCTGTAGTTTAAGCTAAATTTAATATGAGATGTTTCTCCTGCAGCAAAGAAATATAATAAAAAAGTTTCAAACTGTTTTTTTTTTTTTTTTTTTTTTTTTTTTTTTTAATAAGGTAATTTGGGATATAAAGGGTTAAGTAAATTAACTGTTTGAAATATTTTTTATTTTCTCTTACCCATAGGGTCGAAAAAGTATTGTTATAGGGTAAATTTTCGAACGTGAATATTTGTTATATTTACATGTTCTGAGGTCCCCTGAATACGAAAATCATGTTTTTAGCGAATGGTCTGTGTGTCTGTCTGTTATCAGTATATCTCAAGAACAAATAGTAGCAGAAATTCCAAACTCCGTATTCTAAATGTGTATCATATAGGGATGCTACAGTATGCTTTTCGTTGAGATGAAGCAAATGGTTCGTGTACAGGGACACTCAGAAGTATTCAAACACATTACGTCTATGGGGGAAATTACAGGTAAGTAGAGTTTAACATCTATAGACTGCATCAAACCAAATGAAACGAATACATATTTTTTGTAATAGAGATAGTCAGCTGGTAAAATACTTTTGTGTATGTAGGATCCTCGTTCCCCCCCCCCTTGGGGGGAAGTCCACCCTCGAGGGGAGTAAATTTTCATGATGGGTATCTTTCAAAAGAGCTCGCGAATACCTTTAAAACGAATGGTTGAACCATCGATCTGCGATAATTTAACATAAAGTAATCGATTTTTTTTCATTTTTAACATTTTTTTTTCTTTTTTTTAATGTAATATTGAGAATAAATTCAACTTTTTTTTTGGATATTCAGTGTTATACTACTTCTTTAAAATGGAAATGGTCTGCATTATCATAAAAGCTAATTTGTTTAAATAATAATTATAATAAATTATTTTTAAAAAACAGAATTATTTTTTAATAACCGAATTAAATTCTATATAAATATAGGTGTATTAATGAAACGGGGGTTTGAGGGGGGCGGTAGCCCCCTCATGCAGAACTAATTATCATATAAAACTCTTCCGAAGCCTAATTTGAATTGTTTAACATAGGTTTACATAACGGTACTCGTTATCTTACCTCTTAATCTCCAACATGTATTCATAGTATTAAATTTCAGGGTAAGAGAAAGTCGTGTGAGTGACACAACAGATTATTTTATTTTTATTTATTTATTTATTTATTTATTTATTATTATTGTTGTTTTAATTAACTTCAAGTTCTTTATTTTACAAATGGCTATTGTTCCAATTTTAAATATGTCTCACGTTTAAACTGTCCCACCCTCTCGAAGCTGGTAGACGTGAGTTACCGTGTTCGATTCCGGTTTAAACTCGTTGATCTTGCCATTGGTTTTCTGCGAAATTAGTGTGAATACCGACTAGTACTCCCAGAAAGAATCTCGGAGGACAAGTCACATATGCCTAGGTACCTCGTATAAAAAATTTCAATTAATGCCATCATCAACATTCATTTTAAATAGCGTATTAAATTAAATTTAATCATTTTATAATTGTAACTTGTATAATTTGTATAATAATTAGCGTGTGTCCAGTTCATTATTATCTTTTTACCCCAGAATTGTAACGCATTTCTTACCATTCGATTTATGTGAAGTTTTGCATGTTTAGATATTATCCCCATCCAAGAAGTAGATAAAAGGTGGGGGAGGGAGGTGTAGCAAATTTGATTAAATTTTTGACTTATACTACATTTTTAACACTTAACATGCAGTTTAGATTCCCTCCATACTGCAGTTTAGATTCCCTCCGAAAAATGTTTCTTGATAAACGTTGTTTAAATTCGCTAAATTAGAGGTTTTAGTGCATTTTTAAATAAAAGCGTGTTTTTAATTTTAAATTTATGTATTATTTAACTCTTTTTATTCCACCGGGGCCATCAAAACAATTTCTCAATATAGCCTAAATTTACCACAGGATTTCATTGGAACTTCAAAGACTCCATAGTTAAAGCTTCCCCTATGGTTAAGCTATAGTTTAAGCTAAATTTAATATGAGCTGTTTCTCATGCAGCAAAGAAATATAATAAAAAAGTTTCAAACTGTTTTTCCAAAAATAAGGTAATTTGGGATATAAAGGGTTAAGTAAATTATCTGACTGAAATATTTTTTTATTTTATTTTTTAATGTTTATAATTTTTATTTTAATTAATTACAAAATGTATTTCTTCCAAAATTTTGATATTTTTACTTATTGAAACGTTATGATTTTTAATGACATCAGTGGTTATATTAAACATAAATAAACACTTCTCAGTTGCTTTTTTAGCTATATTAATTCGTATTCTGCTATTACTCCTACTTAAAAAAATATTCATATATATTAAATTTGAAATAAATTTATGGCTAAATATAAGATTTATTGTTTTAAAATTGGGAATGAAAGGGTTAAGAATATACCACTTATGTTTCATCATTGGTGAAAAAATCTAAAATTTTATTTAAATTAAATTAGTTGGTTTTTCACCAAAATGTCATTGAGAAAGCCATAAATACTTTGCACCTGGCATAACTAAAACGTCTTATTAATCTTTATTTATGAATTTTTAGATTATTCTTATGAAACAGCTTCGTATTATTTCTTATTGCGCAGATAGAATCATGTGTTTTCTTTTGCATACCAAACATGGATCACTGTTGGTTTAGCCCTGTTTTTCTGCTTCTCTTTCAAATCTATGAATAATTTTGAGACACATTCGGCAATATAATCCACAGCTTTATCAACATCTTTGATTGAAAATAGCCGTGATTCCATAATTTATGGAATAATTTTAGTTTATTGCGGCGAAGAAGCTACCATCTTGATTAAATAGCTGCATCTGTATCAAAATAATATGCTAATTCGAATCGTAAACTGAAATTGTACGACGCTGTCACTTTGTCCTATGTGACATTCAGACATATTGAAAAATCCTCATCTTGAAAAAACTTTGGTAAATTTTAATTCTGGCAATTTCTTTTTAGAATTTCGCATTTTCTTTTTAAATATTTACCTTTTAATTCAAACTATATTGTTTCTTCAAAGTATTTCACTTTTGTTTTGTAGTAAAGACTTGATATATCATTCTTTAACTGTGTCTCCATTTTTTGAAAATTCTTTCCGTAAATTTCAAAGTATTAGGTATATTTTTCAGTTCTTAAGGGCCGTCTTCATTCACCGCCGTCGGAAGCCGAAGCTAATGTTATTCTATGGGAAAATTTCTTTACAAATAACTTATTAACTAATAAATATTTTTTAATTCTGTTTTCACATTCTGAAAATTCCCAGCTGTTAAATTGACGGAACTTTTTAAAAAAATTATTATTTTTAATTTTTTATATTTTATATTGAAGCTGCAAAATACGAATTTTCAATGCGTGAAATTTTCTCATTTTGCAAGTTCAAAATAAAATATTAAAAATTAAAAAAATACATTAAAAAAAAAAAAAAAAGATCCGTCAATTTACCAGATGGGAATTTTCTGAACGTGAAAACAGAATTTAAAAATATGTATTAGTTAATAAGTTATTTGTAAAGAAAATTTCCTCATAGAATAACATTGGCTCGGCCTTCCGGCGACCGTAAGTGAAGAGGGCCGTTAAGTATTTTAATTTGCTTTTATTATTTCAGAATAGTTTACATTAAATAAATAGTCGTAATTCTTAAATTATGTCTCTTTTTCCAAAATATATTTTTAAAATATCTCTTAATTAGTTGATATATTAAGGGAAGTTTAAGCATTTTTTTCCTTTTTAACACTTTCCAACAAGGTTTAAAAGTGACTTAGGTTTGTCTGTCTCTCTGTCCGTCTGTCTGTCCGCGCTCTAACTCCTGTAGGGACATCCGAAAGTATTCCAAAGCACTGTGTTCTATGAGAGGTATTGCTGTAAGCCATATTTAATACCTTTATACAAATCTTAGTGAAATTGAATCATGTTATTCAAGTTCACTATCGGATGTTTCATATGTAAAATGGAATAAATACCACCACTAGTTTGTACACACGGACACTCGAAAGTACTCCAAAGCATTGCGTTCTATGAGAGGTATTTCCATAAACCAAATTTCATTAACTTTACTTTCCACAAAGTTTAATGAAATTGTTATTCATATGCACAAAAGAATGCTTTGCATAGAATATAGCATGATTAGCATTAGATTTACAGGGCCACACAAAAATATTCAGTTACATTAAGAGCTGTTAATAAAAATTTGCTAGAATTGCAATTCCGTTTACATAAAGCGTTTTTAACATTGTCTAACAATTTTCATCTGTGAATATGATTTCAATTTAAGTATCTGTCTGTTCGTCTGTCCGCGCTCTAACTCCAGTAAATATTTATGTAATTTCTTGAAACTGATATAGGTTATTTAAGTTCACTATCGGATGTTCCCTATTGAAAAAGGAGTTAATATCTCTACTGGTTTGTGTACAGAGGCACCCAAACCTTTTACAAAGCATTGTGTTCTATGAGAGATATTTCTATCAGAGCCTCCTTAAGTAAATGCCTTCCACGCGCGGCGAATCTCAATGTTAAATTAGGCAACATTTAAAAAACAAAACTAACGCTAGGTGACAGCACCTACGCAGAGCAACAATTTTCTGCTGTTTCATAGACAAGTTATATTTTTCATGTAAAAATCTAGCTATTAATTTCAATTTAAAGTCTAAAATTGTATTTCTTTTTTTCTTTTAATTTGAAAAAATGATGTGAAAGTGCTTTATCGTAAATATTTTCAATAAAATATTCAAATATTTATATTTTAAAAAGTATAGGGTTTAAATTTCTTCGAAAGTTGGCAAGACCTATTTTAGCTTTTCAACTAATTGAATTACAACGTATCAAATAAATAACACCTTTTTTTTTTCAATATACTATTAATTAAAAAACGAAATTTAAAATTAAATAAGCAAAAACATGGCATATCTATCACGCGATTAAATTATTTTTTATATATTTATTCAATAAAAATTTCAAAATTTTTTTAAATTTAGATATCAGATGAAAGTTTCGTTTATATAAATTAAAATCTCTGAACTTTAAATGAGTTTCAGTTCAGAATGAATAATTTATAATGATAAATTATTAAAATCATGTCTTTTTTTTTTTTTTTTTTTTTTGGTCATGTCCTTTACGTTACATTTTTACCTTATTAGATGTGAATTATTTTTCTTAAATCGAAAATTTTATATTATTTATAAGAAAAATAGACCAGCACGTTAACGAGATAAGTTAACATTCAGTAATAAAAATTGGAGAAGAAAACAATCTGTTGTCTAGTCCGTCGCAAAAAATAAATAAATAACCATTAAGATTTAAATTTTTAAAATTAAGGATTTCTTGAGTATAAGTTTTCTCTCGCACCAAGTTTTTGTGTTAGGTGTTTCTCATATAAGACTAAATTTAAATGCACAATCTGATGTGCACATAGTTTATTGAAAACATACAGGGCTATCCAAAATTAAGCTAAACGTTCTTTTCTGTAGAATGTGTGCTTTGCTACACTTTTTTTATTTCGACGAATACTGTTAAAGAACGAAAATTAATTTTTCGAACCTATAATGTAAACAAAGTATTTTTTTTTTTTTTGAAGTTCTATTTTCAACTCAGGTTTTTGAATAAAGTCACGTTTTGAGGTTCCCTGAATACAAAAAACTTTTTTTTTTTTTTAGTTTTTAGCGATTGATTTATATGCATATTTATTATCAGAATAACTTAAAAACAAACAAATGCAGGAAATTGACAATTGTATTTTAAAACTCGCATTAGGTTTCAATTTGAAAAATTTGATAAAGATTGGCAAATTTAAGGACAAATTAATAACATCCTTGAAATATTTTTACTTCCATTACCCTACTACCGTAGGTAATGAAAGTATTGTGTTCGGTCCAAAAATTCGATATCGAGTTTTCCCCTGATTTATATTTAGCCAGTATATGTGTGTGTGTGTATACATGTGAGTGTATGGATGTGGGGATATTTTTCATTTTTCTGATAATTTTTCAAATCAGTACTCATGATATTTAATTTTTACATGAATTTTTAATTCCATATTCCATTTCTGTGGTAAAAGGTTAATAAAAGTAATGTTTTGAATCTTAAAACTTAATATTTTTAAAAAGAACAAAAGTAGAAATAGAAATTTTCTATTTTTTCTTTTCAAGATTCCCAACACTTTTGTTTCGATTTAACTGAAATAATCAAATTTTTATACGCATTTACACAAGTCTTTAAAAAACAGTGGTATTAAAAAAATATAAATCAATCTTGTTCCTATATTGGAGTATTTTATAGTTTTATTCATTTTATGAATAAAACTACAAAATACTCCAATATAGAGTGACTTCAAAGTAACTAAGAACAAGTTATTTTTCTGTATTCCTACATCAATAAATAAAAATTTTATTTCATTTTGTAATAAGCATAACTATTTTATTTGTTAAATCTAACTTACTAACAGAGAGGTGTCAACCCTTCGAATTTTTATATCATAATTTCTTTTAAATTTATCTTCGTCTTAATCACACAATTTACGATAATAAAGAAAAATAATGTTTTTTGTGAAAAATATTATTGATATTCAAAAATCCGGAGGGTTGGTAATTTTGCATTAATTATTTATGCAGTTTACATACCTTGTCTGGAAATATTTGGAAGCAATTTTTTACGCTGAATTGCATTGCTTGGTATTTCGTGGAAACAAATATTTTCACGGCTACTGTCTGATTTACAAAATGGAACGACGCAATACACCATATTATAAAAAAAAAACCTCTCACATTTGTTAAATTAATAAAACACAAACCAGAACTCAATTGAAACTCAATTGCATCGCGCTCGCGGGAAATAAACATAACTTTACGTACGGTATCAAGCGCCATCTACTGGCTATGTTCTTCTTGTACTGTTGCCAAGTTTTCGAGCGACTCGCTAGGCATCTACTTAAGGAGGCTCTGTTTCTATAAACCATATTTTAATACCTATACTGTACACAAACCTTAATGAAATTGAGAAATGTCATTCGAGTTTACTATCCGATGTTTTATATATTAAATGGAGTAAATGCCATCACTGTTTTGGGCACAGAGACTCTTGAAAGCATACCAAAGCATTGCGTTATATGAGAAGTATTTCTATAAACCAAATTTTGATAACTTTACTTTCCACAAAGCTTAATGAAACTGAAATGTGTTATTCATGTGCACAAAAGACTGCTTTCTATAGAATATAGTATGTTTAGTATTAGTTTTACAGAGCAACAAAAAAATATTCAGATACATAAAGAGCTATTAAGAAAAGTTTGCTGGAATTGCACTTTCGTTTACATTAAGCGTTTTTAAAATTTTCTAACAATTTTTAAGTGTGAATATAATTTCAATTTGTGTATCTGTGTATCTGTTTGTCTGCCCATCTGTCTGCCTTTCGGCGCTCTAATTCCGGTAAATATTTATGGAATATCTTAAAACTAATATATATTTTTCAAGTTCACTATCGAATGTCCCCTATTAAAAATGGAGTGAATACCTCTACTGCTTTGTGTACAGGGGCATCGGAAAGTACTGCAAACTATTTTTTTTTTCTATGAGAGGTATTTCTATAAACCATATTTTAATACCGTTACTTTACACAAATCTTAATGAAATTGAAATATGTTATTCAAGTTCGCTATCGGATGTTTCCTATGTGAAATAGAGAAAATATTACCACTGGTTTGTGTACAGGGAGACTTGCAAGTATTGCATTATATTAGAGGTATTTCTGCAAACCAAATTTTAATATCTTTACTTTGCACAAATCTTAATGAAATTGAAATATGTTATTCATATGCAAAAAGGAATGCTTTTTATAAATACAGTATGATTAGTATTAATCTTACAGGGCCACATAAAAATATTAAGTTAGATTATGAGCTATAAATAAAAATTTGCTGTAATTGCATTTTCTTTTACAATAAGCATTTTTCACGCTTTATAACAATTTTTACGCGCGAATATGATTTTAATTTGGTTATCTTTCTGTCCGATTGTCTGTCTTTCTATCTGTCTCTCGACCCGAGGGTTCTTAAATATTTTCAGAATTTTGAAAAATTGATATATGTTATTAAAGTTCACTATGGAATGTTTCCTATTTAAAATGCCATTAATATGTCCTACACAACGTGTTTGTGTACAGTAAACTTCCAATGCTTTGCGTTTTAGGAGAGACATTTTTATAAATCACATCTAAATAACTTTCTACTGTAAAAATCAAATAAATTGAAATGTATTTTAATATTCTAAAATAATATTTTGTATAGAATATGATATGATCAACCTTCAGATTTACAGGACTACACTAAAATATTCAAATACATTAAGGGCAGCAATTATAATCTAACGGCTGGATTTTCTTTTGCATTAAGCCTTTTTAACGTTCTTTAACGATGTCTGAGAGCGGTTTTAAATTGAATTAGTCAATCTGTATATTTTTCTATGCTTCTCTCCTTTGTTTGATAATGCAGGCAAAGAATATTGAAAGTTATACGATACAACAAGCACGTACAATTGGAGAGTATTAATAACCAGTGCGTACTGCATGATTTTTCGTTCTTTTTTTAACACTTTCCAGCAAGGTTGAAAAGTGTCAATGACTTCGGTTTGTCTGTCTGTCCGCAGTCGAATTCCTGTAAATTTTCATGGAATTTCTTGAAGCTGATATATCGTATTCAAGCTCACTATCGGATGTTCCCCATTGAAAATGGAGGGAATTCCTCTTCTGATTTGTCTACAGGGACACGCAAAATTTTCCAAAGCACTGTGTTCCATGATAGATATTTCTATAAACCGTATTTTGATACGTTTACTTTAAACAAATTTTAATGAAATTGAAGTATATCATTTAAGTCCACTGCCGGATGTTCCCCATGTAAATTGAAGTAAATACCATCACTGGTTTGTATACAGGGACATCCGAAAGTATTTAAAACCATTGCGATCTATGGAAGGTATTTCTAAGCACCAAATTTTAATTATTTTGCTTTGCACAGGTCGAAAAATAATATATATATATATTATTCATATGCACAAAAGAATGCCTTCCATAAAATCGGAAAATTGCTTGAATTGCAATGAATTGCTTGAATTGATTGTTTACAATAAGCGTTTTTATCACTTTCTAAATGTTTTTAACACTTTCCAACAAAGTTGAAAAGTGTTAATGACTTAGGTTTGTCTGTCTGTCTGTCCGTGCTCTATCTCCCGTAAATATTCATGGAATCAGAGTTACACATACACTGCTCAGAAAAGAAGAGTTAGACACGGAGTTACACATTCTGTTATAAAAAGGCAAAGTTACACGCACATTTACACACAAACTGTTAATAAAAATGCAGAGTTACACACAAAGCTACATACACACTGTTAGCAAAAAATTAGCGGTACACACAGCGTTACACACATTGTCAAAAAAAAAAGATATTTACATACGGAATTACACACACTGTTAATAAAAAGGCGGAATTATACAGAGTTACATACTCTGTTAATAAAAAGGCAGGGTTTCACACACACACACACAGTTAAAAAGAAGGCATAGTTACACAGTGAGTTACACACGCACTGTTAATTATATACAGGGTTGCACACACACTGTTAGTTACACATAGTTACACACACTTTTAGCAAAAAATCAGTGATACACACAGAGTTACACACATTGTTAAAAAAAAAAAAAAGAATTGAACATTGAATTACACACACTGCTAATAAAAAGGCAGAATTATACACAGAGTTACATGCACTGTTAATAAAAAGGCACTGTTAATAAAGAGTTACACACAGAGTTACACACACAGAGTTAATAAGAAGGCAGAGTTGCACACACACTTTTAATTACGTACAGGGTTACACACACTGTTAGTTACACATAAGTAAAATTACACGCTGTTTGCTAAAAATCAGCGATAAAAACAGTGTTACACACACAATGTTAAAAAAAAACTGTTAATAAAAAACAAAATTATACATGGAGTTACACACACTGTTAATAAAAAAGAAGAGCTACACACACACTGTTTATTGCATACAGCGTTGCACACACAGTGTCAGTTTCACATAGCGTTACGTACACTGTAAGAAAAGTTCAGCAATACACGCAGAATTACACACACACTGTTAAAAAAAAGAAGAGTTACACACTGTTAACAAACAGCAGAGTTGCACACAAATTTCCACACACTGTTAATAAAAAGGAAGGGTTACACACACTGTTAAAGGCAGAGTTGCACATAGAGTTACACAACATTTTATTTTGAAATAGTTATGTGGTATTAAGTATTTTATAAACTATAAAAAAAGAACGAAAAATCATGCATTACGCAATGATTATTAACACTTTCCAACTGCACGTAATTGTTGTATCTTATAACTTTGAAAGTTCTGTACCTACGTTATCACACGACAAACAAACAGTAGTTCTGAAAGGCATACAGACAGACTAATTGAATTCCTAATCATTCTTAAACATTGTTTGAAAGTGTTAAAAATGCTTAACACAAAAGAAACCGTCGCCCTTCGATTGTAATTCCAGCCCTTAATCTATCTGTAAATTTCAGTGTAGCCCCGTAAATTTGAAGGTTAACAAAATCATAGTTTATACAAAACATTATTTTAGCAAATTAACAATAAATGCCAATTTCTTTATGATTTTACAGTTGAAAGTACAGTATGAAAGTTCTTTAAATATAAATTATGAAAATGTATGTCCTAAAATGCAACGCATTGGCATTTTTTGCGCGTTCCTGTACATAAACATGTTGTACAGTACCTATTAATGCCCTTTTAATTTGGGAACATTCAACAGTGAATATGAACAACATATATATATTTTTAAAAATTCAGAAAATATTTCCGGACGCTAAGTGCGGTACACGGACAGATAGACAAATGGAGATTCGGGCACATAGATACAGAAATTGAAAACACGTTAAGACTTAAACAAGAAAGAAAAATCATGCAGTACCCATTGATTAGTAACACTTTCCAACTGTACGTAATTGTTGTATCGAATAACTTTTAATATTCTTTGCCTACGTTATCACACAACAGACAGAAGGACTGAAAAATATACAGATAGACTAATTGATTTTAAAATTACTCTTAGGCATTTTGGAAAGAGTTAAAAAGGCTTAACGCAAAATAAAATGCAGACATTAAATTATAATTACAGCTTTTGATCTCTCTGAATATTTTAGTGTAGCCCTTTAAACCTTATAAGCGTTAAGCCGCCATGTATAGTCAAAAGAAAAGGCTGGTATGGCTAAATTTTGAAATATATGTTGCTTTTTCGAGAAAATAAGATTAATAAACATGTATAGAGTATTGTATTAAATTTTCATATTTATACTATGCAAAGTATTAATTTTATGAATCATTAAACAGATATACCGAAAAACGGCTAACGCTGAAAGGGTTAAATCAGAAAGTTAATCATATCATATTCTATACAAAACATTATTTTAGAATATTAACAATACATTTCAATATTTTTATGATTTTTACAGTAGAAAGACTTTTAAATATAACTTTAAAAAAATTCTGTCCTAAACCGTAATGCATTGGCATTTTTTGTTGTTGTTGTTGTTGTTGTCCCTGTAAACAAACTAGTTGTACAGGACCTATTAATGTCATTTTAAATGGGGAACATTCTATAGGGATAATGTTTATAAAAATAACACTCATAGAACACAATGCTTTCGGGAGTCCCTGTACACAAACCAGAAGAGATATTCACTCCATTTTCAATATGGAACATCCGATAGTGAACATAAAAAAAATTATATCAGTTTCGAGAAATTCCATAAATATTTACAGGAGTTAAAGCGCGGGCAGACAGACGGACAGACAGATGGATAGATACACAAACTGAAATCATATTCAATCTTAAAAATGTCAGAAAGTGTTAAAAACGCTTAGAGTAAACGAAAGTACAATTTTAGTATTTTTTTACTAGTAGCTCTTAATATAAATGGATATTTTTGTGTCACCCTTCAAATCTAATGCTAATTATGCTATATTCTATGCAAAGCATTTTTTTGTGCATATAAATAACATATTTCAATTTCCTAAAACTTCGTGGAAAGTAAAGTTATTAAAATTTGATTTATAGAAATATCTCTAATAGAACTCAATGCTTTGGAATACTTTTGAGTGTCCCTGTATATAAATCGGTGGTGCTATTTCCTCCATTTTATACAGGAAACATCCAATAGGGAATTTGAATAACATATTTCAATTTCATTAAGATATGTCTACAGTAAAGGTATGAAAATATGGTTTATAGAAATACCTCTCATAGAACACAATGCTTTCGAATGCTTTTGGGTGTCCCTGTACACAAACTAGTAGAGGTATAAACTCCATTTTCAATAGGGACCGTCCGATAGTGAACTTGAATAACATATATCAGTTTCAAGAAATTCCATAAATATTTACGGGAGTTAGAGCGCGGACAGACAGTCGGACGGACGGACAGACAGACGGACAGACAGACAGATAAACCGAAGTCATAAACACTTTTCAACCTTGTTGGAAAGTATTAATAACAGTTTTCAACCTTCTTTGGAAAGTGTTAATAACATTAAAGTAACTCTCATGCATTAAATGCATTATCGCAATTAGGGAGTTTGAACATTGCATTTAGGATATAGTACCTTAAATGCGACAAAAATTTCCTAAATGCGACGCTGGTATATATTTTCATAAATTACTGATATTTTTTTAATTTCTTGAAAAAAAAATGACACAAAACACTAGTTTAGAACTATGAGTATAATATTCAACCATTTTTTCTTTCTTTTCATAATTATTTGTTTACTAAAATGTCATAAGTTTCCTAAATGCGATAAACTTACCATAAATCACGTCGCATTTAGGCACAATGACCTTATATAGCCATAAAATCATCGAAAAATGATAAAAATAGGGAGCAATTTCTAAAAAATGGTGGGTGATAGGGCAAAATGGGCATCCTATTCGGATTCAGGTGGTCATTTTACATAAGAATATGCTGAAATGGTGTCAGAGGCACTTTTCATACCGAGCAGTGTAATCAGTGCTTTCAACCTCCATTGTCAAAACTTTTTGGTTACATTGTAAAGCTATAACTTAAAGTGGATTTAACCTTTTCCTTACGGGCGGGATTACCGCAATCCCAAGCAAAAATGTGTTTAAGAATACGGGGTTGGTATTACCGTCGTCCCAAACATTTCTTCCCCTAAAGCATGGGGCGCCGCCCCATGCTTAGGGGAAGAAATGTTTGGGACGACGGTAATACCAACCCCGTATTCTTAAACACATTTTTGCTTGGGATTGCGGTAATCCCGCCCGTAAGGAAAAGGTTAAGGCAAGATGCGTAAATAAAACTTTTCTGCTTATTAATGACATTCTTATCAATTAAAACTTCAACACAGGTGACGCAGCCCGCAGAAATATGCTTTAAATTATAGTTTTATAATCAATTGAAAAAAAAAAAAAAAAAAAAGAATACAGCTGACAAGGAAGCTGCAGATTTATGAGAAACGTATGCGCAAAATTAATGGCGCGTCTTCATTAACCGGAGCATGGAGTTCTGAGGAATTAATAGTGGTGGAGAATTCCGATATCATTCGTCTTCTTCTCCTTTTTATTTATTTATTTATTTTTTTGACTAAGAAACATAAAAGTTTTTCCTGCGCTAAACGTTTTTACAATGGCATTTTTTTTTTTTTTTTTTTTTTTTTTATATATATCACATTACTTGCAGGTTATGCACATGCGTTTATAACTACAATACGTATACGTAATGTGTATTTCTACTTATGTAATACATCCATAAAATTCTTGTCTATTATTCATGTATGTGTAATATAATATGCTTGTGTAATGTATATATATAGGCGTGTCTTCCTTCCAACTCTAATTAAATTCACTTATGTCATTTCCAGTCCTTATAATTTTTACTTCCTCGTACAACATATAACGAAATATTGTAATCTCTATTTGTGAAATCGATTTTGTATCTCGCATAGCTCATGAACGAATAATCGTACACTGGTGTAAATTTATATTTGTAATTATCATGACGTCTAGTTATACACTCCAAGATTGGTTTTGATACGAGTTCGCTTTTTATAGATATTGATGATTTTACACGATTTTTCGTGACGCCTGTACTTACGTACGTATATGTGTATGTATGTATCTCGTATAACTCAAAAACGATTTGTCGTAGATTGTTGCAAATTGGTGCATAGGTTTATTATAATATCTAGTTGTGCACCTCCTTTTTTGGTCTTTCTGTGACTTTCTGTTTTGGAGATATTTACGAAGTATATATTCATAATGACCAAAAATACAAAAGATTTTGCCATTATATATGGACTACCATCATGCACATTTCAAAAGAAGCTAATGATAGAGCTCGTAATGATATTGTTATGAAAGTTGTCCATATTTTTGGGTGTAGTAACTTACTTTTAAACACATAAGCAGGTTTTTGTCGACGACTGCATTTTATTTAATGAATATTCAAATCGTAGATGGAGCCCATAATGATATTGTTATGAAAGTTGTCGATATTTTTGCGTGTAGAAAATACTTCTTAAAAACATATAAAAACAGGTTCTAATCGACGAATGTACTTTATTTAATGAGTATTAAGCCCGGATATAGACCCCGTAATGACATTGTTATGAAAGCTGTTGACAATTTTGCATGAAAAAAATACATAGGCAAGTTCTAGTCAACGAATGCATTTCATTTAATGAATATTCAGCATGTAATGATATCATCATGAAAGTTATCGACATTTTTGCGTGTAGAAAGTAATTTTTAAAGACATAAACATGTTCTGTTCGACAAAAGCATTTTATTTAATGACTATTCAGCCCGTATATAGAGCCCGTAGGGACATTGTTTATAAAAATTTTCGATATTTTTGCGTAGAAAGTAAATCTTAAAGATATAAGCAGTTTCTAGTTGATGAATGCACTGTATTTAATCAATATTCAAGAAACACTTGAATAAAATTCTTTTTTTTTTTTTTTTTTTTTTTTTTTTTTTTTGTTTACTTGTGCTACAAAAGTCAATAATTAATGAATACTGTCAAAACAATCCAAAGAAATAATTATTCTTAATACAGGAATCAAATAAACATTGTTAAACAACAGAGCAGAAATTTCGCTAATTCAAGAAATAACATAAAATTTGTAAGTCAGAATGAAATTTAAATTTATCGAGATTATTTTCAGTGCTTTATAAAATTTTCGAGGTACTTCTGCGCAGAGCCTAATTAAGGCAGGAGCATACGGGGCAGTTGACCCGAGCCCCCACATCAGAGGTACCCCCCAAATTGAATGGAAAGTTTATTTTACGTTTCCTTCTTTAATGAACTTTTTTTAAACAAAATATCAGTATAGTGTAAAATCTGGCTTAATTAAGCTATCGAAATTGCGAAAATTTAGCTGAATTCCGCCCTAATGTCAGCAAGGATATGAATTTTTCGCAGCTAGATGACAAAGTTAACAAGCAGAAATAAAATGCATAGAACGGTATTTCGACTGACCATTGAAGGTAGGGGGGGGATTTATAGCTATTTTAGGTTCCAGCCAATTTTCTTGTTATATATCTATTATGAGGTGAAAAATTTAAATACCTCCGTAAAGTTCGGTTCTTCATTACTGAAGTAGTGAAACGGAGGAGGGCCCAAAAAGAGGTTTTTGGCCCGGGCCCTAGTTAGACTAAGTCGGCCCTGCTTCTGCGCTAGAAACAAGTGAATCCCTACAAAAAAATTCTAGAAATCGACTCCGATTGAAGTAGGAGTTTTCAAACTTTGGGAATCCTTAACTTCTACTGTTCGCCACATTTGAATGCCTATTTTGATGCAAAATCAATGCCCTCTCTCTTGGAAATGAAAAAAACTACCATATTTTTTTCCACTTTTACTGTAATACCATACAGAAAGTAGCAGGTAAAATTATAGGCAAATTCTATTCTAAAATCATCAATAATCACACTTCCTTTTTTATAGTCTTGTTAATCATTTATAGAACATTTGGAAACAATTTCGCTATAAACCAATAAATCTTTTCGGAAAATTTCAGAAATCTGTATTTATTGAAGTTAAAGCTCCTAAATTTTGGAAACCCTAAACTACAAATTTGCATTAAATTCGGTCACCAAGTCGCCAAATTCGGCACCATATCGCCAAAAGCGATGCCAAAACCAAAATCTGCTTCGGCTACAAATATGGCTGGTTGGTGAGATTAGAAATCAACTTTGGCGACAAATCTTTGTTCAGTATAATCAGAATTAGTAAACCCTTTTTCAGTTTTAACTGAGTTAATATTTTTTGTAAATGCATCGTTTCTCGCCCCTAATTTTCATCAAGGAGAACAAAAGTAGGACATCTATACTCGAATGATTTTCCATGAACTCATAGCTGGGCATTTACCATTGATTGATTCTGTAATACGCTACACGTTGAAAAAAATTGAATTAGAGAATAACTTTCTTAATAATAAAAGCCTTGTTTTTCCTAGTGTAATTCTAGAAACTAACGTCATAGCTACAGCACTCAATTCTACTTAAATTACGAACATAGCTACAGCAATACAAGTCAACTTTTTTTCTATAATGTATTGCAATAAAGAAGATAAAATTTTTTCCAAGGTTCCAACGTATGCAATCCAAATGAATATATTTATATACATAAAAAGAGAGATAGTTTACATAAAAAACATACATTATAATACAACAATGTATTGAGAAAAATAAAGCAAAATTTATCTGTAGTTTGCATCGTTTGGGGAGATTCAATCATTAATTTGAATAATCTTCAAAATAATAAAAACCTTCTTTTCTCTGATGTAACGCTCGAAACTAAAGTCCTATTTACAATAATAAATTGCAATAAAAAAATTAAAATTTTATCCATGATTTAAACATTTCAAAAGAATAAAATAATAAAGAAATAAAATAATATAATATAATTTACGAAGAAAATAACATTATATTGCAACGATGTATTGAGAAAAAGAAAATAAAATTTATTTATGTTTTGCATGGTTTGGAGACATTTGTTCATTGGTTTAAATGATCTCCTTAATAACAAAAATCTTGTTTTCGTGGGTGTAACACTCGAAACTGTAATCACAACTTTAAAACTTCAACGAGGTAAAGAACATGTTATACTTCATATATTTCAATAAACGTCACACACACATACACAAAAAGTTTGGGATTTCTCTTACATGACAGCAATGCTTCCTTAAGTTAAATTGCACAAATAGAATATAATAAAAATATTAAATACCTGATGTAACACGAGAATTTATTTAAATATTTTTTAACTGCGCATGTGTAAGCTTTAACGAAATTCCGTTTACAAAATTTATTAGCCAACTCTATAGAAACTCTAAGCCAACTCTAAAAAAAAGCAAATAATTTTAAAATTCAGAAAGAAAGATATTCAACTTATTCTAAGTTATTTCAACTTATTCTATCATATATGTGATAGAATAAGTTGAAATTCGTTGAAATTCAGTTATTCTCAGATAAAAGCAAATACTTAAGGATTTTTACCCAGATTTCTATTTTAAAACAGCGTACATTATATTATCATTGAAATACAAAACATAAATTTGCATAAATTTGGAGTTTTTTTTTTTTTTTTTTTTTTTTTTTTTTGTCTGCAATAACATTTTTTATTTCTAATTATTTAATTACGATTTTGTATAGTTGCTATAATTTAATTTATTCCGGAGTGTTTTTACTCCCGCCTTTTTTTCTCATCACTTTATTTATAGAATAATTTCCTCCAAGATATACCTGCAATAAAATATGGGAAAAAAATGATCTTTAAATAAAAGTGGTATGAAATAAAGACGGGATTAAAATACTAAGGAATAAATTAAAATTTTGGCAACTCAGATTTCGTTTCCACGTAGATTGGGAGGGGGGGGGGGGGGCAGGTCAATAATTCATACTACTACGGAATATTATTTAAAATGTTGGCACGTGTGATACTTACGCGAAATATTGCTGTTTAAAATTTTTCCTTACATTTGGTTTTTATTTTTTAAACAGATTTTGTTTAGTACATACTGTATTTATACACATTCCTATTGAGAATTGTTGAGGAATAAAAGACTGATGTTAAAATATTTTTATAACAACTTTTATTATTTTTATTTTTTAATAAATATTTAATTTAAAAAAACCATGTTTCACATGTATATCATGAAATGGTTGATTATACTAACTGAATAAAAATGAGAAAAGAAATCCTGCATTGTAATTTGTTGGGAAAATATATTAAATAAGGCATATAAATTTCAGTTATAATCATTACACTCTGAAAATTGTAACATTTATAAAATTTTATAAAGTCGAAATAATAATTCTATAATTATCTTGTGTAAATTCCACATTCTTTTATCTTGTTATTTAATGTAAAACTTATAAAATTGATGTTTTACATATATATCATTAAATGGTTAATTGTCGTAACTGATTACAAATGAGAAAAAAAAAATCCTACATTGCAATTTTTGGAAAAATGTTCTTTTGTAATACTTATAAAATTCAATTATAATCGTTACGTTCTGAAAATTGTAACATTTGTAAAATTTTATCAAGTGGAAATAATAACTCTGTAATTCTCATGTGTAAATTCCACGTTCTTTTATCTTGTTATTTAATGTAAAACTTAAGTGGGTGTTTTACATATATAACATGAAACGGTTGATTATACTAAGTGAATAAAAATGAGAAAGAAATCCTGCATTGTAATTTGTTGGAAAATATATATTTATTAGGTAAGGCTTATAAAGCTCTGTTATAATCGTTACATTCTGAAAATTGTAACATTCATAAAATTTTACCGTCGAAAAAATAACTTGTAATTATTTTGTGTAAATTCCACTTTCTTTTATCTTGTTATTTAATGTAAAACTTATAAATTTTATGTTTTACATATATATCATGAAATGGTTGATTGTCGTAATTGATTGAAAGTGAGGGGGAAAAAATCCTACATTGTAATTTTGGAAAAATGTTTTTACGTAATACTTAGAAAATTCAATTATAATCGTTACGTTCTGAAAATTGTAACATTTGTAAAATTTTATCAAGTCGAAATAACTCTATAATTCTCTTGTGTAAATTCCACAGTCTTTTATCTTGTTATTTAAAGTAAAACTTATAAAATAGATGTTTTACATATATATCATAAAATGGTTGATTGTTATAACTGATTGCAAGTGAGGAAAAAGAAAATCCTACATTGCAATTTTTGGAAAAATGTTATTTTGTAATACTTATAAAATTCAATTATAATCGTTACGTTCTGAAAATTGTAACATTTGTAAAATTTTATCAAGTGGAAATAATAACTCTGTAATTCTCATGTGTAAATTCCACGTTCTTTTATCTTGTCATTTAATGTAAAACTTATAAATTTTATGTTTTGCATATATATCATGAAATGGTTGATTGTCGTAATTGATTGAAAGTGAGGGGGAAAAATCCTACATTGTAATTTTGGAAAAATGTTTTTACGTAATACTTAGAAAATTCAATCATAATCGTTACGTTCTGAAAATTGTAACATATATAAAATTTTATCAAGTCGAAATAACTCTATAATTCTCTTGTGTAAATTCCACAGTCTTTTATCTTGTTATTTAAAGTAAAACTTATAAAATAGATGTTTTACATATATATCATAAAATGGTTGATTGTTATAACTGATTGCAAGTGAGGAAAAAGAAAATCCTACATTGCAATTTTTGGGAAAATGTTATTACGTAATACTTACAAAATTCAATTATAATCGTTACGTTCTGAAAATTGTAAGATTTGTAAAATTTTATCAAGTCGAAATAATAACTCTGTAATTCTCTTGCGTAAATTCCACATTCTTTTATCTTTTTATTTAATGTAAAACTTATAAAATTGATGTTTTACATATATATCATGAAATGGTTGATTGTCGTAACTGATTGCAAGTGAGGAAAAAAAAAACCTACATTGTAATTTTTGGAAAAATGTTATTATGTAATACTTCTAAAATTCAATTATAATCGTTACGCTCTGAAAATTGTAATATTCATAAACTTTATCAAGTCAAAATAACAACTCTGTAGTTCTCTTGAGTAGATCCCTCACTCTTTTGCCTTTTTATTTAATGTAAAACCTAAGGTAATAGTAAAAATTACTCTCTTGTTTAGACTGTTTCTCATCAGAGGTAGAAAAATGAAAGCAAACCTTAAATGAGTAAAAAGGGCACTGGAAAATTGTTGTTGAAAATTTATAAATAAAAAACTTTGTATAAACGCCCTAAATTGCTCCAACACATTTTTGCAATTTATGTTGTTTATACAAAATGTTATTTATTACTTTATATTAGTAGGCAAACATAAATTTTGTCATACGCTTTTACCTCATTTTTCATAAGAGGAAGAGCTTTAAAGTAGTATCGCTTGAAAGTTATGGCTAATGAGGTTTACAGAAAAAAAATATATGAGGCATAGAAGGCCTACTAAATCACCTTTATTTGTATACACGTTTCATTTTATACACGTAATCTTTTGCATTTGAAATTCTTGTAGAAAAGAGTTATTATCTGCACGTACATTTTTAAAAAAATCCAAACGATGACTGGTGATTTATCCTATTTTCTGGATTTATTTTTTTCGGTTTCTTACAAATAGAGACTTAAAATAGCTTCAGAAAAAAAAAAAAAAAAAAAAAAAAAAAAAAAAAAAAAAAAGCCCCGATAAAATAGCCCGATTGAATAACCTCAACAAAATAGTCTGAGAATAAATACCCCCAACAAACTAGCTCCAGGACAAAATAGCCCCATGACAAATTAACTCTAGGACAAAATAACTATAAAACAAAATAGCCCCAGGACAAAACCCCGATGAAAAAGCAAGGATAAATTTTCCCAACAAATTAGTGCAACGAAATAACATCAGGACAAAATAGCCCCAACAAAATTGTTCCAAGACAAATTAATCTTCGGACAAAATGCCACCGATAAAACTTCCAACAAATCAGCCCTAGAAAAAATGGCTCCAAGGCATTATACCTTCAACGAAATAGTCCCAGGATAAAATACCGCGACAAAATAACCTGAGGACAATATAGCCCCAGGTAAAAATACTACTTGAAAAATAGCCCCAGGATAAAATAAATTCGACAAAATAAACCTCACTAAGTAGCCCCAGCAAAAATTAGCCCTAGTAAAAAACACCCCTGAAAAAGTAGCCCAAGAAAAATTAATGCCTACGAAATAACCCCAGAATACAACAGCCCGAGTACAAATTAGCTTCCAGAAAATAGCCCAGGCAAAACAGTCCCGATGAAAACGTCGTCACTATTTGCAATACATCACTTTACTGAGCTACCAACTCTTCTGATTTTCTAACACTGCATTTTTATTTATTAGTTTTCTTTGTTTAATTTAGATGCAGATGTTTGGTATTAAAAATCATCAGGGTTGGCATCTATGACCTTACTTTTTAAATTGTATAAAATACTTTATTAAAGAATTTAAAAGTTTATGAATGCGAAAAGAGGAAAATCTCCGGACCTAAATAAATTTCCGTCGAGGAAAGAATTTTATTTTTCTTTATTATAAATTTACATTACTGAAATATACCTTTTCTTTAGTTGTGTTTTTGAGTTTAAATATTTATTGTACACCAATTCTTTAATTTAGAACTTTCATTGTAAACTGAGAGGCAAATAGAGTGTGTATTTCATATAGAGTTATACATCATAAAAATGCTGACAGTGACTTTTTTTTTTTTTTTTGTAAAGGATCGAGAAACTATTCAGAACATTCTTTATACGAAAATTTTGAACTTATATACAGTAGAACCTCAATTATCCGAAGTAATTGGGACCGAACCTACTTCGGATAATCGAAATTTTCGGATATTCGAGAATTCATCGATAATCATCTCAGGGGTCGTACTCTCCGACCTTTTTTCAGGACACTCTCAAATATGACAAATTTCCGCCTCTATTCCTACCACTATTTTTTTACGATGATCTCCAACCAGATTAATCTGGAGACATTTCTATAAAAAGTACCATAAAAACATAGTATCATAGTGTCCAACTAAGTGAAAATTTGCTCAAAGAGGTAGTGTGACGTAAAGAAAACATTTACACAAATTTTACTTGCAGTTTTGGATAGCGTGACGCAAAGGATAAATCAATTTATTGAAAAAAATAATTTTACTTTATAATGCTAACTCAGTGAAAGTATAATTATTTGACAGTATATTTGAAAATTAAAAGCACTGTTTAGATGTGTAAATATATTTTATTAGCAAAACAAAAGTAATTTTAATGGAATCTAAAAACAAATCTTTTAAAATAACACCGAGGCGCCACTGGAATTTTTATATCATTCCTTTTAAAACTGTTATTTTGAATTTGAAATGCGAATGAAAAAGCATCAGTGAGTGTATTTTAAATATCTGTCTGATCTTGAAGTTAAAAATATTACGTTTGCATTATAAATATAAATAAAAGATAAAAGTAAATGATCAAATAAGAAAAATCTATGTATATTTTAACTAATTGCAAAGCGTCACTTAAAATTTAATATCATTATTTTTAAGACTCATATTTCAAATTCTTATAGCCACAAAGTAGCGGCGTCACAAACTTTTAAGCCGTTAAGGGTTTTTTGTACTGATATCATTACTTTTTAGTGGTTATTGATCAAAAAATTAAAACAAGTCCTTCTGGCTCCTAGGAAGGGTAAACTAATTTATCTTTTCGTATGAAGTTCTCACCATTTTTTTTCAAAATGGCAGCTACAATTTATTAATGGACTTAGTGGATTTATAAATGAAGGCTATTTATATATGGAGTTTTAAGCAAATCGGTTCATAAAACCTTTCTAATGTAAATTTGAAATTTTCAGAGTGTTGGCACAGGGAAACAAGAGGGTGGATTAAGTTGGCAAATGAACATATCAAATACATTTCTGAGATAAATCCACACTACAAGTTTAGTGTGAATTAATTCAGTATTTCAAACGTTATCATACTCACAAATTTTCAAGTAGCCTGCCACTTGGAAACAAAATGGAGAAGCTTCGCACTAGAAAAATTTATTGACTGGGATTCTCAAACTCTTAAAAAAAAAAAAAAAAAAAAAAAAAGTAAGTGAAAATTTTCGAATTTAAGTTAGAATTATGTAATTTACATTTTGCAAGTTTCTTTTTAGAGAATTACAAATTAAAAAATTAAAAAAATATATCAAGTAAATATTAAAAATGGAATTTTATATATTTTCTTTCCCCTTTTGAGGCTAAGTATACTGCTCCAATATTCACAATTTAAATTTTCATCAAAAGTGCAGGTAAAAATTACTTCCTATATATTTTCATATAAAACGTTTGGGGGGAAAAATAGACAAAATATAAATTAAGCTTTACATTTCTATAATTTTAAAAATAAGATAAAATCACCTGGAGAAAAATTTTATGGAAAATATAAGTTAAGTTTTTAAAAAAATGAAATTTCTGCGTAAAAGTACTATTTCATAAATATATTTACAACTACAATAAACAAAAAACGCTCCTTTAATTTTAAATAATTATTTCTACATGTTTCGAAGCTATTAAAAGTTTTTTTCTTTCTTTCTTTCTTTCTTTCTTTTTTTTTTTTTTAAGAAAAATAAACTAAATGTAGTGGCGCCATCTAGTAGTTTTTTTAAATCATATACATACAGATTTAACTTTTTTTTTTCATTAAAAAAAAAAAAAAAAAAAAAAAAAAAAAAAAAAACTTGTTTAGAAACAGGTAGAAATAGTTATTTAAAATTAAAGGAGGATTTTTTGTTTACTGTAATTGTAAATTATGAAATAGAATTTTTCATGCACAAGTTAATTAATTAAAAAAAGAAAAGAAAGAATAATTTTTTTTAAATAAATTATTATGGGTTTCAAAGTAAAGATGTTATTTATTTATTTTGACGTGTTTTTTAATAATTGCTATTTGACGCATTTTTCATGAATTTTACTGAAATTCATGAAAAATGAATTTTATTAAAACACTGTTTTTTCTAATAAACAGTGCAAACACTGTTTCATCCTCTAGTCATTGCTTTGAATAATTATAATAAAAAAAAAAAATTGATTATGTTAATATTTAAAATATGTATCATTTTAAAGTCTGAAAAATAAATAAATGAATAAACACTAACTGTATTTTCAAAAGAGATTTTTAATTTTTAAAAAGAAATATATATATATATGTATTTACGAAAGAGTATGTTTTAAATAAAAACGATAGATGGCGCCAAAACTGTATTTGCTTTTTTTTTTTCCATTCCCGGAGCGTAAGGATACATGAATAGGAATCGCAAATCATTGAGTTATTATAAAATCGATTTTCATGAATGATTAAAAAAATTTTCGCTTTAAAAAATTGTAAATTCATCATTATTATGATAAAATGGAATATCTAAATTTACAAAATACTTCCTTATTTAAAATATTATCTAAATATTTCTTTGACTAAATATGAAATTTTGAAATCAAAACTATTTTTTTCATAACAGAAGAGAAAATATATTTAAGTGAATTTGACTTAGTATATATACAATAAATATTTTAAACATGTAATAAAGTACTTTTGCGTTAAAAAAAAATTCTAAATAATTCATTGGCTGCATTCAAGTCGGTCAACAAACCAACCCACATACCTTACAAGTAAGAACCGAATAACAGCGTTTTCACCCGAAGAAACATATGTAATTGGCGGAGTAATATAGTTCCATATTTAAAGCGATTTATATAATAAAATCTTTTTGTAAAAAAAATAGAACCGACTCCAAAAAGCAACTATTATTCAAACAACTAAAAAAAAGGGGGTATGAAATGAAACAGTAAATTGCGCCTAAAAGTATAAAATAATTTCCTTCGCCAAACAACCTATAACACTACAATTAATTATAACTTTTGAAGTCGGCGCAAAAATAATTAAAATTTCATTATTTTTTAAAGGTTTGATTTTAGATCGGTTGCAACAAATGCTGTTGTCTCGAATGATCCATTTTCATGTTACCTTTATTATTTTATCACTTTATAGAATTGGTCCATTAATAGCATCTACATAGAACAGTAAATATTCTTTAAAATGCGGTATTTATGTTTCTACGAAGTTAGAGTTTCCTTTGCAAATTTGGTATAACTTTTATAACTATCATCCTTGGTGGCTTTTGGATTTGGCGATCGAAACATACACGCAAGATGCATATTTTCATAATATATATTGCACGATGTATTGTTTCATATTCTTGATTACTCTCTTAATATACCTTTTCAAACTAATCATGATATCCCAAAGAAATTAAATATGTTTGCCAGATAATTTTGCGATTTTTCTTTCACCAAGGACGTCAGATACCAGCATCTTCACCAACATTTGCTGCTTACGAAATCTTATTTGTTTTCTTGAATCAAAGTAGTTTTCGGCTGCGTTTTGCAGGTGGCAATGTGGGATATCTATATTGAATAGGATTCGATTTTTGTATTGAATAAAGGTATCAATTTTTATTTAATTTTGCGCCGACTTCAAAAGTTATAATTAATTGTAGTGTTATAGGTTGTTTGGCGAAGGAAATTATTTTATACTTTTAGGCGCAATTTACTGTTTCATTTCATACCCCCTTTTTTTTAGTTGTTTGAATAATAGTTGCTTTTTGGAGTCGGTTCTATTTTTTTTACAAAAAGATTTTATTTTTCTCTTTTCAGTGAAAACTTATTCATATAGCAGAACATCAAAAGACATTCGACGGCAGCTTCACAAATCACAACTTTCAAGAAAAGTGACATAACTCAACAAATGGTTTATGTCACTGAAAAATACATAAAATGCACCCAATGTGAACAAAAAAGTTAGATCTCCATCTATAAAGTTATCCACTCGAGAGGCATGACAGTTGAGAGTTGTGCCAGTTTTATTCTAGTCAAGTTATTTTTAAGTTGATTTTTCTCAAATGCTGCATTTTTAAGTTGTGTCACTTTTCTTGCCTTTATCGGATATGAGCAAAAAACTATCTGTTGAATGAACATACGTTAAGTTAAAAAGTCTTTAGAAATGTAAAGAACGGATACGATGTATTCGTAACCAAAAATTCTGTTAGGCATATATATTGAACTTTACAGTGAATACGTGTCACCCGCTGCTCTGGAAATTGCGCAGCGTAATGTTCAAACAAAGGACAAAATATGCATTGCAGCTGACAGACAGAAGTTTCAACATCGATACTTACATACTGCTTTTACCAGTGTAGCTGCATGCGTTCAGCAGTTAGAGTGAGAACAGACTTTTGTGAGTATCCTGTAATTTGTTTATATCTTAAAGAAATCATAATGAAACCTACTTCAGGCTAAGATCAATACAACAAAAAAAGTATTAAAATTTAATCATCTCTTACGAAGTTAAAAGCTAACAAATTTCAACAACAACAACAATGAGAAACATGGTTTGTATTGAGAACCTTTTCCTTTATGAAGTCAGTTTAAAACGTCTATGCGTTAATCGATATGACCGCTTACAATAACTATACTTTGAATTTTACATAGCATAAATGTCACTCGCTACCCTACAACATATGCAATGTCGTTCAAGTGTACACAAAATAGGAAATTGTGAACAAACAAATGCACGTTTTAAGCGTTCTGTTTTTAGCATTAATGTCTAAGTTATCTTTTCGTACTAAATCGATGATGCTCTGCAATTTTTTTATTCACTTTTTTCCCCTATCTTCAACCGTTTCCGTGATAGGAACGCTAACTCCACTGTTTTCCACCAGCATGTGACCGCTTACAGTAACAGTACTTTGAACCACAGAGTATACGTGTCATCCGCTACGCTGCAAAGTGTGCAACGTAGTTCAAGTGTGCATAGTGTAGGAAATTGCGAGCAAACAACTGCACGTTTTAAGCGTTCTATTTTTAGCAATAATGTGTAAATACTGTCTTTTGTAATAAGTCGATGATTCTCTACAACTTTGTAATTAACTTTTCTCCCATCTTGAACAGTTTTTGACATAGGAGCGCTAATTCCGCTGTTTTTCACCAGATAGCGTTTTATTTTCTTTAGATTGCAAAGATATTACAATGGGATCTACTTCAGGTGAAGATCTTTAGAACAAAACAAAAAGTATCAAGTAACGGTATTTTGAACTATATAGCGCATGTCTCACCAGCTACGCTACAACGTGTGCAATGTAGCTCAAATGTGCATAGTGTAAGAAATTGCGAACAAACAAATGCACGTTTTTAGAATTGTATTTTTAGCATCAAAGCCTAAAGTATCTTTTCGTACTAAATCGATGATGCTCTGCAATTTTATAATTCACTTTTACCCCTGTCTTGAACCGTTTCCGAGATAGGAAAGCTAGCATGAATGTCTAAACTATCTTTTTGTACTAAATCGATGATACTTTTCAACTTTGTAATTCACTTTTTTCTGTAGAACCGTTTTCGAGATAGGAAAACTAATTCCGCTATTTTCCACCAGGTGGCTCTGCAAGCGGTTAAACCTTGGGTTGCTTGGCCTCTTAGCTATACTGACATACCATTTTTATCATTATAGCTGCTGCTGTTTTGCAGTTAAAAGAGTTGGGACTGATTTTTTGCTGCACCCTGTATTTTTTTTAGATCGTAAAGATATTACAATGGGACCTATTGCAGACCAAGACCTTTTCAACAAAACAAAAATTATCAAAATCGGAGCATCCGTTCAGAAGTTATGAGCTAACAAACATAAAAAAAACATACGGTTTGAATTGAGAACCTTCCTTCTTTTTTGAAGTCGGTTAAAAAACAAGAGTTTTCCTGAAAAAAACAAAAACGTTACTAGATTCAGAAAGATCCCATTAACAACATATATTAATTACATTAAAATCGTTCGTGCGGTTTTAGAGATATTTTTATTACATCCTTACATCGTTACACCACACATTTTCCCTTTTTCGCTTTAAATTGAGATTCAGATCTCAAAACATACT
The DNA here is from genome assembly GCA_963930645.1 of Salticus scenicus. Classification (NCBI taxonomy): domain Eukaryota; kingdom Metazoa; phylum Arthropoda; class Arachnida; order Araneae; family Salticidae; genus Salticus; species Salticus scenicus. The sequence goes on from OZ005660.1 coordinate 96,957,889, forward strand.
GCATGTAGAAATGTAAAATTTTCAGGATAGATTAAGACCGAAGATAAAAGACTATTTTGAAAAAATCAGAACAAAATATGGCTTATTTGCTGAGATATTAAGTGTCGGCTTTTACAAATCTCTTTGATGTCAGACTAGGCGTATATATGAGTTCGCAGCTTTCCGTCCGTTTGTCCTTCCGCTTGCGTCACTCGAAAAACTGCCGTTTTTCATTTCTTTATACGAAAATTTTGAACTTATATACAGTAGAACCTCAATTATCCGAAGTAATTGGGACCGAACCTACTTCGGATAATCGAAATTTTCGGATATTCGAGAATTCATCGATAATCATCTCAGGGGTCGTACTCTCCGCCCTTTTTTCAGGACACTCTCAAATATGACAAATTTCCGCCTCTATTCCTACCACTATTTTTTTACGATGATCTCCAACCAGATTAATCTGGAGACATTTCTATAAAAAGTACCATAAAAATTTCTGCATGAAATTACTGGGTGCAAAATAGGAGAAAATTTCTTATTCTTAAGTGTGTCCTGAAAAAGGGACGGTGAGTACGACCCCTGTTATCTAGTTTATTATGTAATATCGTCACTGGACTGTTATTATGACTATTTTAACCGTTAAATAAACGAAAATAAATTTATTTCTGAAACAAAAACTCACAATGGTTTAAATGGAAGCTTGATCTGGTATAAATTGGCCATCCTTTGCCGTGCAGCTCTATCCTGAAGTTTTCTTAAAAGCATGAGTTCAGAGGAATCATAAGTGAAACAAAGTGACAAAAATTTTGAAATTCTGCTGCAATGAAAATTTCTCTGCTCTTGAGATGACAAAAGAGGTTAGATTCTTTGCACTTGCTTACAATCAGACGATGCAATAACATTCGATTGTTCCGGGACTTGGCAGAATGACCTTCCACATTTCGAAATGGGGTGTGTTTTTGTTTAGAACAGGGACGTTTGAAAGTGAGGAAGAGTACACTCATACCGAGAATTGAGCTTGCGAAAAGGAATTCTAAAAAAGGAAATTCCAAAATATTTATCTGCATTCGTAGTTTGGAAAGGACGGCTTGCATACAAAAGGAATGTGGGGGGAAAAAAAACTTTAAAAATGCATGTTTGTTAAGAGAAAACTTTGGATGATAGTACAAAGTGGAAAAAAAAAAAAAAAAAGGGAAGAAGAAACCGACTTCGGTTAACGGAGAGGAGTTTCAGTTAATCGAGGTTCGGATAATCGAGGTTCTACTGCACATATTATTTAAATTCTTACTTAAAATAAGAAGAAAAAATGGTCGAGTTTCAACTACTGGGTGAAACTAGTTGTATTTAAATATTAAATGTTTATTGTCTTCGTCAACGCACGCAGCTGTTTTCTATATTTTCAAGGAGATTTTAATTTTTTTTTTTTTTTTTTTTTTTTTTTTATCTCCTGCTGCTTTACTCAGGTTAATTCCCCTGCTAACGTGGGAGAGTTTCTGAGACTAAATTCTAAATTTATTTTTTAATTAAAAAGCCTTCGGCTTTTTAATTTTTTCTTTTCTGTAAAATTATTTTTATGTTTTTTGGCACTTTCGATGGAGGTAAGCAACGGTTGCGACCGATTGCAGGTACTCCGAATCAACTACGTTGACGTTGATTAAATGTTTATTTCTGATGTAATGGGTGAAAAAAAAAATATATTCCTTGAATCACAATCACTTTCTAATTTATCCAATAAAGAAATTTTCTAAGATTTAAAAGTATTTGTGATTTACCATTTATTCTGTAATGTTTAAGTACGATTTGAAAATGTTCTATAATCCATACAAACTGCATTTTTTGTTCTTATTTCTTTAAATTTCATATTCTTTATTTTACAAATGTCTCATATTCTGGTTTTAAATGTGTCTGATCAATGACCAATAAGTTCTGCTTCTGAAGTTGTTAAACGGGAATTAAAGGGTTAGGAACCAGGTCCCGCTCGTTGATGTAGCTATTTCTTATCTCCAAAACTAGCGTGAATACCAGTTAAGACTCCTCAGAAAGACCACCCAAAGGGCATTCCTCTCATGTCTAGGTCCCTTGATTTAATAATGGGCATTAAATTCATAGCTAACACTAATTTAAATAACATAATAAAACTAATTTAATCCCCATTTGTTTAATAATTAGAGCAGTAGCTTCAACCTTATGTTGCACTACAGATTTTTATAGAAAAATTGAATTATTACTTTCCGAACTCTATAGTGAGGAAGGTTATGTAATCATGTCAAAAATCCGAATTTCAGATTTTGATGTTTCTATACGTTTCGAGGTCCCCTGAGTCCGTTTTCACTATTTTTACGACGATGTATGTATGCGTGTGTGTATGTGTGTGTGTACGTATGTGTGTGTGTTTGTGAGTGAACACGCTAGCGTCTAAACGCTTTGTTCGAATAAGCTGAAAGTTGGTAAGTGTATTGTAAGTCACCATAGTACGGACCCTATAGATTTTGGTGAATCTAGCACTTAAAGGTTTTTACAGGGACACCAGAAAAAAATTCTTTATCATTATGGCCTATGGGGCCAAATTTTTAAAAGGGCGATAGCGTCTAAACGCTTTATTAATCTGAACAAAAAATTTGTACACATGTTATAGGTCACAGTCGCACCAGCTGTATAGATTTTATTGAGTTTAGCACATACAATTTTTTTACAGGGACACAAAGAAAAATTCTTTATGATTATGGCCTATGGGACCAAATTTTGAAAAGTGCGATAGCATCTAAACGCCTTATTCAACTGAGCTGAAAATTTATATGAATATTATAAATCACCATTGCATTAAATATAAGCATTTTGGTGAATCTAGCATTTATAGGTTTTTACAGGGACACAACGAAAAATTCTTTATCATTATGATCAAGGGCTCAAAGTTCAGTAGCGTTAAATAAAACATCATGTAATATATGGAGAAAAATACTCAAACACTCTATTATTGTTTTCTCTTTTTTGTTTGTTTAACAACTCCTCTTTTTTTACATTATCTACAAAACTGTTAATTACTCAATGTTCGGAAAGTCGAGTGGAGTCACTCCAGATTTTTTTTTTTTTTTTTTTTATAAGAGGGAAAAATTTCCAGATCAGTGTTCAAACCTGCGACTTTTTTCTTCTATGAGATGCCAATGATTCCTTCAAATGAAAGTTGGAAATTTTCCATCAATCTTGCTATTATTATGGGCTTAAAATGTTACTAAGTTGTAGCATATCTAAACAGTTTTGCTTTCGAACCAAACGTTTCCAGAACTTTTTTGAAAAATAAAATAAAATAAAATATTAATAAATACATAATAATAATTAAAAGAGCAGTAAAAGCCAGTAAACACTTTAAAACACGTTTATTTTTATTAAAATCTAATTTACAAAATATACAAAGCTTTCCGCCATGAATTTTCGTGGCATCTTCAGGTCATACAATTGATAAATGATAGTAGAAAACATATATATATCATGGGGCAGGTGGCGGTATATATTGTCTACTGTCATTTATCAACTGTATGACCTGAAGATGCCCTGAAAATTCATGGCGAAAAGCTTTGTATATTTTGTAAATTAGATTTTAATAAATATAAACGTGTTTTAAAGTGTTTAATAGCTTTTAATGCTCTTTTAATTATTAATATGTACACATGTTCTTTAAAAATATCTCAATTTATGAGTTCATGTTTTTACATAATACATATTATTAATATAATTAAATTAATGCCATATCTTTAATCAGAAAACTCCTAATGGTACTAAGAATTTGGCTTAAAACATTATCTTTATATATTAAAAATGTTACTGTCGCTGCTGTCAGATTTTTCTTTATTTTTTTTTATTTTTTATTTTTTTTCTGTCTGCGACAGCATCTCCTCGTGAACAAGTGGGTCCTCCCTGTTGCTAAAGGTACCAATATTTGCCGAATAATCTAAAGAAAATGTTTATATTGGTTAGAAATTTCTATTGCATTAAACAATGAAGTTATCAATTAAAAAGTTAGTAAAGGTACTCTATTTGCCAACTTGCAAATAATTTCTCTTAATACGTTAATTTTTCTGTCTCTGTCATAGTCTCAAATAAATAAATAAATAAATGCCAATGTTGCTATTGGTAAATTGTCGCTGTTGGTATTTGTAACAAAGAGATTTATCATCTGTAAATAAATAAAAAGCGCTATCTATCTATCTATCTATCTATCTGTCTATCTATCTCTCTCTCTCTCTCTCTCTCTATATATATATATATATATATATATATATATATATATATATATATAAGTCTTAGATATTTTCAATGAAAAAATGAATTTGCAAATATCTCTTTTTCTATTTTTAGAAAATTAAATGTATTTTAATATAAAAATTTAAGTAAAAAACATTTTTTAATATTAGAAGCTTTTTATTGTGAAGCCCTGAAAAGCATAAAATAAAAATGTATTTTATTATTAAATATTTATTTATAAAAAAATAGTATAAAAATTTCTTTATAGCATGCCTTTACATAAAAATTTATTTAGGTAAAGACAAGCTATAAAGAAATAAAAGTTTTAACACTAACGAAATTTTAGAGAAAAATATAGATTTTTTTTTTTTTTTTTTTTTTTTTGCAAGAGATGAAAATTTTTAATATTCAAAATATTTTAAAAAGCATGCGAGACCATTCTTCTTAGTCATTAGTTTTTTGTATAATTGTTCATTAAGCAATAAATTCCGAAGGTCTCGAAAGCTTTAAAAAATATTTTGAATATTTAAAAATTTTCTTCTCTTGCAAAAGAGAAATATCTATATTTTTCTCTAAAATTTCATTAGTGTTAAAACTTTCATTTCTTTATAGCATGTCTTTACCTCAATAATTTTTTATTTTTTTTTTTTTTTAGAGCTTCACAATAAAAAGATTCTAATCGTAAAAAATGATTTTTTACTTAAATTTTTATTTTGTGCTTTTTAGTTATAAATAAAGCTTCTAAAAAATCTAATCAAAATTTCTTAGTATACTGTGTAGACAACAAAAGATTTTCTTTTAGATACTTACATTGTTTTTTTTTATTATCTAAAAGAAAAAGAAAAAAAAATAGCACGTTGGCCTTCGAGGATTGAATCCACGACCAACGCGTTATCAGCATGACATTCAAGCCAAAAGTAAAAGAACCGTCAAAAAAAGTCATAGAACATGATAGAAAAATCTAAGTAATGCAAAAAAATATTGTTCTTGAATGCTTTTCGAAATACATTGAATATTTAAGAATTTTCACCTCGTGTAAAAGTGAAAGTTAATAAAAAAAAAATATTTATTTATGTATTTTTTACTTTTTTTCTTACTATCAAAAATATTTTGTGATTTTTAATATCTAAAAAAAAAAAAAAAAAAAAAAAAAAAAAAAATCTTAAAAAACTCCTAAAAATATTCTTAGGATACTGCGTAAGCAACGAAAAAATTTCTTGTATCAATTGACAAATTTTCTACTAATTATCTGCAAAAATTAACTCCCCGGACTTTCCGAGGACAGAACTCTCGACAACCGCTTTATTCACGTGACGCTCTAACCAACTGAACCAAGTAGCTATAAACAGAATGGCTTATATTTACTTTAAAATGAAGGTCTTTTTTAATAACGCGACACGAAGACACAAAGAAAAAGTCAATTTCATATAAAATTTAATTAAAAAAACATTTTCTAAAGTTAGAAGCTTTTTATTGCGAAGCCCTAAAAAGCATAAAATAAAATTTATTCTGGCAAAGACATGCTACAAAGAAATGAAAGTTTCAACACTAAGAAAATTTTAGAGAAAGATATAAGTACTTTCCTTTTGCAAGAGATGAAATTTTTTTAATGTTCAAAATATTTTGAAAAGCTTTCGAGACCAATATTATTAGTTATTAGTTTTTGTATAATCATTCGTTAGGCAACATATTTCAAACGTCTCGAAAGCTTCTTAAAATATTTTGAACATTAAAAAAATTTTATCTCTTGTAAAAGGAAAGTACCTATATTTTTCTCTAAAATTTTCTTGGTGTTGAAACTTTCATTTCTTTGTAGCATGTCTTTGCCAGAGTAAATTTTATTTTATGCTTTTTAGGGCTTCACAATAAAAAGCTTCTAACTTTAAAAAATGATTTTTTAATTAAATTTTATTTTGTGCTTTTTAGTTACAAAAAAGGAGAAAGCTTCTTAAAAAAAACTAATTAAATTTTTTTAGGATATTGTGTAGAAAACGGAATTCTTTTATCAACTGACATTTTTTTCTATTACTTATCTGCAAAAAAGTATTATATCGTCTTTCGAGGACTTAATCCGGAACCATCGTGTTATCAACATGACGCTCTAATAAAAAGTCTAAGAACTGTCAAAAACAATCATGGAATATTGTAGAAAAATCTAACACATAGTTATAGAAAAGGAATATTGTTCATGAATGCTTTTTTTAAATATTTGGAATATTTAAAATATTTAAAATATTTCACCTTTTTCAAAAGTGAAATATCTATATTTACTTTCTCTTACCCATAAGGTAGAGAAAGTATTGTTTTTGGGTCAAATTTTCGAACGCGAGATTTTGTTATATTTACACGTTTTGAGGTCCCCTGAATACGAAAATCATGTTTTTAGCAAATGGTCTATGTGTCTGTGTGTGTGTCTGTGTGTGTGTCTGTGTGTGAGTCTGTGTGTGTGTCTGTGTGTCTGTCTGTTATCAGCATATCTCAAAAACAAATCATGGCAGAACGTTCAAACTTGGCATTCTAAATGTGAATCATATAGGGATGCTACAGTAAGCTTTTCGTTAAGATCAAGCAAATGGTTCGTGTACAGGGACAATCAAGAGAATTCTTATACATTACGTCTATGGGGTAAATTGCAGGTAAGTAGAGTTTAACGTCTATAGACTGCACTAAACCAAATGCAATGAATATATATTTTTTGCAATAGAGATAGTTAACTGGGAAAATTTTTTTTTGTGTATGTAGGAGCCTCTCCCCCCTCGAGGGGGGTAAATTTTCATGATGGGTATCTTTCAAAAGAGCTCGACAATAACTTTAAAACGAATGGTTGAACCATCGATCTGCGATAATTTAAAACAAAGTTATCGATTTTTTTTTCCTTTTAACAAAAAATAAATAAATAAATAAATAAATAAATACATTTTTTTAATATTGAGAATAAAATGGACTTTTTTTGGATATTTGATGTCATACTACTTCTCTAATATGGAAATCGTCTGCATTATCATAAAAAATAATTTTTTTAATAATAATTTTAATAAATTATTTTTTAAAAACAGAATTATTTTTTAATAACCCAATATAAATTCTATATAAATGTAGGCGCATTAATGAAACGGGGGGTTGAGGGGGGCGGCAGCACCCTCACACAGAACTAATTATCATATAAAACTCTTCAGAAGCCTAATATGAATTGTTTAACAGAGGTTTACATAACACTACTCGTTATCTTACCTTTTAATCTGCAACCTGTATTTATAGTATTAAATTTCAGAGTAAGAGAAAGTCGTGTGAGTGACACACCAGATTATTTTCTTTAAACTTTTCTTGTTTTTGAAACTTTTATGATTTTATACCATGTCTCTGCAAGAATATATATATATATATATTAAGGCTTTTTACGGATCTACAATAATAAAAAACTTTCAGTGTTATATTTATTTATTTATTTTATTTTATTTTATTTTATTTATTTTATTTATTTGTTTATTTTATTTATTTGTTTATTTTATTTTATTTTTTTATTCTTTTATTTTTATTCATATTTTTTCTAAAAATTTCATTTTGTGCGTTTTAGTAAATCGAAAAAAAGCTTCTTAAAAAAAAAAACATCAAAATTCCTTAGGATACTGCGTAGACAATGAAAGATTTTCTTTTATCAACTACATCGTTTCTATTAATTATCTGCAAAAAAAAGTAACACGTCGGCTCGCGTGGATCGAACCCACGAGCAACGCGTTATCACCAAACGCGCTCGCAGACGCTCTAACCAAACGCGCTAACGAGCGACGAAAAAAATTGTTTAAATTTGCATGAAAGTGGAGGCGCCTTCTTTTTCAGAATGAAATAATGACACGATGATAAAAATCCAATTTCAATAAAAAACTTCTAAAAGAATATTTATTTTTTACTTACCTTTTATTTTGTGCCTTTTAGTATTAAAAAAAAAAAAAAAAAAAAAAAAGCTTCTTAAAAGAACTCTTCACAAATTTTTAGAATACTGTGTAAACAATGAAAAATTTTCTTTTATCAATTGACACATTTTCTATTAATTAACTGCAAAATTTAACACATCAGTCCTTCGGTGATGAAACTCACCATCATCTCAATAGCAACTTGACGCTCTAACCAACTGAGCTAACGAGCGACGATAAGGACTGCTGACATTTACTTGAAAGTTGAGTTGCCTTATTTATTGGCGTGAAAAGAAGACACGATAATGAAATCCAATCTCAATCAAAAGCTTCTAAAAATTCATTTATTTATTTATTTTTACTTAAATTTTCATTTTATGCTTTTTAGTAACTAGATAAAATGCTATTTAAAAAACTCTTCAAAAATTATTAGGATACTGTGTACACTACGAAATATATCCTTTTATCAACTGACACCTTTTCTATTAATTATTTGGAAAAATTAACATGACGCTCTAACCAACAATGCCATTAACAGATACAATGAAGTGCTTACTTTTTTTTTTTTTTTCTTTTTTAAGTGGAAGCGTCTTATTTTTTACCTCGAGACAAAAAACGCGATATCAAATTCAATTTCAGATAACATATATATATTAAAGCTTCTAAAAATATTTATTTAGGTATTTTTTACTTGAAATTTTTTTATTTAGAGCTTTTTTAATATCTAAAATATTTTGTGTTTTCTAATATCTAAGAAAAAGGGAAAACACTTATTAAAAGAGCCCTACAAAAATTCTTAAGATGTTGTGTAGTTAACGAAAAATTTAATTTTATCAGTTGACACCTTTTCTACTAATTATCTGCAAAAATTAACACGCCGGACCTTCGGGTATTGAACTCTTGCCCACCGCGTTATTAACGTGACGCTCTAACCAACTAAGCCATGGAGCGACAAACTGAACAGCTTTATATTTACGTTAAAATGGAGGCACCTTGTTTATTAGCGAGACATGATGACAAAGTCAATTTCATATGAAAAGCTTCTAGTAATAAGCTTCTAAAAAGAGAGAGAGAAATTAAAAACTGACGTCCCCGAGATGCTCGAGAAAAGAAAATACCTATTAGAGAATAGAGAAAACGTTTTAAAATAACCGATATTTTTAAAGTATTAAGCAAAACTTCAATCCAGATGAAATGGAAACTGATTTACAAAGATTTAGTAATGCATATCAGGATTATGTTAAACAACTGTTGCTATAGAGTTTTAATTTAAGCTCAGAAATTTTTTAAAATGATAAAAAAAAAAAAAAAAAAAAAAAACCTTAGATAAGTTTATATAAAGATTTAGTTTTTTTTTTATAACTCAAAACGCATTTAAACGGTTGGCTAAATAGGAACAACTTTAGTACGACCAATTTAGCGACTTTTAAAATTTAGAGGTGAAACAGCTCGGACGTTCTTCTCCAAGGATTTCCTTTCGGAGACCACGATAGCCATTTTAACTCTAGCCATGCGTCAAATTACAGACAGACTGGCAGGCTACGCCTGCTTCGCTGGTCACTATTTTTAAATGAATCACTATAATTAATAAATTTTCAAAATTGCATTGATTTTTATCAAGTGGGAAATAAAAAGAAAAAAAAAATACTGATCGAGAAAAATGTCGTACTGAGTTCCCTCTGCCTTCGGTAGCAATGGCCAATGTGCGCTGCGTGCATGCATTTATGTTCGACACTTTCAATGAATGACTATATTATCGTAAAAGAAAAACATAAATATAAAATACAAAAAAAAATCTACTGCCCTCACTACCTGCGGCAGCGTAAACACGTGCGCACGTGTTCCTTCGCGCACCGTTCCCGCCCCTCCTAATTATCTTATATTTTCAAAAATAACCGCAATCGTTCTCTCTTGCTTTTAAACCTAATAATACTAATTTCCAACGTTCTATCCGAATTTCTTTATTTTTGCCCCTGCGTCTGCCACCTCCCCCCCACTTCACGCTCCCCGTAATAATTCTACACTTTCGAAAATATCCACAATCGATTTATTGGGCCTCAAAACCTAATAATTCTAATTTTCAACGCACAACCTCTTATTTCTATATTTTTGCCCCTTCGCTCCCCCATTCCCATCTATCCTAATAATTTTTCCCTTTTCAAAATATCAGCATTCTATTTGTAGGTCCCAAAACCTATATGTGCCGATTTGAACGGCCTAACTCAATTTCTATAGTTTTTTCACTTCGCCCCCCTCCCCGACTCTCCTAAAATTTTAGAAATTCGAAAATATCCGCAATCAACTTGCAGGCCTTTAAAACCTATATTTACCAATTTTGAACGGTCTAACTGTATTTCTATTTTTTTTACCCCATAGCCCCCCCTCCCCCTCCTTGTTTTTAATTAAGAGTTTAAGACGGGTGTATTTTTTATTTATTTTAAAATTTCACTTCATATATAATATAATTATTAAAAATATATAATATTTTACATTAATATAAAAAATCGCATACGTATGCATCATAAAATCTATTTCGGACTATAAGTTAAAACTGTTATGTTATAGCCATCACAAAAGGTTTTTCAATATTTTCCCATTCAAATTCACTCAGTTCAAATTATTATTATTATTATTATTAGGACTAAGGGCCTATTAGTCTCAGACAGCGATTTTTGCGTTGTCGTTTTCGATAGTTGGACATTTGTCGAAATAATTTTTCGATAGTTGGACATTTATCGAAATCTAAAATTTATCGAAAATATAATTGAATAATTTGAAAGCGATGTTATAATTGGGAAGAAGAAGAAAAAAAAAAAAAAAACTAATAGTCCTCTGTCCTAAACTAAATTCTGCTTTTGCCAGAATTTCATCAAAATCTTTTTTTTTTTAAAGAAAAAGAAAAGAAAATTAATAATAATCAGTATCGTTACAAGAGATATCGAAAACGATTTTTTATAAGATAAGTTAAGACACTGTCCAAATTTGGTTCAATTTGGAGTATTATTTCAGAAGTTATTGTGATTTTAAATTTTCAAGTGGTAGCGTGATTTCAAGTGGCCCCGCTTAACTTAAGATATCTACCACTTTATTGAAAATGACGGATTAATTTCATTAATAAACATCATTGAGACCCTTATGTGGTCTATATTTACACCAAATTTCAAACAAATTTGGAATACGCTTTTTACAATTTGAATTTGAAATTTTCCAGTGGCCTCCACTTGAAAACAAAATGGCGGAGCAACTTGTTTAACAAATTCATCTAAGTTATTTATAAGATAAGTTAAGACACTGTCTAAATTTGGTTCGATTTGGAGTATTATTTCGGAAGTTATGGCCATATCACACGGGACACTTTCGTTCAGCATTTTACTAAACTCAGCATTATACCCAACATACTCAGCCTGATTTTGTTCAAGGACACCCAGTTTTCGGATGATCAACTTTTACGAGACCGTTTAGAAAAAGTTGTGTATGTTGAGTGTGCTGATCAAAATTGACCAATAGGAGGAATAAACAGGATTTTTTCTTGGAATACCTTTAGAGATGGGAATACATCACGCTATCAATTCGGGGGGAACTTTACGGACAGCTGACCGGTTTCTCGTTCGCTCAGCTTCCTCAACTTTTTACGACGCTTAGTGAACATGTTGCGTATAATGTTGTGTTGAGTATATATGCTCCCGTGTGATATGGCCATTACAGTGATTTTAAATTTTCAAGTGGTAGCCTGGTTTCAAGTGGTCCCGCTTAACTTAAGATATCTACCACTTTATTGAAAATGACGGATTAATTTCATTAATAAACATCATTGAGACCCTTATGTGGTCTATATTTACGCCAAATTTCAAACAAACTTGGAATACGCTTTTTACAATTTGAATTTGAAATTTTCCAGTGGCCTCCACTTGAAAACAAAATGGCGGAGCAACTTGGTTAATAAACTCATCTAAGATATTTTTAAGATAAGTTAAGACACTGTCTAAATTTGGTTCGATTTGGTTTATTATTTCGGAAGTTATAGGGATTTTAAATTTTCAAGTGGTAGCCTGATTTCAAGTGGTCCCGCTTAACTTAAAATATCTGCCACTTTATTAAAAATGGCGGATAAACTTTATTAATAAAATTCATTGAGACCCTTATATGGCCTGTATTTACATCAAAATTCAAGCAAATCTTGCTTTAAATATGCTTTTTACAATGCCGGTTTGAAATTTTCAAGTGGCTGCCACTTGAAAACAAAAAGTCGGAGCAACTTGGTTAATGAACTCTTCCAAGATATTTATAAGATGAGTTCACTGCCCAAATTTAGTTCGATTTCGAGTATTATTTCAGGAGTTATCGTGATGACAAAATTTTCATTACATATATATATTACATATAGCTAAACGAAGTGATTGCAATAGGTCGATTTCTAAAGAAATCAACCTAAAATGGCAAGAATATGACAGTTAACGATGCCATAAAAAATATAAATTTTTGAATGAAAATCAAAAAATATTTTAAAATATGAGATGACAAAATAATTAAATGTTAACGAAATATTGGTAAAAGGGTTTTTAGCAAGATATAAAATTTTTTGGCCGTTTAAACTGGAAATTTTATTTTAGGCAACCATGTTGCTCATCCAAGCGAGATGGCCGTAAGTTAAAAAGCCATTGCTTATAAAATCGGTTTGTATTACATTTAGAACAGGAAAGAGATTCAGAAAAAGTGTTTAGCAGTATAATTTCTTTAACTACAGTACAGAAACTATTAAACAAAGCAGGTTTAAATGACAGAAAATTAAAAAAAAAAATCCATTCTTAGTGAAGAGAAATAGGAAAGCAAGACCTGAGTAGGCTAAAAAAAAATAAACAATGATTAGTTAATTATTCGGCTGAACTGGTTCTCTTTGATGAGTTAAGTTTAACTTATTTCGAACTAAACAAAATAAGCCGATCTTACAACGAAAATATGGGCGATTTAATGAAAATCGCACTTTTAAAACAGTGACATATTCTCTGTACATTATGGTACGGAGGTGCATAACTTCTCAAACAGTCGGGCAATGCTCAAGGGATCAATTAACTCGAAATAAAACACAATCTTCATAAAAGTGGTGCCTGACCGACTATTTTGGAGGTATCTTGGACAATTTAGCAAACAGCATTTCAACATGGTAATGCACCTTACTACACGGCATCTGTGGTAAGTTTATTCATTTCAAATTGTCAAAATTTCCTATCTATTCCCATGAGGACCTATAATTCTGTAAATAATCATATCTTTTTTCACTTTAAGTTAAATCCCACAAAGAATATAGTAGAATTTCTTCTTTACCATACATGGAAATAGTCCTAATTGCGATCCGCTCAAAAATGTATCGTCTTTAAAATGGCGGGGGAGAGGCAAGAGGATTCGAAATTTGCAGCCTATAACTCTGCCAGAACTAGAAAAAATTATTTGTGATATTTGGCACATTGAAATTTCTGAGATTTATATTAAAACACTGTATAAAACTATGCCAATGTGCATTAAAGCAGTATTTCCATATGAAGGCAGAATTAACCCAATGCAGAATACGTATTTTTAATAAAAAATTGCTTAGATCTAACAAATAAATAGTTTTATTTCATATATTAAAATATAACTTGTTATTATTATTATTATTATTATTCCATTATGAATTCAGGCAATTTTCACCTCTGAGAGTTATGATACTAAATGCTCAACGGAAGTGAATTCTTATCATGCAGATGACATTCTTCTCACTCTTGGGAAAAATTGCTGTACAAGAACGCCATCTATCGACGGATATACACTAAATGTCTCATGGCCATTTCATAGATCACGTTTTGTTCGAGTAAACGCTAATAACCTGCGATATAGCTTTCCCGTAAATTACGATTATCTCAGTATAGCAGTGTCAGCAGTTAAATGATTGGCACCAAAAGTTGATAGAAACTAATTTATGTTAAGGTGCATCTTCATATACATTTGTATGCAATTCTGTGCAGTAGTTCCTGAGACATAACCGTCTCTGAAATTGCGGAAATCAATGTATAGCTGTGCCACCAGTTGCTTTATTGGCACTAAAAGTTAATAAACACAAACTTATGTCAAGGTACATCTCCATATGAATTTATAAGCAATTTCATGCAATAGTTTCTGAGATATAACCTTCCCTGTAACTGCAGAAATCACTGTATCGTAGCACCACCTGTTGAGTGATTGGCAACAAAATTCGATAGACACTAATTTATGACAAGATTGATATTCATAAAAAAAAAAAAAAAAAATTATATGCATTTCTGTGTAGTAGAGTTCCTGAGAGAAAGTCACCACAAAATTTTTGTATTGCACACACAGACGGACGAACATAGAGACATTTTATAAAATGATCAAATCGTGTTCTGGATCTCTCAAAACGTATAAATCCATCGAAAACCTGAAGTCAAAAATTTTTACGATTACAATACTTTTTCCTATTTAATATAGAAGAAAACAAAAATTTAAATCATTACACAGAAAACAAATTAGTTGCTTATAATTAAAAATTAATGATTTTAAGTTTTACAACATTTCATCTTCTGAAAGGTATACAGTTGGTAACAAAAGTATCCGAACACTAGCAAAAATTCCTATTTAAAAAAAGTACACTTAAAACTCTTTTGTTAAATAAATCCTTGCCGAATCATGTTCTTAGACTGACAAAGAACAGGATTCGACAAGGACTTATTTAACAAAACAGCATTAAGAATACTTTTTTTACATAGTAATTTTTGCTAGTGTTCGGATAATTTTGTTACCGACTGTACATACATGTATATATATATATATATATATATATATATATACATGCTTAATTATTTTACAATCTTTTATTTAACTTGGTTTGTTCTTTATTTATATGTGTAAGGATCAAACCTTAGAATTGAATTTACCCATTTACTATCATCCAACTGAGCTGAAATTTTCTCTACATATATCAATATACATGTTCAAGTAGTAACAGACATGGGAAGGGGGTTGCTTTGGGCTTTTTGGCTCTCAACTACAAATCAAAATTTGTTTTTAAATTTTAACCCACTTCCTATGGCCCGATTGTGCTTATATTTTTCATAGATGTATAATTTCGAGGCAATACATGCTCAAGCCGTTACGTAGTGTGTGTGTGGGGGGGGGGAGGGGGTTTCTTTGGGCTTTTTGGCCCTCAACTACAAATAAAAATTTGTTTTTAAATTTTAACCCACTTCCTATGGCCCGATTGTGCTTACATTTTTCATACATGTATAATTTCAGAGACAATACATGCTCAAGCCGTTACGTAGTGTGTGTGTGGGGGGGGGGGGGTTATTTGGGCTTTTTGGCTCACAACTACAAATCAAAACTTGTTTCTAAAATTCAACTCACTTCCTATGGCCCGATTGTGCTTACATTTTTCATACATGTATAATTTCGGAGGCAATACATGCTCAAGCCGTTACGTAGTGTGTGTGTGTGTGGGGGGGGGGGGGGGTTCTTTGGGCTTTTTGGCCCTCAACTGCAAATAAAAATTTGTTTCTAAAATTCAACCCACTTCCTATGGCCCGATTGTGCTTACATTTTTCATACATGTAGAATTTCGGAGGCAATACATGCTCAAGCAGTTACGCAGTGTGTGTGTGCATATGTGTATGTAGGGGGGGGGTAAAGACCTGTACCTCTGACTCCAGTTCAAAAAAAAAAAAAAAAAAAATTCGAATTTTAATCTACTTAGTATTCGATTGTGCTTAAATTTTGCATACATGTATGATTTCGGCGATAATACTTGCTGAAGCATGGGGGAGGGGTATGAATGAGGGCGTTCCTAAATCTAGTTCAAAAAAAAAAAAAAAAAAAAAAAAAAAAAATTCAAGTTTTGACACCCTTTTCTTACCATTCGAATGAGCTAAAGTTTCGCATTCATGTATATTATCTGGATACTCTAAATTAGAGTTTATAGTAATTTTTTTAAGTAAAAGCGCTTTTTAATTTTTTTTTTAACTTAGGTTTATTTACGAGTACAGACCATAATTTCCATCATAGGTAAAAATAACTAAAGCTTAGATTTAAATTAACCTGGATGATTTTCACCAAAATGTCTTTGAGTACGCCATAAATATTTTGCACCTGGCATGCCTTAAACATTTTAATTAATATTTATTTATGCATTTCTAGTATATTCTTGTGAAACAACTAACTTAGTATTATTTCTTATTGCGTAGGTGGAACGATACGCTTCCTGATATTTATCATACATAGAATCATTGTTGATTTAGCCCTGTTTTTCAGCTTTTCATGCAAATCTATATATAATTTGAAATGCATTTGGTCATATAATCCTCACCTTTATAAACATCTTCTATTGCAAAATGGTTGTAATTCCGTAATGTATGGAATAATTTTAGTTTGTTTCGGCAAAGAAGTTGTTATCTTGATTAGATAGCTGCATCTGGATCTAAATAATATGCTTATTCGAGTGATAAAGCGAAATTTCTACGCCGTGATCACTTTGTCCTAGTTGACATTCAGGCATTTTGGAAAATGTTCACCTGCTGACAAAACTATGGTATTTCAATTTATATAATTTATAGATTGCAGTGCTTAATTTTTTTAACAATAAACTTTTTAATCCATATCTCATATTTGAAAATAGTTTATACTTGTTTGGTATTAACCCGATCAGGTTATCATATTTTTCGGCACCTTGTCAGTTTATCTTGGGTCGCTGAAGACCCGAGCACTGTTAGAACCCGTAATTTTTAATGAAAAAAATGTGATAAAATTCTTGAACACTCTTGAATACTTCTAATTTAAGGGTAGACTATAAATAATGCAAAATAAATTTAAACGAATATTTTATTTTTCATCAGAAATACTCCCATTTCTATAAAATGCGCACATTTAATAAAAATGTATAACTTTTGAACAAATTGAGGTATATTTGAAAAATTAAAATTGCATAATAAAGTTTAAGAATGGTATTTTTACAAAAAAAGTCATGGGCACGATAGATAAGTATTTCTTCTATACGTGGATTCTGATGGATGAGACATAAGAAAAATGGCTCGGGTCTCAAATGACCCACGATAACCCGATCGGGTTAAAACTTTAATATATCACTTTTAAATTTTATTTTCTAAAGCATATTTAAAAACTAAAAAAAGAACTCTTGTAGTCAATTTCAATAACTTTAACATAATTTCATATAGTGAAAATTCGTATTTTACAGATTCAATATAAAATATTAAATATTAAAAAATTAATTTTTAGAAAACAATAACTAATTTAACAGAGACTGAATTTTCTGAATTTCTAAACGAAATTTAAATAATTATAAGATAAAAAAAACTTTTATATACCACGTTTTTAAATCTTCTGCTGAATCATAGTTATGGAACTACATTAGCCCTTTATCAATGTGTATAAAATTTTCAAAGTGATAATGACGTCAATTTTTGTGAGATGCATAATTTAACTTTTTTCAATTCACGTTTAATTAAATGAATTTTGTATTTTTATGTCGAAAGAAAATGAACTCGTATTTTTTTTTTTTTTTTTTTTTTTTTTTTTTTTGGCAATAATTAAATTATACCTAATAATTTAATGGCTAATTTTTAAGCCATTAAGAGGTTATTATTTTCATATCTTAATTAATTAAAAGAAAACTAATTAAAAATTCGAAAATCGGGCTTCGTGGTATTGTGATGTCATCGGGTTCTGAGCTATTCTGAAAGTTTCAAATGTCTAGCTAGTAGGGAAGTTAGTTAAAAATCGATTGAGAGATTTGTACTGGACAAACAAACAAGAATCGAAGTTAATAATAATTATAAGATAAAAAAAAAAACTTTTTATGTACCATGTTTTAAATTTTCTGATGAATCATAGAGCTCTTATCAATGTGCATAAAATTTTTAAAATGACAATGACGTGAATTTTTCTGAGATGCATAATTTAACTTTTTATAATTTTTTAACTTCCACGTTTAATTAAATGTATTTATTTTTATGTCGAAAGAAAATGAACTCGTAAGTTTTTTAGCAACAATTAAATTATAGCTAATATTTTAATGGCTATTTTAACGCTATTAGGATGTTATTATTTTCATATTTTAATTAATTATAAGAAAACTAATCAAAAATTCGAAAATCGGACTTCAAAGTATTGTGTTGTCACCGGGTTCTGAGCCATTGTAAAAGTTTCAAATGTCTAGCTAGTAGGGAAGTTAGTTAAAATTCGATTGCAAGATTTGTACCGGACAAACAAACAAGCATACAAACAAACATACGAACAAACAAGCAAGAATAGAAGTTAATAAAAACATGGTAAAAACATGGTAAAATATGTATTAGTTAACGAGTTATGATGGACCAAAATACCCCATAAAATAACACTGGCTTTAGCTTCTGGAGAAGTTATAAAGCCCTATTAGTCATCATTTTTAAATTATGTCTCTCTTCTCCAGCTCTACCAGTGGTTAAGAGATTAACGGTGCCAGGTTTGAATTCATGACAGGCTCTTCGGCATAGATGTTCGGAGTCGTCCGTAGTTTTCTCCTAATCTTGTGTGAAAAGGGGCTAGAATACATTAAGAAAACCCACACGGAGGGTCATATTATTTGAAACTAGGTTCCAAATACAGTTACCGCCGCTTAATAAATTCACTGGTTAATAAAATCCGCCTCTGAATATGATCAATTTGCCAGGACCGGAATCAAATCAATACAAACTACTTTTAAAGCCGCCGCTTAATAAAATCAACATCGCCGGTTAATAAAGTCAAAAATATCTCCTCAGCAGCCAAACATATCATTTATGCACACTAAAAAAAAGAAAAAAAATTATTTGCATCGTGATTTTTTTTTAAATAGAAAAAGAAATTAAAGCAAGATAAACGCTCCATTAAATTTAAATTTTAAATTTATAAGAACAGCGCGAACTTTTGGTGAAGTAATGATGGTTTTCCTCTAAAGGAGCGCGCATGGGAACTTGGAATGCGTTTAATTTACTTATATAGAAGGAAATTTAATTAATTATCTATCAAAAATTAATTAATATTGTTTACTAATTCCATTATTCGTTACAATTTGAAGTTTCTTTTCAAATTCATGGAAGTAATATATTTTTCTTAAGTGCAGGAACGTTCGCCGGATATAAAAATGAGCCACTTAATAAAATCACTTTGGTTCAGAACGAATGTGATTTTAAAAAGCGGCGGAAAATGTATATCCACTCAGCTTAAAATCATTCAGCATATTCTTTACCAATGTATATTTTAGAAAATCCTCTCAATCAATTTCAGCAACTTAAGTACCTTCTCAATCGCTTTTCATTTTTAAATGAACTCATATGTATTAAAAAAATTCACATTTGCCGGATTCAAAAAACTTAATATATTATTATTTAAGGAGAGTTGGCACCTTTAACATTACCACTAAAGAAGGTTACATATAAAAGCTTATATTTCGATTTTATATTTAGAAATTGAACTATATTATTATTATTATTATTATTATTATTATAATAAAATATATATTCAGGCAACAATCCTTAGGGGTTTTGATTTAATTTTTACAAATTTGAAATCTTTAAACTGCGTTTTCTGAATTTGAATTTTTTTGATGAATTCGCGATCTTCAAAATGCTTAAATTTCTACAAATATTTAAGAAAAAATTTAATATATATATATCAGTGGCGAAGCGTCTAAGGAAGCGATGGAAGCGGCGCTTACCTTATTCGAGTTTTAAAACAATAATTTTATTATTTTAGATAGGAAAAATGAAACAGTACTTTCGGTTTCTTGTCTATCAGATCCAATCTCGCGATGGCGAAAAGCTGAATTGATTTTCCCTTTGCTTTTGGAAGCGTGTCTCTTTAGCGCTTCCAAGAATTTCTCAACCACGTTTCGCCCCTGCATATATATATGCAGGGGCTATTATTTTTGCTATAATGTTTTTTTAATGTGTAACACATTAAAAAAAAAAAAAAACTTTCTAATAGATTACATAACGAAATGAGTGTTTCCGTGATCCTTTTTTTTTTTTTCACTAGTTTTCAATAGGCATCAGCCGGCGTTAATCGACAAAAGCGATGTGTCCTTGGTTACCCATTATCTTGTTGCTATTTCCAGCATTTGTGTCTGAGAGAATTGGCTCTGAAGTATCAATCTATCATGTGCATATGCATATATATTATATATATATATATATGCATATTAATGTTGACTTGAACCTACTTAAAAAAATTAGGGATGGTTTATGCAATATCTTTAAAAGTAAAATACATTAAAAATTAAGTATACCAAAAAGCATATATTTTTGCAATTTTTTGCTTAGATATGCATTTTTTAATTTTTTAATTTATTTTTTCTGAAAGTTAATTAACAAAATTCAAAATTAGGCCCTAATTCTTCTAATTAGATTCTATTAAACATCCAATTTTTTTTTTTTTTTTTTTTTTTTTTTTTTTTTTAATATCTGTAGAAATTTAAGCATTTTGAAGATCATGAATTGGTGAAAATATTCGATGCAATTTCAAGATTTCAAATTTGTAAAGAATAAAGCAAAAACCATAATAATTATTGCCTGAATATATATATATATTTATTGAATAAACTTAATCTAGTTCATTTTATACTTATCGGATGGAAATATAACCTTTTACATGAAACCTTCATTGGTGCCAAGTCAAGCAAGTCCCTTTATTTATGTCCGCCTTTTCCAAAGTATGTATTTAAAAAAAATCTTTAAAACAATTTCAAAAATTTAATCGTTTTTAGCCGTTTATTTTTAATTTTTTTTAATTTATATCTATTATTTAAAAATAGTTTATATTTGTTAAAAACAAAAGCATTAATGTGCCATACTTTTTCAATTTAATATGTCTTACTTTGATTATGTACCTCTTTACCAAAGCATCTTTGAAAATAATTTTTTCTATCAATTTCAATAACTTCGGTATCTTCTTAAATCATTCTTCATTTTTAATTCAACTCAGCTATTTTAAAATAGTTCACATATGTTCCGTACAAAAATCTTAATAGTCTTTTTTTTTTTTTTTTTTTTTTAATGTCTCCCTTTTTCAAAGTGTATATTTTAATAATATCTGTCAATGAATTTCAATAACTTTTAGGTGTTTTTTTTCTTTCTTTCTTTCTTTCTTTCTTTCTTTCTTTCTTTTTTTTTTTTTTTTTTTATTAACTCTGAAATTTTTAATCCAATTCCATTATCTCAAAATAATGCATATTTGTTACGTACAAAAGCCTTATTATGTCCTTATTTACCAAAGTGTATATATAAAAGAAAAAAAAAATCTAAACCATTTTTATCCAAAGATAGCTTTAATGACAATAATAATAGTAGTAATAAAAACTAAATACTCCCTATTGATAAAAGTAATACTAAAGAAAGAAAAGAAAAGAAAACTCAGAGAAGAAGAATTTAATTTAGTTCGATAGGACTGTATTGTATAATACAAAGTTTTTTTTTTCCTATTCTCCTAAGCAAAGGCGTGCGTTCACTGTACATACTCGAATGAACCCTCGCTCTTATCTGGCGAAGTTAGGCGAAGTACTGGTGAAGTTAGAAAGCCCCATTAGTTACATCATTCTTAAATTATGTATCTCTTCTCCAGCACTACCAGTTGTTAAGAGATTAGAGGTACCAGGTTCGAACTCAAGTCAGGCTCTTCGGCATAGACGTTCGGAGTTGTACGTAGTTTTCTTCTAATCTTGTGTGAAAACGGGCTAGAACCCATTAAGAAGAACCGCATGGATGGCCATATTATTTGAAGCTAGGTTCCAAATATATTCAATCAGCTTTTAATCATCCAACATACTCTTTATCAAAGTATATTTTGAAAAATTCTTTCAATCAATTTCAGTAACATAAGTACCTTCTCAATCACTTTTCATTTTTAAATGAACTCAATTATATTAAAATAATTCACATATGTTGGATGCAAAAGCCTGAATATATTATTATTTAAGAAGATTTGACACATTTGACGCTACCACTGAAGTAAGTTTCATGTAAAAGCTTATATTTCTATTTAATATTTAGAAATTGAACTATATTAGTTTTTTTTTTAAATAATAAAATATATATTCAGGCAACGATTCTTAGGGGTTTTGATTTAATTTTTACAAATTTGAAATCTTTAAATTGCGTTTCTTGAATTTGAATTTTTTTAATGAATTCTCGATCTTTAAAATGCTTAAACTTCTTCAAATATTTAACAAAAAATTTAATTTATATATATTAGTGGCGAAGCGTCCATGGAAGCGATGGAAGCGGCGCTTACCTTATTCAAGTTTTAAAACAATAATTTCATTATTTTACATAGGAAAAATGAAACACTACTTTCAGTTTCAGATCCAATCTCAGGATGGCGAAAAGCTGAATTGATTCTCCCTCTGCTTTTGGAAGCGTGTCTTTTTAGCGCTTCCAAGAATTTCTAAACTACGCTTCGCCCCTGATATATATATATGTGTGTGTGTGTGTGTGTATTAATGTTGTCTTGAATCTACTTAAAAGAATTAGGGATGGATTATGCAATACCTTTAAAAGTAAAATATATTAAAAATTGAAATATATCAAAAAGCATACATTTTTGCAATTTTTTGCTTAGACATGCATTTTTTAATTTTTTTTCCCTAAAAGTTAGTTAACAAATTTCAAAATCCGTCTCTAATTTTTTAAAGTAGATTCTATTAAACATCTAAAAAAAAAAAAAGGTCTTTTCTTGAATATCTGTAAATATTTAAGCATTTTGAAGATCATAAATTGATGAAAATATTCGATGAATTTTCAAGATTTCAAATTTGTAAAGAATAAAGCAAAAACCATAATAATTGTTGCCTGAATATATATTTTATTGAATAAACTTAATATAGTTCATTTTATAGTTATCGAACGGAAATATGTGCCAAGTCAAGGATGTCAAGTCCCCTTATTTATGTCTTCTTTTCCAAAGTATGTATTTACAAAAAAATCTTTAAATCAATTTAAAAAATTTAACCGTTTTTAGCCGTTTATTTTTTATTTATTTTTAATTTTTTTAATTTATTTCTATTATTTAAAAAGAGTTTACATTTCTTTACAACAAAATCCTTAATGTGTCATACTTTTTAAATTTAATTTGGCATACTTAGATTATGTACCTCTTTACCAAAGCATGTTTTAAAATAATTTTTTCTGTCAATTTCAATAACTTCAGTATCTTATTAAATCATTCATAATATTTAATTCAACTCATTTATTTGAAAATAGTTCACATTTGCTATTTTAATATTTTTTTTTTTTTTTTTTTTTTTTTTTTTTATTTAATGTCTCCTTTTTTTCAAAGTGTATATTTTAAAAATATCTATCAATCAATCTCAATAACTTGAGTTTTTTTTTTTTTTTTTTTACTCTGAAATTTTTAATCCAATTCCATTATTTCAAAAGGAAAGATATTTTTTATGACAATAATAATAATAGTAATAAAAACCAAATACTATTGATAATAATAATAATAAAGAAAGAAAAGAAAAGAAAACTGAGGGACTAATTTAATTTAGTTCGATAGAACTGTATTGTATTATACAAAGTTTATTTATTTATTTATTTATTTTGTTTGTTTTTTGTTTATTTTTTCCGATTCGCCTAAACAGAGGAATGCGATAACTGTACACACTCGAATTAACCCTCGTTCTTATACTTATATTTTGGATTAGTTCGTATATCAAAATTCATAATTTTTAACCCTTCGATAAATTCTTTCCCGATTTTTCTGATTTAAAATCCACATTCAAATCTCTCCACCAACAAACGAACCAAATGAATTACACTCAAATTAATTTGTTTATTTAATTTTATTTACTTATTTGTAAGAACATGTCAAAAGCAGTGGTAGGGAAGAGTGGGGTTGAATGGGACGCAGGATGAATGGGACAATAGCTAGATTTTTATGTTTTGCAAGCACCAGAAACTTGACATATTTTTACCATGTTTTTATTAACTTCGATTCTTGTGTGTTTGTTTGTGTGTTTGTTTGTGGGTTTGTTTGTGGGTTTGTTTGTGGGTTTGTCAGGGACAAATCTTGCAATCGATTTTTAACTAACTTCCCGACTAGCTAGATACTTGAAATTTTCAGGACAGCTCACAACACGGTGACAATACATTTTTCTAATAATTTTAGTCAACTATTTCAAGTCCCGCTGCCTTTGGCAGCGCTTATATGATTCGACAGAAAATTTATTTAACTAACTTCCCGGATAGCTAGACATTTGAAACTTTCAGAATAGTTCAGAACAGGGTGAAAATGCATTTTCTTAAAACCTTTTGCCAACTGTCTTGGGTTCCCGCTGCCTTCGGCAGCGTTTTCTGTACAAAGCTTGCAATCGATTTTTCACTAATTTTCCGACTAGCTAGACATTTGAAATTTTCAGGACAGCTCACAACACGGTGACAATACATTTTTCTAATAATTTTAGTCAGCTATTTCAAGTCCCGCTGCCTTCGGCAGCGCTTATATGATTCGACATAAAATTTATTTAACCAACTTCCCGACTAGCTAGACATTTGAAACTTTCAGAATAGTTCAGAACACGGTGAAAATGCATTTTCTTAAAACCTTTAGCCAACTGTTTCGGGTTCCTGCTGCCTTCGGCAGCGTTATCTGTACAAAGCTTGCAATCGATTTTTCACTAACTTTCCGACTAGCTAGACATTTGAAACTTTTAGGACAGCTCACAACACAGTGACAATACATTTTTCTAATAATTTTAGTCAACTATTTCAGGTCCCGCTGCCTTCGGCAGCGCTTATATAATTCGACAGAAAATTTATTTAACTAACTTCCCGACTAGCTAGACATTTAAAAGTTTCAGAATAGTTCAGAACACGGTGAAAATGCATTTTCTTAAAACCTTTAGCCAGCTGTTTCGGGTTTCCGCTGCCCTCGGCAGCGTTATCAGTACAAAGCTTGCAATCGATTTTTCACTAACTTTCCGACTAGCTAGACATTTGAAATTTTCAGGACAGCTCACAACACGGTGACAATACATTTTTCTAATAATTTTAGTCAAATTTTTCAAGTCTCGCTGCCTACTGCAGCGCTTATATGATTTGACAGAAAATTTATTTAACCAACTTCCCGACTAGCTAGACATTTGAAACTTTCAGAATAGTTCAGAACACGGTGAAAATGCATTTTCTTAAAACCTTTAGCCAACTGTTTCGGGTTCCTGCTGCGTTCGGCAGCGTTATCAGTACAAAGCTTGCAATCGATTTTTCACTAACTTCCCGAATAGCTAGATATTTGAAACTTTCAGGATAGCTCAGAACACGGTGGCAATATATTTTTGTAATACTTTTAGTCAACTGTTTCAGGTCCCTACTGCCTTCGGCAGCGTTCATATGATTCAACAGAAAATTCATTTAACTAACTTCCCGAGTAGCTAGACATTTGAAACTTTCGGAACAGTTCAGAATACGGTGAAAGTGCTTTTTAAAAATATTTTTATCCAATTGCTTCGGGACCCTGCTGCCTTCGGCAGCGTTTCCAGTACAAAGCTTGCAATCAACTTTTAACTAACTTTCCGGCTAGATAGCCATTTGAAACTTTGATAATAGCTCAAAAAAAGACGATAGCAAGGAATTTTTCTAATACTTTTATCCAATTGCTGGGGTTCCGGCTGATTTCACTAGCGTTTATATGATTCAACAGAAAATTAAAAAACATGGTTTATAAAAATTTTTTTATCTTATAATTATTTTCTGAAATATGGCTGCACTGAGGTCATTCATCAAGTGTAGTTTCAGAATTGTGCTATCCATAGAAGGGCAGAAAAAAATTAAAGTGTCTTTTTCAGCTGCCAAAGTAAATTTTACTGATTCAGTTAGGTAGTATTTAAGACATTAACTATTTGCTTAAATTTAATATAACTCTTATATGGTGAAAAGGCGTAGTCTTTTATTGTGTTTATGATATTCAAGAAGAATATTGACAATTGCTTATTAAGCCTATTTCCTGTTTTATATGATCATGTGGTGGTGGGGATGAATGGGACAGTCTGAATGGGAATGAATAGGACATTCCCCACTATGTGCTAATTTAAAATTGTACACAAAAATTATATTAAAACAAATCTTAAATAGATTTTCAATATTTTTATAACCTGTAGTTTAGTAGTTATAACGTGGAATTACAAAAGTAGCATCGATTTATAGAAAAATAGATTGAAATTAATTGTTCTGATTTTTGTTTATAATAATTATGATTAAAAAAAAAATTATAAGTTAGAATATTCACTGCAACTTAAATCAATAAGTAAAAAAATAAATAAATAAATAAATAAATAAATAAACTAATAATTATTTGATCAAAATCACAATTTCAATCAAGCTAATTAAATAAATCCTGGTGAATATTAATGTATTACAGATTAGAATGCTGATTTTTCCCGATTAGTCAGAAACAAAAACTTTTCTGGATAATTTGTACTCTATTATAGTGATTTATCTCTTTCTAGTGTTTTATTTATTTATTTATTTTTAGATTAGATCTTATTAGATTAAATTACCAAAGCCTAGATCACTAGGAATTGTGAGAACCAAAGGACTTTGCCTTTTTATGCTAATTTGTGCCAATATATCAGTTTACGTTAATTTCGGTAAGTTCATAACGTGTAATAAAATCACATAAACCAATTTAACTTTTAAAATGTATTTACTTTCCATTTTGTTTTGTTTTCTTTGTTAATTCCAGTCCTGTCCCATTCATCCCCATAGGTAGGGATGAATGGGACAATGCACATGCATGTAAAAAAAAAATTATTATTAATTAAAAATGATAACTTTTTATTAAAGTTAGTATGTGTATATATAACTAATTACTGAAGTGTACTTATGAGCAATGTTACAAAATTCTGAATTACATATTGTGAACGTTATCAGTAAAAACATGAAAAATGTCCCATTCATCCCCACTCTCCCCTATTTCATGATTTTAATCCGATTATCTACAAAAAGTTTCAGTGAATCCAAATGACGTCTGAAGAAATATTCTTGAAGCATGTAAGAAAAATGCCTAATTCAAACATTTTATTATTTTTTTTTAACTAATATTTGGTCGGTTATCCCTCCCCACTCTGAAATGGGAGACTTTCCTTTAATTTCATTATTTTATTACTGCTCAACCCAGAAATTACACAGCGCTGCAAATAATAATAATTTAAAAAAAAGTTGAGCTCTGATACTATTTGTGCTGATTCTTATGTAAAATGACCTCTTGAATTCGAATATGACTCCCATTTTGGCCAGTCACCCACCTTTTTGTCGGAAGGCCACCCACTCCCCCAATTTTTATCATTGTGCGGCAATTTTATGGCCATGTATTTGATTTGAAGAATGAAAAAGAATTAATTTAATAATGTTTAATAAATAACATTAAAAATAGATTAAAAAAATATAAGAACTGTAATACATAATTTCAGTGGCAAATTCCCCCCTAAGTATTCCCCTTGAAAAAATTGTTTATGATTTAGAATTTTCGAACTCTCTAGTCCCTCAGAAGGTATTTAACAGTTAAAATAATCCCCCCTCCCATTAAAAATAATTTATATCCATAAAATTACCACAAAAGTGATAAAAATAGGGAGCCGTCCCTAAACACCTGTGGGTGAAAGAGCAAAATGGGCGTCCTATTCAGATTCAGAAGGTCATTTTACATAAGAATTTGCAAAAATGGTGTTGATGGTAATTTTCATGCAGAGCTGTGTTAACAGTCGATTTTTAAACAAGTAAAACTTTACAATTGCATACAACAATAGTCCTCCAAGTTAAATAAATAAAAATCCAAGTTCCCTAGTTCACTTTTTTCGATATAAAAGGAAATATATTTATTATTTACGTGCATTAAAGTTATTTATTTTTGTAGCGGAAGTTACAATGGGGTTTTATTTACTTATTTATTTTTTTATTTATGTATTTATTTATTTATTTATTTATTGACCAGTCATCCGATTGAACTAAAATATACGGCTTTAGCGTACTTTATCCCGATAAATATGTAAGGTAGATGAGCCAGAGGCGGCCATAGTTAAGCATTGACAACATTTTTTTTTTTTTTTTTTTTTTTTTTCCGGGTTGGACGTTTAAGGCTGAACTTTTTCGTACAATGCTAGACTTATCTCTTATACAGTCGGTAACAAAAGTGTCCGATAACTAGCAAAAATTCCCACGTAAAAAAAGTACACTTCATACGGTTTTGTTAAATAAATCCTTGTCGAATCCTATGCTTAGTCAGAGTAAGCACGTGATTCGATAAGGATTTTTTTTAACTAAACAGTTTTAAGTGTACTTTTTTTACATAAAAATTTTTGCTAGTGTTCGGACACTTTTGTTACCGACTATATCAAGTATAATTTTCTTCGTAAAACACAATTTAGATATTTTTATAATACAATTTCAAAATTGTAGCTTGTGAACCACACCTTTCGCACATAGTGCTTCAAATGTAGCCCATATATTAAAAGCTCATTTGAAATGGGCTTAAGACGTTCTTTGGTTATTTTTCGGTTTTACTTCTTATTCATCTTATCTTTTGATACAAAAAGACATTCAACCACTTTTTGTGTAAAGTAGTTCAGTATTTTTATTCTATACTTCTTTCGGAAGATCTCTGATAGTCTCAATAGTGTAGTAATTGTTGGAGAATAAATGATGATAAGTTTTTTTTTCAGACATTTAAGCAGAAATTTTGAAAGTTATCCTTGGTACATTAACACGTTCACGCAGGGGGTGACCCACCGGTGGATCACAGCAACAGTCTGCAGCAAAAGTATCCGAGCACTAGCAATAATCCATGTCCAAAAAAAGTACACTTAATACTGCTTTGTTACAGCGTCTAGACTAAACAGTGTGGAAAGCGGCGAATAAGATTGTACTAAAAAAATTAAGATTGTCACCAGATGTCATTGTAATCGAAGCTAGTGTCACGACAACAAAACCGAGACTCCCTATTGGTTAATTATATGCTTAGATCACGTGATTAAACTGACGAAACTGGGAAAAGCTAATCAGGTCTTCGATTTGAGCAATAGCTTCGATCACAGCGACATCTGGGCAAGCTTAATTTTTGTAGCATTATTTTAGCATCACGGTTATAGGCGATTGCCACACTGTTTATTCTAGCTTTGTTAAATAAATCCTTGTCATGTTCTTAGTCAGTCTAAGAACATGATTCAACAAAGATTAATTGAACAAAACAGTTTTAAGTGTACTTTTTTGATATCGGAATTGATGGCTAGTGCTCGGATACTTTTTAGAAGACTATGTAAACGTGTTAACTTGAAAGTTGTATGAAAGTTGTCTGAATAATTTTAAATGAACTTTTGAATCTAATAGCAGATTTAAATTCTATATAAATGAAGGTACAGTAATGAAATGGGGGTTTGAAAATATAGAATTATTTGTCAAATAAAGCTGTTTTGAGGCCTAATTTAAATTGTTTTAACATAGATGTACATAACAGCACTTGTTATCTTACCCCTTAATCTTCAATCTTTATTTATAGTGCTAAATGTCAGGGTAAAAGAAATTCGCGTGAGTGACGCACCAGATTGTTTTATTATATTATGCTTCTCTGTTATGTAAGTCGTCTGCATTTATCATTAAAATATTTTTAATAAATGACAATTTAAATAAGTAATATGTACGGCGAGAACTTGTATAGAAAACTATAGAAGAAAGTTTTGTGATGGCCACAACTAGCATTGTTATTGCTACACTTTTATGATATTAGTTTAAAAGAACTTTAATCTTGATTTTACTGTCTTGAAAAGAATTAATTAATAAAAAAGAGTAAAAATATATATATATATATTTTTTTTTTGTTAATATTTATTTTATTTTCTTCCAGTTTCAAATAATTTATATTAGCGAAACAGTTTTTTTAAATATCAGTATCCATTATATAAATTCTTATGCCGTATACTATTATTTATATATATATAATCGTTTCTCCTGTGTGACTGAGTTAGCGACTATATTCATCATCGCACAGCCCAGATCCCAGCGCCTAGAAGACCGAAACTTTGTGAAAACATTCCTTCTGTGATGTAGACACCCACTAAGAAACGATTTTAGAAAATTCGCCCCCTAAGAGGGAAAGGGGGCAAGAATGTTTTCACAAAAAATTTATATCTCAAACAAAAAAACAGATATTCGTAAAATTTTCACTTTAACATATAGCTAACATAAATATCTAAAAATCAATTTCTGAGATTTTAGAAATTCGGACCCCAAGGAAAAAGGGGGCAAAACGTGATTTCGCATGCATAAATCGCGATTTCACACAATCCTATATATCTCAAACAAAAAATCAAATATTAAAAAGACTTTTTGCTTTAGAACATAGCTAACACAAATACCTAAAATCCAATTTCTAGAATTTCAGAAATTCCGTCCCCGAAGGGGTGGAAGGGGCAAAATGTGATTTTACATTCACAACGCGTGATTTCGTATAAACCTTTATATCTCAAAAAAAAAAAAAAAAAAAAAAAAAAAAAAACAGTTATCTGTACAATTTTTACTTTAAAGTATAAGAAATACAAATACCAAAAAGCAATTTTTTTAATTTTAAGTATTCAGTCTTCAAAAAAAAAAAGGGGGGGGAGGGGACGGGTAAACCATGTTTTCATGCGGGCCAAAAAGTGATTTCAGATAATTCTTCATATTTCAAAGAAAGAAACTGGTATCCGTACATTTTTTTTTTTTTTTTATGTAGCAAACACAAACACCTAAAAACCAATTTCTGTAATTTTAGAAATTCGGCACTCAAGGGAGGGTGGGCGTAAAACGTTATTTCACATTACCCTTCCTCTATACGTATAAAAGAGTGTATCCACCACAGAATCAACATTGTTGTGACGATTTTGCGTGGGATTGGATCACGAATTTTGGTGTGAAGCTTGGTTCTAGAGCCTTTAGACACACTAAGACCAGATTTTTCAAAATTCCCCTTTTCCCCTTAAGGGGGCGGGGTGGGGGGGGACGGGAAAAATGCATTTGGAGCAAATCTTGCCTGCAAATTGCATTAGCGTGAAGAAATTGCATATGGGGAAACTAGACTCAAATATAAATAATAAAAAACAAATTTTTTGATTTCCGAATTTTTGATTTTAAGGGAGGGAGGGGGGAGTATTTGCAAAACCCAGATTTTACAGTAGAAGTTTTCCAAAACTGACACATAGAAGTTAAAATTGGCTATGCGGTTTCTGAAGTGTATTTCCAAAAAACAATTTAGAGTGTTTTGTAGTTTTCGATTTGTCTTTTGGAAAGGAAGGGAGAATTTACGACGGGCAGATTCGGGAGACCCCTTTTTAGGTTAATTTTGTGCTGGAGAATCTGTGGGATTTGCATTATTGAATTTTGGTGTATGGTTTGGTCATTTGCATGCAACACCAACTGTGACGGGATTTTGTAAAATTCACCGTTTTCTCCCTATGGGGTGAGGGGTAAAAAACTATTTTCCAAGCGTAGCTCGATCCAAAATTATCTCAGGACGACAATTTTTTGGTATGTGTACTCAACACGCATTACAAATGAAAAATAGGTATGATGGTCATCTGCATACATGTGTAATTGTTTTTTAGTGCTAGAGGCCTATTTCAGTCGGTACAGTTGTCGAATTTTTATAATACACTCTTAATTAGTGCTAAGGGCCTATTTCAGTCGATTTATTGAATGGGGATTTATTGAATGAAGTCCCCCCAAGGCCCAACTTTGACCCCCCCCCCCAGGCCCAACTTTGACATGAGTCCCCTCCAAGGTACCCCTATTTCAGTCGGTACAGCGTTGTCGAATTTTTATACGTCACTCTTACTTAGTGTTAAGGGCCTATTTCAGTCGGTTTATTGAATGGGGATTTATTGAATGAAGCCCCCCCCAAGGCACAACTTTGACATGAGTCCCCCCAAGGCACAACTTTGACATGAGTCCCCCCAGGCACAACTTTGACATGAGTCCCCCCCCAGGCACAACTTTGACATGAGTCCCCCCCAAGGTACTCCTATTTCAGTCGGTACAGCGTTGTCGAATTTTTATACGTCACTCTTAATTAGTGCTAAGGGCCTATTTCAGTCGGTTTATTGAAAGGGGATTTATTGAATGAAGTCACCCCAAGGCACAACTTTGACATGAGTCCCCCCCAGGCCCAACTTTGACATGAGTCTCCCCCAAGGTACCCCTATTTCAGTCGGTACAACGTTGTCGAATTTTTATAATACACTTTTATTAGTGCTAAGGGCCTATTTCAGTCGGTTTATTGAATGGGGATTTATTGAATGAAGTCCCCCCAAGGCACAACTTTGACATGAGTCCCCCCCAGGCCCAACTTTGATATGAGTCCCCCCCAAGGTACAACTTTGACATGAGTCCCCCCAAGGCCCAACTTTGACATGAGTCCCCCCAAGGCCCAACTTTGACATGAGTCCCCCCAAGGCCCAACTTTGACATGAGTCCCCCCCAGGCCCAACTTTGACATGAGTCCCCCCCAAGGTACAACTTTGACATGAGTCCCCCCAAGGCCCAACTTTGACATGAGTCCCCCCCAAGGTACAACTTTGACATGAGTCCCCCCAAGGCACAACTTTGACATGAGTCCCCCCAAGGTACAAATTTGACATGAGTTCCCCCCCAAGGCACACCTTTGACATGAGTCCCCCCCAAGGCACACCTCCCCCTCATTGGGAAAAAGAGAAAAAACGTTGTTTTGCGGCTATAAGACAGTTTGGACTTCCAACGTTATTTGTTACAATATCTGCAGCTGAAACACATTGGTTTGATTTAATGAAAACTTTATCATGGAATTTAGATCGTCACGAATTAACTAAAGAAGAATTTGTCGATATTAACAAGTTTAGCAGTAGGCCTCTGGCACTAAATTAAAATCTGTCAATGTCAGATTTTCATGTTTTAAATAATGAAATAATGTCGTGTCTGTATATTTTTTTTTTTTTCTTTTATATATTTTTAGAAAGTCTGAAAATAATGCTTGAAAAAATTCCAACATCTGCCATGAGCAGTCGTATGTAAAAAGTGATTGCGGAAACTCCTGATACAGATGGCAATCGTGTGAACAGAAAGCTGAAATTCGACGTGAAAATATCTCCAAATACATATGGAATTTTGCAATTTATAAAACGTAATGTGAATCGATGTAAACAGTTTTAAGAATTCTTTTATTAAAAAAAAAAAAAAAAAAAAAGAAAAAAAAAAATGCCTGTTTTTATTTAGTTTTAGTTTTGAGTATTCTACAACTTTATATCGATATACGTGTAAAATTCATAGATATAGTAATAAGACGTAGATTGATCATAGAGGGGGAAAAAGTTATGCCTTTTTTCTCCGGAAAAGTCACTCTAATGGCTGCCTTTCCCCGAGTAAATCACACACAGGAATACACACTGATAATTTAGTAAATAAAATTTATGAGTAATTTATTTACTAAAGGTGAATGAAAAACTCCAGATACAGTTTCAAATTCCTTTTTCTTTTCTTTCTTTTTTCTTTTCTTTTTTTTTTTTTTTTTTTTTAATACTTTCTAATGGCTGATTTTATAACTTTTTTCGGCATCAAAAATTTTTGCTCGATACCATGGGGATGATAGATCTATATATAATACTATATCTATAGTAAAACTGGTGTGAAATTTTTGATGTTTCAATAAAATAAGATGGAATAAAAGTAATTTTAACCATTGGTGTACAACCCGAAAACAAAAACAAAAGAAAGAAAGAAAAGGCTCCATCTAGCTTTTATACTTTTAGATGAATATACAATCACAATGAATATACAATCTTCAATACTTTTAGATGACAATCGTCAGGAGTTTATGCCTATTTTAATTATACATATACAATAGACTCCCTTACAACGCGGCCGCATGGTTGTCAGATGAAATGAACAATTTAGTTTTTTAACACCACTTAATTTTTATACTGGTTCAATCACGCCCGATTTAGTTTTTCTATAAAGCGGTTGTTTTGATATAAAATTAGTGGTGTTGAAATATAAAATGTTAATATTCATCTGGCAACCCTGCCCCCACGTTAAATGGGAGTCTACTGTATATATAATAAACTTAGTGTGCGTTTACAAATTCAAACGCTATCCTCCAAATTTGACGACAAATAATTGAATCTAGAGTCTCAGATTAGCCTAACATAAAATCACACGAAATTCCTATCATTAGTTTCCATACCTGTCAACATCCTAATTATCAATCGAATGAATTTTAGTACACGCCTTTTTTCCACACCACTTTATTTTTAGAGTAATTATCTCCAAATGTAGTTACGATTAAGAAGTATAAAATTACTCTGAAAAATGGCTGGTGTTAAAAATATGGCAGGTTCTAAAAATTTTTCGATTATTAAGGAGATGGTTGGCAGGTATGATTTCCATAGAAATTTAATGTTTTGCAGATTGAAATTATTTGAGATAAGATTCAACAAATCAAGTTATTAATACTTTCTTCTGTGTATCATGTGTTTCAAACGTCTAGAAACTCTAAAACATCTGGAAGAAGAAAGACCCAGTTTGTAAAGTTTCGTAGTATGAAGAAATATATCAGAAGAGCCAACGTAGAAGGAATTAGTAAAAATTTTCGACTTCCGGTTTTCGGTAGATTTACACGTTTTGAAAGGTCTAGCATACGATTTGATCAATTTTAGAAAATGACTGCTCGTCTGTCTATGTGTGTGTGTGTGTCAAAAATTTTGTGGCGATTGTATCTCCAGAACTACTGCTCAGAATTGTATATAAATTTATTTGTAGATGCACCTTGACCTATATTAGTGTTTATCAACTTTTGGTATCAATCGCTCAACAGGTGGTGCTGTTATATAGCGATTTCCGCTATTTAGGGGGAGGCTGTATCTCAGGTTCCATTGCGCATAATCAATAAAATCTTGATAAGTGAAATGGACATTATGAGACATTACGCTGATTCAATTTGAATGCTTATCAATGAAAAGGTAGCACTGCTATACAGTGATTTCCGCAGTTTAAGGGAAGGCTATATCTTAGGAACTACTACACATAATTGCAAAAAAATTTATATGTAGATGCACCTTGACATAAATTAGTGCTTATCAACTCTTGGTGTCAACCGCTCAACAGATGGTGCTGATACACAGTGATTTCCTTTGTTTAAAGGAAGGCTATATCTCAGTTTCTATTGCATATCATAAAAAAAAAAGAAAATTGATGTATGAAAAGGCCATTATGAGACATTATGCTGATTCAAGTTGCATGCTTATCGGTCAATAGGTGACGCTACTATACTGAAATTTTCCTCGATAACGGAGAGGCTCCCCACTAAAAATAATCTGAAGATATTCTTGAGAAAATAGTAGTTTAACAAGGAGAGGTCACGACATGGAAAATTCAGATCGGGACGAAATTGCGCAGGATTGTAGTATACTATGAGGGTAACAACATATTAAAGCAGTAGGACCCACTATCCACAAAATTTCGAGAAAAAAGCATTTGAAGTTTTAGTAATATTTAAATACAAGTTATTTCGCAAGCGAGTAAGCGCCTCAGTGGCGTGATCCTAAAGCGCGAGCCTCCCACTCAGATGACTTGGGTTCGAGCCTACCTGCGGGACTGCTCTTTTTTTTTTTTTTTTCTTTAACTTTTTATGTAATCTTAACTTTTTATTTATTTTACAATTCAATTCAAAATTTGAAAATTTTAATAAAAAATTATTTAATTTTCTTGAGTATAAAATAACTTTTTCTATTTTTAATATTTATAACTTAAAAATACAATAAATTTATATAACTTAAAAAATAAATTTTAGTTTTATTTTAACTTTAAAATAAGGTAAAACTAAAGAAACTGTTTTTAATTATTTATCTAAATATTTTATTTCATTTTATTTTTTAAATAAAAAAAAAAAATACAGAGAAATGATGATTTTAATTGTATATATAATTACTATCCAAATTAAATAATTAATTCTCCAATCAATAGTTTCTTAAAAATTATAGTATAGGATTGCGACGCTATTAAATTATTACAGGTTAAGAACTGTTATCTTTAAATGTAGATTTTAAATGTTAATGAACATCGTTTTTTTTCGATAACGACTTCCTTTTTTTTTTATCCTTCTGTGCACAAAATAAAATTCCACCTGCCCTTTCATTATTAACAAGCTAGAAGTGTTTGCGTAATTTATACACATTCAAACCAAATCAGGAAGCTCAAACCAAGATTTAAGTACACCTGCTAACTATTTTACACTTTGTTTACAGCTTGTTTATTTTTTAATTATTTAAATATTGTCTATTTTCTTTATGTTTCTTATTTAGGGTTTTGCAAAACTAAATTTTATTTATTAAGTTATAGAAATTTATTGTATTTTTAAGTTATAAATATTAAAAATAGAAAAAGTTATTTTATACTCAAGAAAATTAAATAATTTTTTATTAAAATTTTCAAATTTTGAATTGAATTGTAAAATAAAGTAAAATAAATAAAAAGTTAAGATTACATAAAAAGTTAAGGAAGAAGAAAAAAAAAAAAAAAAAAAAAGAGTAGTCCCGCAGGTAGCCTCGAACCCAAGTCCTCTGGGTGGGAGACTCGCGCTTTAGGATCACGCCACTGAGGCGCTTACTGCTTGCGAAATAACTTGTATTTAAAGATTACTGAAACTTCAAATGCTTTTTTCTCGAAATTTTGTGGATAGTGGGTCCTACTGCTTTAATATGTTGTTACCCTCATAGTATACTACAATCCTGCGCAATTTCGTCCCGATCTGAATTTTCCATGTCGTGACCTCTCCTTGTAAGACTTTCTTCAAATATTTAAAAATATTTTGAAGATTTATCTTCTTTTATAAAATATCTTCAGAAATTTTAAAGACATTATAAAGAAATTTTGTAAACTTTCTTAAGAATGGGTCAAATAACTTAAGATATTCTG
This sequence comes from Salticus scenicus, assembly GCA_963930645.1. Classification (NCBI taxonomy): domain Eukaryota; kingdom Metazoa; phylum Arthropoda; class Arachnida; order Araneae; family Salticidae; genus Salticus; species Salticus scenicus. The sequence goes on from OZ005660.1 coordinate 96,995,000, forward strand.
CAGATTTTTTTCTAAAAATATCTGCAGAATATCTTGAGATTATTTTTAGTGGGGCTATATCTCAACTTCTTTGGTATATAACTATACGAAACTTCATGTGTGAGATAACCATTATAAAACCCCGTTTTTTAAGATGTTATTTACAGACAAAAAAACTATCCTTCCCTTTTTTGGATATTTAGTGTTAATTTTCTCTAAGATGAGAATCATATGCGTTCATCATGTTAGATAATTTTAATAAATGATAGTTTTAATAAATTATTTGCACTTGGTGAATTTGTATAAGAAAATATAGAAGAAAGTCTTACATACTACTCTACTAAAGTCTTACAACATAACAGTTTTTTCTTTTGTCATTACGTGTCCCAGTCCACAGATTTTTTAATTCCTAATAATCGACAGTAAACGTAAACATCTCGTTGCTACAAAAATTTCGTTTAAATCATTAATTTGTAAAATTTTTGTAATTTCAAAAATCTAACAGATGAGCTATCATAGATGTAATTCACATCCACAAATTCTTTTTTTTTCTTTTTTTTTTTTTTTTTTCAAATGGATAGTTTATTTATTTATTTATTTAATTTATTTCCAAAATCACATTTAGGGAAAATAATCTGCTTTAAAACGAGCACGTTTTGATTTTTATTTTATTTTATTTTATTCATTATTATTATTACTTGTATTATTATTTCCTTTAGGCTGAGCTCTTGGAATTCGAATTCTGAGTTCTAATAAAAGGTCGCCAATATCGAAGCATTTCATTGGTACAGAATTTTAATCTTTAACTACATTTCTTGCGACCATAGAAGCCTCTGCGCAAGTGCGGATTCAACGAGTCCACTAGTAAAATAGGGGAGACAAGCTTTTCGTTGAGAGAAAATAAGCGATAAGGGAATACCGAATGACTGGATGTTTACTAAATTCAAACGTGTTGGTCAACTTGGAAACTCTCCAAGATTTTCGACTCGTCCTCACTGCTAGGCGTAGGAAACGTGGTTACACTATACATTAATTTAGAATGTTTCATGACTCCAAAGAATCCATCAGATAAGCTTTTTTTTTTTTTTTTTTTTTTTTTTTTTTTTTTTTTTTTAGTAGAAAAAAAAATTTTTTTTTCGAATGTGTGTGTTTTGAAATGAAAAAGTCTGTTTTAAATGAAATATTTACTTTTTATTTTAGCATTGGGTATCCCAGGGAACCGATTTTTGTGTTCCAATAAAACACTGGCAACATGAAAAGTGCTTTGATTATACAGAAATTTGTTAAATACATCAATTTCCAAAGATTCGTATTTTCAAAGAACCTATTTGAAACTTTCATAAATACGGGTGGGCTCCAAAGAAAGACACCATGGAGGGCACTTCCCTTCAGGCTTAGGACGGTAGAGCAGTCAATCGACCTTAATCCTAACACCGTCTAAGCTCTCATCAGTGGATCATGGGCTTCCGAATGTCCAATGTGAAACAAACTTAATCTTTCAAACAGTAACTATACTTTTTTCCTGGAACAAAATGTACGGTTTCTATTATTTCTTTTAATGCATGACTATGGTTCATTTCATGTCAGAAACCGTTGGTTATATATCAGATAGAGACCAGTTTCTCAAATATTTTAAACTATGAAACACTTGAAATTAATGTGTTTAGTAAGATTGTTGTTCTATTTACATATTTGGTGTTTGTCGGACTTTTATTAGAAAATATAAATGGGAGCCATGGAGCTTCTCAAATCCCAAAAACTAACAAGGGATATTTTTTTTTGCAAGTAAATTTTCCCTTTGAACACGATTGAATAACAAAAAAAAAAAAAAAAAAAAAAAAAAAAAAGGGAAAAAAAAGGAAATATAGCTAACAGTTAAATCTAGTATATTATGGCCATCAGAAAATTTTCTTCTATATCACATCTATATAACAGTGGTACTCGCTGATTAACAGACAAAGATACTCAGTTATAACTTCTCACAATAAACATTTTACATATGCAGTCCAGTATTATTTTAATCTATAAATGGTGGGATGTAGCCACATGGAAACTCGTAGAAGGCGAGCAAGGGCAGCGCCACCTATCGGCCTTTATACTCCCAAATAAGGCAGTATTCTTTTTCGTATTGTCGATCTCACAATTATTTCTGCTTCATTTATATTATCCATCGCACTTTGCAAAATTGCAGCGCTCCTGTTGACTGATAAACACCAAACTTTTGTCAACACTACTTTTCCTAAAAACCATCTTCTATGTCAAATTGATGCATTTATACGCTACAAAATTTGAGATTTATCTTTTTCATACATGGTAAAAATGAACCACAGCTGTCGAACGATTTATTACATATACTGAGTGAGCATAATTTTTATAATAATTCTCTCACATATCGTGTTTTGCACAATTACACAGAATATAAACTATGTCAGCCTTCCCGTAAACGTTATAAATCGCAGTACAGCAGTGCTACCTATTGACGATTTGTCACGATAATTGATAGACACCAATTTATGCCAAGGAACAACTAAATAAAAAATAGCGGGAAGTTTTGTTAAGACATGAGCTAGAATTGCTACAAAATTTTGATATCTCAGACACAAACATACGAACATTTTCTAAAAATGATCAAATTGTGTTCAAGACATCTCAAAAAATATAGACCAATCGAAAACCAGTAGTTAATATCTTTAAAAATCCGCAGCTTTTTTCTGTGAATAAAAGTGAAGTTAGTATATTGTGAACATCATAAAAATTTTTCTATATTATGCTATATAGCAACACCGACTACGGGTTTACCCCTTTGCGGCGCAAGACAATTTGAAACATTTAAATTATACTGCCACTGGAATTCATGAACTAAATTAAACTAAAAGAAATTTTTAATTTTAAGGTTTAAAAAACCGGCCTTTTCTGCTATGTTATAAACGTGAATTTTTGCTAAAAAATTTCCGGGATGAATTTTTGCAGCTGGATCTTAAATTTTGCGTCCTCGCAGCGAGGACAGCGCGCGTTAAGGGGTTACATAAACAAATATTTAACGCTAATTTCTTTCAATAAAGATTGTATACATGCAGTTTAGTGGAATTTTTACGAAAAAATGCTGGGATGTCGCCATATGCAGAAACTCAGAAATTGACACAGCTCAGTGTTTTATGTTGGCCCTCTTACATCCTTTTAGTTCAATTATATTCAATAAAAACTTAGATAAGCCTACTCATAAATGGAGGAGATAGAAGCCGAGCAATGACACCTGATAGGAAATTTGCACCACAAATGGTAGGTACCATTTGTGGTGCAAGAAGATGCAACTGGTACTTCGAGATACAACAAATTACAGATTTTGTGCAATTCTGTGCAATAGTTCTTGACCTAGAGTTTTCTTAAATTTCGGACTCTCTCGCGCACACACACAGGAAAACTGAAAGGCAGATCTTTTCTAAAACTGTTCAAGTTACGCTCAGGCAATCTGAAAATGTATAAATACACCAAAGGTTTTACGAATCCAATAAATTTTTCTATCAATATTTAAAAAAAAAAAAGTAAAAATCGATATTCTGTGACGTGGATCCGCTGGGTACCCTCGTAACTGACGATGATGTAGTGATACAGCCGTCAACACGATTATTGAAGCACACATCCACATTTTTCATGCTTTTATTTTTAGTTTGACCGCTAATTTTTATCATCAACTTACATTTTTATAAACAGCATAAGATCATGACTCGATAAATATTTATTTAATAAAACAGTATTAGGTGCACATCTTTTAAACAGCAATTATTGCTAGCGCTTCAACAATTTTCTTGCCGACTGTATATGTCATAACTGATGATATATTTATGAAAATTTATCTGACAGATCATTTAAAGGCACGAATCTTTCAGAGCTAATATGTTCAGCAACATTTCTTTACTTTTGACAGATATCGAGAGTTTTTTTAAACATTTTTGAAAGCGCTGCATGTCTATACCTTAGTTTTTTTAATGTATAAGTGCACCAAAATTGATACATTCGATGGATATGACTAAAGGTTATGTAATTCAGATTAAAGCATATCGTCTGATAGGTAACTCTGCTATATTCTAATTATCTTCATTCAGAGGAAGAGAATATTTAAACTTTTATTATCTGTAATTGAACCAAATTTGGTATATGAGATGGATATTATGAAAAATCTACGTTGGTTCAATTTGTATGTATAACATCTGGCATATAACCGTGCAATGAAATGCTTCAATTTTCTAATTTTCTTACTTACCAAAAGAATTTTTTTTTTTGCGTGTATATATGTGTATGTGTGTGTTTTGTTTAAGTGCAGAGAAATATTACGTCAAGTGGGTATTGTAACACCACAATATTCAACTTCAGCTTTCTTTTGAAAAATTTGTAGTTTAATTAACGAACCATTTAAAACATTACATAAAACAGCAAGTAATATTTCGAAAAATTTTATGTAAATTGTATTTTTTCAATGAATTTGAAATTTAGTAGCCCATTAAAATTAAATTCAGCGAAAAAACACAAGTTAAAATGTAATTCTAAAAATCACTCGTCATATCTCACAGTATGAACCGTTTTTGTGTGTCGCGGCACACCTTCATACAATGTATGTATATTAAAAATATATAAATAAATAAAAATTTAAGTCAGTTAAAAAATACTTAATATAAATGAAATTGCACAACCGTGACTATAGTCGACAGCCTGAATTGAAACAAAGCCTTTTGTATGACCTTAAAAACGTGTAATTAACGTTAGCCTTTAGACAGACATCATACTATTTTTTGCTTCCTATTTCCTTTGACGAATTCATAACACAATTCTAAACATAGTACACTTAGAGCAATTTTCCATTTTATAAATATCATGCATTCAAACGCTTTTGTCCAGATCTATAAATTAAGTATCCATGATACTGATTTTAAATGTGGTTTAATAATAATAAAAATAAATAAAGAATAGTAAGGATAAGAAATTAAAGAGCGCGTGACATAACTGAAAGCGCAAATGCAGCAGTTTGCACCCATATCTTATAATGTATATCAGTTTTATTTTGTTATCGAAATATTTAATATGTAGATCATATAGTACATCCATTGCTCGTGGAAATATAGCTTAATGAGAAAAAAAATGCCAAAACAGAACAAACTTAGTGACAATCACAAAACATTCTATCGCATATAATATCTATATAACATCGCTATCATCCGGTGAGCATGCTTAAAAATTTAATAATTCACATTTAGCCTGTATTTCACATTTAGCCTGTTATATATGCAATTCGGTGCAATTTTAACCAACAGATGACGAACTATAGCCACTTGAAAATCTCAGAGATTACTCAACGCTCAGCTGATATACACCCAAATTGAATCCACATTTTAAAATATTTATCTTACATACCAAATTTGGTTTCCCCAAAACCGAAAATATTACAGCAAAGAAGCACCACCTATCGTCTGACATGCACCAAATTAAATAAGCATAGTCTGATATAATATACATCTCAGATACCAACCCTAACAGCACAGTTAGGCTTAACTTATCCACAGTACATCTTAAGGACGTTTCCGGGATGTCTTTTCATCCAGAAGGCATCTTGAAGATATCCTGGGGAGGCGATGTGCTGTCTGGGAAGTATCTGAGGCATTCACATATCACGGAAGCTGAGTTATTTGTTTCCTATATACGGAATTAAATTGCAGCATAACAGCGCAACTTGTCGGTCTATACGTACATAAATGATATTAGCATATTTTTCAATAATGTACATCGCATATCGCTAGTTTGGTGCATTTATATACTATAGAAGCTGAGATATAATCTTCCCTTAAAAGGAGAAATCGCAGCGCCATCTGTTTTATAATATATCCCTAAACCTAGTCAGCACTAATTCAAGTCAAGATGAAACCAAACATCAAATTTGGTTAAATTCCGTTCATGGAATCGTGAGATACAACGTTCACGAGATTATGCTCATAGAGACACACACAGAGACAGTCATTTACTAAAACTGACCGAATCGAGTTCAAATCATTACAAAGCGCGTAAATTCATTGAAAACTAGAAGTTAAAAATTTTCAAGATCAAATACTTTCTTCTTTGTTTAGAGAAGAACTGGAAAATACACCACATGGCCTTTAGTCTTCAATACAGGGTTGCCATAAAATACTTTGCCCTATTCGGAGGTTTCTACAGCTAAAACTAATGGACAGAAAGAAACAAAATTATATATGCAGACTCTTAAAGACAGAAGGTGACCCCCCCCCTCACACACACACACACTAAAAAAATAGTATCAAAAGTTGGATAGATTTTGGTGCTTTTGTAAAGTCCATACTATGGAATTTGCATAATGTACCTTGACGTGCAAATTTACACATACATTTCACGTGTCCCTGGAGACCTCAATGTTGACAAAATAAAAAAAAAATTAATATAAGGTAACATTGCGAAAAGACACATCGTCGACAGACCATAATATGTAATAACTTGAAGGTCTCACAGTCAAAGTGCCAATTATAATGACCATTTCAATGTTATGGGACATAGCTGTAACAAAAATTGCGAATTCTCAGCTATCAGTTCTATCTCATACAGAGAAATCTTTTATTCATATAATAACATTAATTTATTTTAATAAGTTAAATGACTTTTTTTCAATAATATCAATAATACAGTCGAACTTCGTTAACCTAAATCTCAAAGGGATTAAAATATTTGTTCGTGTTATGGGTAGTTCATGCTATCAGTAACTCAGAAACTAATTTTTATTTCGACGGGGATTGTGCAAACAGTTCATATTAAAGTAATTCACGTTAACGAGGTAGACTGTAACTACGATACGAACCGCAATTCATCAGGCGAAAACCCTGAAAGAAATGTAATGCAGTAATGTTAAGAAAACAGATAAATTTAAATTTTCAAGTTTTATTCTCCAGTTTTGCTTAAAAAAAAAAAAAAAAAAAAAAAAAAAAAAATGGGCTCCTGTGTACAATTTTGCGTATGCCTACTGATATATTAAAACTAATTTCAGCTGGAAAAAAATTAACATTATTGAAACAGTGAACATCAAATGATTGCAGATTTTAACTTTTTACCGTTTATCGCCTAAAATGAAACAAAATGCCCCAGAAAAAATCCATATGGAAAAATACCTGTTAAAAAAGAAAGAAAAAATTATATATCTATACATATAAAAGAGTACTTCCACTCACTCACTGACTCATCAACGCACAGCAAAATCTACTGGAGCTACTGACACGAAACAGGGTCAGATTATAGAAAATATAGTGTACGCACCCCCTAAGAAGCGAGTTTGCGAAATTCGCCCCCTAAGGGGGAGTAGGGGGCAAAATGTGATTTCACAAAAACCTTCATATCTCAAAGAAAAAAAAAACAGATATCCGTAAAATTTTTGTTTTAAAATATAGCTAGGTTTTACATACTCCTATATATCTCAAACAAAAAAAAAACAAAAACGTGAAATTTTTGTTCTAATAGATAGGTAATGTAAATACCTAAAAACTAATTTCTGGAATTTTAGAAATTCAGCCACCAAGAGGGGGAGAGGGTGCAAAACGTGACTTTAAATAATCCTTAATATCGCAAACAGAAAAAAAGATGCATGTGAGATTTTTGCTCTAAAATATAGCTCCCTGAAATACATAAAAACTAATTTCTTTAATTTTAGATATTCGTCACAGGTGGGGGGGAAGGGGGGGGGGGCAATGGGGCAAAAAAATAAAAATAAAGTTAGGTCGTTCAAAATTGGTACATAGAGGTTTTTTATACTTACAAATCTATTGCGGATATTTTCAAATTTGTAAAGTTAATAGAAAGGGTAGGAAGGGGGCGTGGACGGGTGGAGGGGTGGAGGGGCAAAAATATATAAATAAGTGTTAGAGCGCTCAAAATTAGTGTTGTTAGGTTTTGAGGATAAATCGATTGCGAATATTTTCGAAAGTACAGAATTATTACGAGGGGCGGGAAGGGGGGCAGGTGCAGGGGTAAAAATAAAGACATTCAGATAGAATGTTGGAAATTAGTATTATTTGGTTTAAAAGCTCGAGAGAACGATTGCGAGTATTTTTTAAAGTCTAAAATAATTAGGAGGGGCGGGAACGGTAGGTAAAGGAACATGCGGGCCGCGTGCGCCTATATACGCTGCCGCAGGCAGTGGGGACGCGGACCGATTATTTCACTAATGGGAGAAGATTTCTTTTTGTATTTTATATTTGTGTTTTTCCCTTACGATAATAGTGATTCATTAAGAGTGTCGAACATAAATGACCGCGCGCAGCGTACAATGACCTGCGCTGCTGAAGGCAGTGCGGACCCGTTGCGACATTTTTACCAATAAAAACTTTTTTTTTTTTTTTTTTTTTTTTTTGCATGAGAAAAATTAATGCAATTTTGAGAATTCATTAATCATAGTGATTCATTTAAAAATAGTGACCAGCGAAGCGGGCGTAGCCTACTAGTAATACATATAATACATATATATATATATTAGATATTTTCTTTTGTAATTTTTCCCTTCTCCATCAACTTCAAATACCGAAGAAATAAAACCAACAAGATTTGAAATTTAGAGTGGCATAACAGGATTCATATTTTGGAATTATTAAAATTCCCCCCCCCCCACACACACATACATACACATATAAAATAATAAATATACAGGAATACATGAGTATTGCAATTAAAAAAAAAAAAAAAAAAAAGCTTCTATCACTGTAAAAAAAAAAAATAATAATAATAATAATAAAATGCAATATCTGTCAATTTAACGTAAAAAACAAAAGAAGAAAATGAAGATAGAGACAGAGAATTGTTAACCCTTTATCTCCCGCATAATGAAACAAACAAAAAACGTATTCGAAACACACTTTTTTTTTTAGTTACTTAAGAGTATTTTTTAAAGATATATGCAATACGAATAATGCATATCACCTAATCATAAAAATTAATGAGGATTTAGTTATGTTGTACTTCAATGTACCAATGGCATATACAGGTCGACAAAGATGTCGGGACCTTTAAAAAGAATAAAAGTGCACTTACTTTTTTATGTCCCTTATATTGGGATAATATAGGAATTAATTATGACGCACCAGATCATGAAAAATTTCAAGCAAAAACAGCGATAGCACTCTATAAAATCCTTTCTTGTACGAAAAAGTTTATATCTAGCGTCCAGCGCCTTAGAGTGTGATTAAAGTGAAGTATATACGTTCCATTCTTATATATACTTTTGACATTTATTCCACAAATTCAATTTTATACACTTACTAAATGAATGGTACTTTTAAAGTACCGTTAAGGTTTAAAGGTTTAACTGGTATGCCAGTAAAAGTTTTCATAATGTTTATCTTATATATCAAGTTTTGTACAGTTAAATGCTATAGAAGTTGAAATGTAGCATTCCAGTTCTCGCGAAAAATTGCACTATAATAGCGCAATATATTTGTAGATAAACATCCAAGCTGTATCAGTATAATGTCTCATAATGGCTTTCTCACATATTAAGTGTTTGATTGTATGTATTAGAACCTGAAATATAGTGTTCCCTTAAACTCAGGAAATCGCTGTATAGTAGCGCCACCTAATGAGCAATTAGTACCAAATGCTGAATAGCACTAACTTATGTTAAAGTGTATCTACTTATTAATTTATATGCATTTTTATACAGCAGTTCCTGGGGTATAGCCCTCCCTTAAATTGTGAAAATCGCTGCATAGCAATGTCACCTGTTGAGAAATTGTCACCAAAAATTGATAGGTAGTAGTATATGTCAAGATGCATCTACATATAAATTTATATGTATTTTTATGCTGGGTTCTTGAAATTCAAATTTTTAAATGATCCCGCATTTTATGTAGCATACATTAGTGAATGTTTCTGATTGATTCAGCGATTACAGTGTATAGTTGCAGCTTGCTAATCATATGATTTGAAACGCCCACGAGCATAAGTACTGGTAGCGTAACATCTCCTGAAGTGAAAATTGTGGGCAGGGGCCAGCTGAAACAAATATAGGGGAAGCTACTTGAAACACCTGTTTCAATTAGTCCCATGCGCAATTTTTATTATTATTATTATTTTTTTTTTTTTTTTTTTTTTTTTTGTATACAGTCTTGGTTTCACCACCCCATATATGTTTTACATAATATAAAAATTTGCACATTTCGGATTATCTTACATTACTTTTAGATTATAATGACATAATTAAATGGACCATATTTAAAATAAAGTATCAGATTTAGTAAATAATAAGAGTAGAATTTTGCACTTAATAAACATTTATTTCAAAAAATAACTATAAGCAGATTGATAAATTAATTTATAATAATAGGCGTTGCAGAAGGCTTATGAAAGTTGTTACAGTAATTTAATACAAAAAAGATAGGGGAATTTCAAGTTCACAAATAAAGTAAAGAAATTCTCTATTATTCAATGGACGTGATTATTCAATGGACGTGATAAAATATTGTCCAAACTGATATCTCGAATGTCATCTTGTATGGGCCAGGCAAAACAAAAATTTTGAGATTTGATTTGCCCCTTTAGAAATTCGATCTTTGCCATCTTTATAGGCACTTTACCTGTGCTATCAAACATGTGTAAGATTTTTCCCACATAGAACACCTATCTTGCTTTTACCCAGAACATGAGACCACAGACCAACACTCAATTTCCATTATCTACTTGTTCTGAAAATTCTGTTTAGCAACTTTCCTCTAATTCTAATGCACTTATCTCTTGGAAAATTTTAAAAAACCAAGGTGGAAAAATTATTTTAAACCATAAATAAAGTTACAGCCACGGCAGTGTAAGCTAGTTTATTATTATTATTAATTTTATAGTGCTTTTGCATTTCTTTTGTGCAGGGGGCTAATTGAAACAGGTGTTTCAAATTGCCCCCCTTATATTTCTTTCAGCTAGCCCCTGCCCACAATTTTTACTTTATGAGATGTTATGCTTCCAGTACTTATGCTCGAGGGCGTTTCAAATCATATGATTAGCAAGCAGCAACTATACACTATAAACGCAAAATCAATCAGAAACATTCACTAATTTTTGTTAAATAAAATGCGACATCATTTAAAAATTTGAAATTTTACTCTAAAACAGTTTTATCCTCATAAAATAGACAAATGTTTACAAAATTTTTTTTTTTTTACATTGTAAAATACGTTTTGTGTATCTGTACTTCCCTTTATTACAGTAAATAAGAACGTAAAAATTGTATTAAAAACAAAAACTATTTTATTTACGAGACAAAACTTAAGTTAAAATACATTTAAAAACAAAAAAATACATTTAAGTATTAAATTTAAATATTAAATACCTATATTAAAATACATTTTTGTTTTTAAATGTATTTTAACTAAAATAAAATAGTATTTGTTTTTAATATATATATATAACTGAGATGGCTTGATGTTTGTGTACGTTAAAAATTGTATTTTTTATTTCCATATTTTAAATAATTTCGTATTTCTCCCCTACGTGATTTTTTAATTTTATAATTCTTTTCATGCTGGCCTCTGTAATGTAAAATGGGAAGTTTTAACAAGCATTAATGTATTGCAAAATTAAGTCTCAAGCCTTTCGTACTACATAGAAGAGGTACACATTGGCGATATAAAATAGACTGTATCTAAATAAATCTTGCAAGCCCCATAGGTTTGTAACCTGGGTCTAAAACTAGACCATCTATGATATAATTAAAACTTTGTCTCATAGTTATTGACTCATGGCTTATAGAGTAATTTACCATCAAATTTGACCTTTTTTTGAAAATTTTCAAGTTTGAGACCGTTTAACTACTAAAGCCAAGAGTAACCCATGCTATATTAAATATTTTTATGTTCTATACTAAGGTGTGTATTTAACCCCATAATTATTTCTATGGGGCTCTCATGGCCTTAGCAGATATTCAGACTGAAAACATGGAAAATATCAACGAAAACAGCATTTTCGAAGGCCCTTGGCCTTTAAAGCCATGAGTGACCCACCAAACTGTTTATGCTAAAATATATTTAGTATCAAGTAGTATCCGTATTTAAAAAAAATGACATGGGTCACGCATGGCTTTAGGAGTAAAATGATATTAAAATGGCACCATTTATTTACGACCTCAAACTCTCCCTACGACCCCCCTCTCTAGATCAAACAAATGAAATTCAGAAAAAGTTAAATTTCACTTTTTCTTATCACAGTATTACTAACATATCCTGAAAGATTTGCGAAAATTAAAAATGTCAACTATCGCACCTCCATAGACTTTGTCCAGCTTTAAAAAAAATGGCTCTTAAATTTTCAGAAAAGTCCAATATTCGGTTTTAAATTTAAATTTTATTTATCTAAAAAAAATAAAATAAAATAAAATAAAAGACAGAAAAAAATTTTAGTATCATTATAAATACTTTAAATCATTGCTTACTACAATTTGGCTGGTCCTCCGTACTTTTATATAGGCTGATAACGGTTAAAAAAAAAAAAAAGATATTCCATACAATATTGGCTGGTCCGGCAATCTCCGACACTGGCCGGTTAATCTGTGCTACTAGGTGCTGTGCTAAAAAAACTATAACATTCCATTTTTAGGGAAAATTTTCTTAAAACTTTCAAATTTTCAAAAATTGAATTTGACTTTAATTTTGGAAAACCTATTCTTTAAAATTTTGGTGTCCGGGAAATATCACCAATAATGGAAAAATGTAAGTGCTTCAAAAAATAAAATATTTGAATAAAAAAACTATTTCTGTAGCTAGATAATTCCCTTGAATAGAATTAAAAAGTATTTATTTCATAATTCAAATTTTTAAAATAGAGTAATTCAATATTTTAGGACTTAAGTTTCAAAAGGTATTATTCAATAGCATTCAAAAATCTGATCACGATTTAATTCTTTTCCAACGGTCATTTTTGTATTTTTCATAATAATAATTTTTTTGATTACTTCAAATTAATACAATCTTATTTTCAGTTAAAAGCTTCTTCAAATTTATCAAATTTCTTATATTTCTCAGCTTAAAAAAATGAAATAGTTTGGCTTTTACTTCAAAATATCTAATTCGAAAAAGCTGCTATTTTAAATTTTGTAAAACTCACAATTCACTGGCTGCCATTTTCTCTGCGATCTGGTTTGATTTTCCTTCCAGAAAAGGGGAAAGCATTTTCTTCCCGAGTTTTCTGACAGGATCGTTTTTTGCCTTTGGTAACGAAGTCTCTTTCCAGCTCGCGGATTGGTCAGTGAGAGAGTCCGGCAAATGAGAATTCTTTCTCACAAAAAAAATTTGTGAGTGAGTGTGGTCAGGAAACGCGAGGCCGGGTCTCCCCGTGCCAGTCGCGAATTTCTACCATGAAGGCATGACGTACGCGTTGGATCTCACTGTAACCCCTCTTTTTTCTCCCTGAATAGAGCTTACCCTGACTCAAGCTTATTAAATAATAAGCTTGAGTTATTCAAAAAAAAATATATAATTATATGTGGATTGCAGTATACCTCGACATTGTTTGTTATAATTACTTGTGATATAGTAAGAATATGTTTCCAGATGGGAAAGGATTGAACTTGTTTCAACGATCTATTGGATAATTCGCGAAAATTCCTTTCTGCGCGAAATTTCCTTCACGTGGCTTTTGCTCATCACAAACGTCTAAAATGTCTTCAAACTATATGTGATACAAGGTCGTAAAGGAGCGATCTCCAAGTGCCAGGGCAAGGAATAGAATAAAACTCTACATATACTCGAAAGGAAATAAATCTTCGATGAGAATGCTAAAGTTGCTTCTATTCCTCGTGTTAAAGCTATATGAGTGCTTCTAAGTGAATATGGACAGAAACTGTGTCAACTTTCATGAATGTTTATTGCTAAAGGCGTAGCACAACAACAACGAAGTAGTGTGTGACATAAGAAAGTCCATATCGTGTAAATATATTTCTTATATCTGTGAAGATTTACTTTTATTTACGGTAGCTACCGCTTCATTAGTATTGATATCATGTTTTCTTCATGAATAAAAGTAGTTTAGTAAGTCAAATTTTATCTTGTTTCTTTTAATTTTATTTTACTCTTGACATCAATATTTTATTTTACCTCACATCTCATTCACGGGTGGAATAATACAGTGTTTACTGAAATGTACAATCTATCTTAAAAAAACCTTGTCAAAGAATTAATATTAACTATTCGATCCATAAAAATCTCTTCAAAAATTTTAAATATAACTATTAACCACATTATTTTTATTATTAAACTAGGGTTATATAAAATGCTATTTACTTTGATGGGTTATTTAAGAAAAAAAAAAAAAAAAGTAATAATGAAGCAATTTGATAGTGTGAAAAAAAAAATGACATTTGTAAAGTTCAATCACAATATTTATTTCAACTTTGAATGTGATAATACATTTGTTGAAAAATACAATGGTTTCTTTGAAGTTTTCAAGAATGTCAACCCATTGCATAAGACATCGCCGAAGCAACTGTATTGACACTTTGTCCAGCAGAATTAACATTAACATTGCTCAAATTAGCTGAGCTTAGAATGTGAACTAAGGCAGAAACTACTTCTATAAGTGTTTGAACAAGTACTTCACATGAGGAAAGACCAGGGTGTGCATTTTTAATCGAATAAGCAAGGTTAGATATCATACTAGAAAGAGAACCAGCATTTACTCCACCACTCGATACGACGCTTGAGACGGCAGAAGAAACACGAGAGGTTGCAGCAGAAGTTGACATTCTTGAAACAGTATTGTAGACGGTAGTTGTCGTAGTACTTCCACCAGCTCCAGATCCAGCCCCTGAAAAGACGAAGTTGAATATTACTGTGAAAATTTCCCAAAGCAAGTAAATAAATATAAAATGCAATTTAGATTATTAAACTTTTGAGGTTTGTTTGGTGGATCACTTCTGTTCCTTAAAAATTTCTTAAGCTAAGCACACACACACACACAAAAAAAAAAAAAAAAAAAGGAATTCCTGATATAGTATTAAAATCGCGTTGAAAGAAAATAATAAAAATCTCATGTCACCCTATACAACTGGACAATAATTTGCATTTGGATAAATTGGATAATAATATATTTCCTGTAGAGAGGCTATTCAAATGAGATTATTCTATCGAGAGAGTAAAAAAAAATCTTACACGTTCTTAAAGCGTCACGATAATTACCGCACGTATATATCGAAAGTTTAATAAATTATAAATATTCTACCTTAACGCTTATCTCAAATAAAGAAGGACGTTTAAAACTTAATTTATAATTATTATCTGCCAATACAGTGTTCATATCACTATGAAGTTCCTGTTTAGTTACGTATAGTTTATAAATTTTAACTTTGGGAATAAACCGCTTTATCGGAGAAAACATTAAGATAAAGAATTCGATCAATGCGGTTCATACTGTATATTTGTATATATATATATATATATATATATATATAATAAATCAAATTTATTTTTTGAAAATAACATAATTCTAAAATTCCTCATTAGAAATTCGTTTCATAAAATTAGAATATACTTAAAAATAAATTATTTTTTAGCTGTTATACGGCGGCAAATTATTATAAATGTATTTTAAGAATTACATATAATAAAGTATTTCATGTATTATCTGTTAGCAAAAAATTATTAGTAAGGTATAATTCATTAAAAATAAATTTTTCTACTTGAAAATTTAATTTTATGATAATTTTTATACACATTCAAAATATGGCGTAGCCTATAAGGATTGCCACGGAATAGTGACAGAAGAAAAACCAAAAGATTTTATATGATAAGTCAACCGAGCGATTGCGTTTAAGTACATGATTTCATATCTGCTTTAAAAATATGAAGAATACTCCGTAAAAATTTCAAAAACTATACTGTATTCTTTGTATTCAATCCTATACAGAAGGAAAATTACATATCGTCAAAACATGCAATTTTGTCCAATTTTGTGCAAAGTTTTGTGCCAATTTTGTGCCAATGTTTTTGTGCAATTTTTATAACAAATAAAAATTTAAACAGCGAAATAGTTGTATTCTCTTATGTAAGCTTTTAATGTTTCAAGAAAAAACCTTTGAGGTATTGTTAAAATTGTTCCTCATTAGAAACTCCTTGCATAAAATTAGAATATACACTACTTAAATATTCCAGATGAATGTGTGTTTGAAAGCACAGAGATGTGAATCGTAATATGCAACTATGGAAAATTTAGATTATCCTTAATTTTTAGAGACTGATTTCTTCAAAAAGTGGTTATAAAAGTGTGAGTAGAATTTTCTGACTTTTTATTCCTAACAGCAGTTATTTATAAAGTTGTACAACGACACATATGTAAATTAAAAAAAGTTACCTGCTCCAGCACCAGAACCAGCACCTGCACCATAACCCGTTCCGGCACCGTAACCATATCCTGATCCCGCTCCAGAGCCTGCACCAGCACCGGCACCTGCACCTGAACCTACACCTGCTCCAGCTCCAGAAGCTGCACCTGCTCCTGAACCTGCTCCACTTCCAGCACCAGCACCTGCTCCAGATCCACTACCAGCTCCTGAACCAGATCCACTTCCAGCTCCTGAACCAGATCCACTTCCAGCTCCTGCACCAGATCCACTACCAGCTCCTGCACCAGATCCACTACCAGCTCCTGATCCAGATCCTGAACCTGCACCAGCTCCTGATCCAGCCCCAGCACCTGTGCCTGCTCCTGAAATTTACGAGAGTGAATAATATTGTGACATTTTCCCAAAGCCAATAAATGAAGATAAAAAGCAATTTTGCTGTTAAACCTTTAAAATTGTTTTGTGAATGGCATGTTCCCTAAAAGTTTCTCAAGTTTAGTGCATAAAAATATTAGTTCTCTAAAATCGCTTTGGGAGAAAATTCTAAAAATCTTCTGTCACCCTATACAACACAACTACTACTTGTATGTGGGTTATTTTGAAAATAACGTTTTACCTACAGAAGGGATTATCAAATGAGATTATGTTATCGAGAGAGTAAAAAAGATTACACTTTATTAAAGCTTCACGATAATTACCGCAAGTACCTCGTTAAGGTTTAATAAATTGTAAACATTTTAAGTTAACGCTTTTCTCAAATAAAGAAGGACGTTTAAAACTACGTTTATTATTGCATGCCAAAAGAGAGTTCATATTACTACGAAGTTGCTGTATAATTAAGTTTAATATTATAACTTTAAACTTTAAGAATAAACCGCTTTATAATAGAAAATATTAAGATGACAGAAGTGGATCAATGCAGTCCATACTATAAATTTGTATATATATATATACAATAAATCAAATTTATTTTCCAATAAAATTGAATATCAATAAATAATATAATTCTAAAATCCGGTCATAAAGCTTCAATTGAAGAGATAACTCTGTATACATTTATGAAATCCTGTACCCGTAAATTTAAATAACTAATTCCTTTAAAGAAATCTCTAATGGTCAAGTGTAAGAAAGCAATTTTGCAGATAATAGAATTTTAAAATATTTCTATACTAGACATTTAATAGCTATTTTTATTTAAAAAATTTGTAAATTAAAAGTAAATTAGATATATTTATACTTTAAAATTATTATCACTTTTTATAGCTAATATTTAGCTTTATAAAACACATTTTACCATGTTTTTATTAACTTCGATTCTTGTTTTTTTTTTTTTTTTTTTTTTTTTTTTTGTTTGTTTGTCAGGGACAAATCTTGCAATCGATTTTTAACTAACTTCCCGACTAGCTAGATATTTGAAATTTTCAGGACAGCTCACAACACGGTTACAATACATTTTTCTAATAATTTTAGTCAACTATTTCAAGTCCCGCTGCCTTCGGCAGCGGTTATATGATTCAACAGAAAATTTATTTAACTAACTTCCCGACCATCTAGGCATTTTAAACTTTCAGAATATTTCAGAACACGGTGAAAATGCATTTTCTTAATACCTTTAGCCAACTGTTTCGGGTTCCTGCTGCCTTCGCAGCGTTATCAGTACAAAGCTTGCATTTGATTTTTCACTAACTTTCCGACTAGCTAGACATTTTGAACATTCAGGACAGCTCACAACACGGTGACAATACATTTTTCTAATAATTTTAGTCAACTATTTCAAGTCCCGCTGCCTTCGGCCGCGCTTATATTATCCGACAGAACATTTTTTTAACTAACTTCCCGACTAGCTAGACATTTGAAATTTTCAGAATATTTCAGAACACGGTGAAAATGCATTTTTTTAATACCTTTAGCCAACTGTTTCGGGTTCCTGCTGCCTTCGGCAGCATTATCAGTACTAAGCTTGCAATCGATTTTTCACTAACTCTCCGACTATCTGGACATTTGAAACTTTCAGCACAGCTCACAAAAAGGTGACAATACATTTTTCTAATAATTTTAGTCAACTATTTCAGGTCCCGCTGCCTTCGGCCGCGCTTATATTATCCGACAGAACATTTATTTTACTAACTTCCCGACTAGCTAGACATTTGAAATTTTCAGAATATTTCAGAACACCATGAAAATGCATTTTCTGAATACCTTTAGCCAACTGTTTCGGGTTCCTGCTGCCTTCCGCAGCGTTATCTGTACTAAGCTTGGAATCGATTTTTCACTAACTTTCCGACTATCTGGACATTTGAAACTTTTAGGACAGCTCATAACACGGTGACAATACATTTTTCTAATAATTTTAGTCAACCATTTCAGGAAACACTGCCTTCGGCAGCGCTTAAATTATTCGACAGAAAATTTATTTAACTAACTCCCCGACTAGCTAGACATTTGAAACTTTCAGAATACTTCAGAACACAGTGAAAATTCATTTTTTTAAATACCTTTTGCCAACTGTTTCGGGTTCCTGGTGCCTTCGGCAGCGTTACCAGTACAGAGCTTGCAATCGATTTTTCACTAATTTTCCGACTAGCTAGATATTTGAAATTTTCAGGACAGCTCACAACACGGTTACAATACATTTTTCTAATAATTTTAGTCAACTATTTCAAGTCCCGCTGCCTTCGGCAGCGGTTATATGATTCAACAGAAAATTTATTTAACAAACTTCCCGACCATCTAGGCATTTTAAACTTTCAGAATATTTCAGAAAACGGTGAAAATGCATTTTCTTAATACCTTTAGCCAACTGTTTCGGGTTCCTGCTGCCTTCGGCAGCGTTATCAGTAAAAAGCTTGCATTTGATTTTTCACTAACTTTCCGACTAGCTAGACATTTTGAACATTCAGGACAGCTCACAACACGGTGACAATACATTTTTCTAATAATTTTAGTCAACTATTTCAAGTCCCGCTGCCTTCGGCCGCGCTTATATTATCCGACAGAACATTTTTTTAACTAACTTCCCGACTAGCTAGACATTTGAAATTTTCAGAATATTTCAGAACACGGTGAAAATGCATTTTTTTAATACCTTTAGCCAACTGTTTCGGGTTCCTGCTGCCTTCGGCAGCATTATCAGTACTAAGCTTGCAATCGATTTTTCACTAACTTTCCGACTATCTGGACATTTGAAACTTTCAGCACAGCTCACAAAAAGGTGACAATACATTTTTCTAATAATTTTAGTCAACTATTTCAGGTCCCGCTGCCTTCGGCCGCGCTTATATTATCCGACAGAACATTTATTTTACTAACTTCCCGACTAGCTAGACATTTGAAATTTTCAGAATATTTCAGAACACCATGAAAATGCATTTTCTGAATACCTTTAGCCAACTGTTTCGGGTTCCTGCTGCCTTCCGCAGCGTTATCTGTACTAAGCTTGCAATCGATTTTTCACTAACTTTCCGACTATCTGGACATTTGAAACTTTTAGGACAGCTCATAACACGGTGACAATACATTTTTCTAATAATTTTAGTCAACCATTTCAGGAAACACTGCCTTCGGCAGCGCTTAAATTATTCGACAGAAAATTTATTTAACTAACTCCCCGACTAGCTAGACATTTGAAACTTTCAGAATACTTCAGAACACAGTGAAAATGCATTTTTTTAAATACCTTTTGCCAACTGTTTCGGGTTCCTGGTGCCTTCGGCAGCGTTACCAGTACAGAGCTTGCAATCGATTTTTCACTAACTTTCCGACTAGCTAGATATTTGAAATTTTCAGGACAGCTCACAACACGGTTACAATACATTTTTCTAATAATTTTAGTCAACTATTTCAAGTCCCGCTGCCTTCGGCAGCGGTTATATGATTCAGCAGAAAATTTATTTAACTAACTTCCCGACCATCTAGGCATTTTAAACTTTCAGAATATTTCAGAACACGGTGAAAATGCATTTTCTTAATACCTTTAGCCAACTGTTTCAGGTTCCTGCTGCCTTCGGCAGCGTTATCAGTACAAAGCTTGCATTTGATTTTTCACTAACTTTCCGACTAGCTAGACATTTTGAACATTCAGGACAGCTCACAACACGGTGACAATACATTTTTCTAATAATTTTAGTCAACTATTTCAAGTCCCGCTGCCTTCGGCCGCGCTTATATTATCCGACAGAACATTTTTTTAACTAACTTCCCGACTAGCTAGACATTTGAAATTTTCAGAATATTTCAGAACACGGTGAAAATGCATTTTTTTAATACCTTTAGCCAACTGTTTCGGGTTCCTGCTGCCTTCGGCAGCATTATCAGTACTAAGCTTGCAATCGATTTTTCACTAACTTTCCGACTATCTGGACATTTGAAACTTTCAGCACAGCTCACAAAAAGGTGACAATACATTTTTCTAATAATTTTAGTCAACTATTTCAGGTCCCGCTGCCTTCGGCCGCGCTTATATTATCCGACAGAACATTTATTTTACTAACTTCCCGACTAGCTAGACATTTGAAATTTTCAGAATATTTCAGAACACCATGAAAATGCATTTTCTGAATACCTTTAGCCAACTGTTTCGGGTTCCTGCTGCCTTCCGCAGCGTTATCTGTACTAAGCTTGCAATCGATTTTTCACTAACTTTCCGACTATCTGGACATTTGAAACTTTTAGGACAGCTCATAACACGGTGACAATACATTTTTCTAATAATTTTAGTCAACCATTTCAGGAAACACTGCCTTCGGCAGCGCTTAAATTATTCGACAGAAAATTTATTTAACTAACTCCCCGACTAGCTAGACATTTGAAACTTTCAGAATACTTCAGAACACAGTGAAAATGCATTTTTTTAAATACCTTTTGCCAACTGTTTCGGGTTCCTGGTGCCTTCGGCAGCGTTACCAGTACAGAGCTTGCAATCGATTTTTCACTAACTTTCCGACTAGCTAGATATTTGAAACTTTCAGGATAGCTCAGAACACGGTGGCAATACATTTTTTTAAATATTTTTAGTCAACTGTTTCAGGTCCCTACTGCCTTCGGCAGCGTTCATATGATTCACTAGAAAATTTATTTAACTATCTTCCCGAGTAGCTACACATTTGAAACTTTCGGAATAGTTGAGAATACGGTGAAAATGCTTTTTAAAAATATTTTTATCCAATTGCTTCGGGACCCTGCTGCCTTCGGCAGTGTTTCCAGTACAAAGCTTACAATCAACTTTTAACTCACTTCCCGGCTACTTAGCCATTTGAAACTTTTATAATATCTCAAAAGACGATAGCAAGAAATTTTTTTAATACTTTTATCCAATTGCTGCGGTTCCGGCTGCCTTCAGTAGCGTTTATATGATTCAACAGAAAATTTAAAAACATGGTTTATATATTTTTTTAATCTTATAATTATTTAGTTTAAACTTCGATCGTTTTATCACTTAAAAAAGAGTTGGGATTTCAAAGATTGAGAATTATGATTTTTTAAAAAAACAATGCGAAGCTGACTGCAAGAAAAACGTGTAAGCAAATTCAAATGTACATCAGACATATTTTTATTTAACCTAACACACACTTTAAAAATCTTCATTCCGTGAAAACATCATTGTAATCGCATTTTCATTTAGGTTCCATATTTCACTTATACGGACAGATGTACAAAAATTAACAATTTTCATATTAAAAGGTCGCCATATTTTCAAAAATTTTTGAAAGAAATCGAGTAAAAAAAACCTTTATATTTATTCTAATATACTATAAAGTACGTGTTTTTATTCCTTAAAAAACATAAGCGATAAATTTGCACATTATTACATTTTCTGAGATACATACATTTGTGGAATTTTATACTCCCTAAAATCGTCTCTGTGTTTTCTACGTATAGTACTGAAATTATTTTTTGTTTGTCTCAGTGTTACTCCAATTTCATTTCTATTTCCTCTTTTTTACATTTTAGATATTTCTCGTTGCACATTTCTAAATTACTAACACATCTAAAAATTCCCATTTTGTCAAATAAGTTATTTTATTTCCATTGACTAATTTGTGATGTATTTTTTAGGGGAACGTAATTACGATAACAGGAATTCTAATTGAAACAAATTTTTAGTTTAATATAAACTGCAATGGATCTTTATAAAAGAAATCAAATATAACATAAGACCAGGTATCGTTGGGAAAAATAGTGGGAATATACAGAAAATAAAATCTTGAAAAACTTAATAGGTAAAATTTCTTTTTTATTTCATTTCTAAAAACTTACTACTATCCTGTATCAAAATAAAAAATAAAACTTTAGACAGCAAAATAGATGTATTCTTTTATGTAAGCTTTTAATTTTTCTAGAAAAACTTTTGAGGTATTTGCAAAAATTGTTCCTCATTAGAAATTCCTTGCATAAAATTAGAATATAAACTACTTAAAATTTCCAAATGAATGTGTGTTTGAAAGCACAGAGATGTGAATCGTAAGATGCTACAATGGAAATTTAGATTATCCTTAATTTTTAGAGACTGATTTCTTTCAAAAAGTGGTTATAAAAGTGTGAGTAGAATTTTCTGACTTTTTTATTATTTGTAGTTGTGTCAGTTATTTGTAAAGTTGTATAGTGACACATATGTAAATTTATAAAATTTACCTGCTCCAGCACCAGAACCAGCACCAACGCCGTATCCTGCACCAGCTCCAGTTCCATATCCGGCTCCAGCTCCAGCTCCAGCTCCATATCCGGCTCCAGAACCTGCACCATAACCCAATCCTGCGCCATAGCCATATCCATCACCGTAACCATATCCAGATCCATATCCTGATCCATAACCTAATCCTGCTCCATAGCCTGCACCAGCACCGGCACCTGCACCTGAGCCTACACCTGCTCCAGCTCCAGAACCTGAACCTGCTCCTGCTCCTGATCCACTTCCAGCACCAGCACCAGATCCAGCACCTGCTCCAGATCCACTACCAGCTCCTGAACCAGATCCACTTCCAGCTCCTGCACCAGATCCACTACCAGCTCCTGCACCAGATCCACTGCCAGCTCCTGCTCCAGATCCTGAACCTGAACCAGCTCCAGATCCAGCCCCAGCACCTGTGCCTGCTCCTGAAATTTACGAGAGTGAATAATGTGACATTTTCCCGAAGCCAATAAATGACGATAAAAAGCAATTATGCTGTTAAACCTTTAAAATTATTTTGTGGATGGCATCTATTCCCTAAAAGTTTCTCAAGTTAAGTGCATAAAAAAATTAGTTCTATAAAACCGCTTTGGAAGAAAATTTTAAAAATATTCTGTCACCCTATTCAACGGAACTATAACTTGTATATGGGTTATTTATAAAAAAAACGTTTTACCTACAGAAGGGATTATCAAATGAGATTATGTTATCGAGAGAGTAAAAAAGATTACACTTTATTAAAGCTTCACGATAATTACCGCAAGTACCTCGTTAAGGTTTAATAAATTGTAAACATTTTATGTTAACGCTTTTCTCAAATAAAGAAGGACGTTTAAAACTACGTTTATTATTGCATGCCAAAAGAGAGTTCATATTACTACGAAGTTGCTGTATAATTTAGTTTAATATTATAACTTTAAACTTTAAGAATAAACCGCTTTATAATAGAAAATATTAAGATGATAGAAGTGGATCAATGCAGTCCATACTATAAATCTATATTAATAAAATCAGAGTTTTGTCTGTAAATTTGTCAGAATCGAAAAACTTTGCGATATCTTCACGTTTCACACACCATGAAAGCCGAAAATGACTTCAGAAAATTTTGCCTGTATGTGTGTGTGTGTGTGTGTGTGTGTGTCATCGTGTCTGTATGTCGCTTTTTTGTCCGGGCCTCACTTGAGAACGGCTGGACGGAATTCAACGGCGCTTGGCAGAAGCTTAGAACTTTACCTAACTTAAAGTTATATCTATCAACTTTTCAGAAATTCCCCCCCCCCTGGGGGGCAAAAGACAAAAACACGTTTGTTCGGGCATCACTTGAGAACGGCTGGAGTGAAGTCAATAGCGCTTGGCAGAAACTTAGATCTTTATCCAACTTAAAATTATATATATCAACTTTTCAGAATTTCCCCCCCGTTCCCCCCGGGGGGCAAAAGACAAAAACACGTTTGTCCGGGCATCACTTGAGAACGACTGGACTGAATTCAACAACGCTTGGCAGAAACTTATATCTTTACACAACTTAAAATTATATCTATCAACTTTTCCGAAATTCCCCCCTGCGGGCGAAACAGTCAAAAACACGTTTGTAAGCATAACTCGGCTCCTAATAACTTCACAATAAAGAAATTTCACATGGAGAGTCTAGACATGAGTAAAAATAAAACATTATCTGCAATTTAGGAATTTTCGATTTTTAAAAGAAGGAATGGAGAAAATCGATTTTTGGTGGGAACTTTTGAAAATTCCTGATTTGAATTCCTGATTTGAAATTCCTCTATCAAAAATGGAATAAAGATGTTGAAAAAAGGCTATGCGACTTTCTTAGGATATTTCCTAAAACATATTTTTGATTTTTTGTGATCTGCCATTCTTTTTTTTCTTTGGGAGGGGGTGGGGGATGTGTAACAAGTGGCAAATTCGAGACACCCTTTTTAGAGCTAAATTTGTCCAGGAAAATTTATGAGAGCTGTGCAGTCACGAAGTATGGAAGTTTGGCGCTTGGATTTTTTATATGCAACCGGCACCTAAAGAAACGGGATTTATCGAAATACCCTCTTACCCCCCAGCGGGACAGGAAGCCAAAAAACGTTTGTAAGCATAACTTGGCCCCAAATTACATCACGGTGAAGAAATTGCACATGATGAGACCTGACTTGAGTATAAATAAAACATTATGTACGATTTTAGAATTCTTGATACTTAAAGGAGGGGGGGGAATCGTTTTTTAAAGGGGAAATTTAAGAAATTCCGGATTTTTTAGTAGAGCTCTACTAAAGATGTTACAAAGGTATGGATAATAGCCACGTGCCTTCTTGACGTGCCTTATTTTCAAAAACACATATTCGTTTTTCTGTGATTTTCGATTTTTTTTTTTTTTTTTTGAGTGGGGAGAGTTGCAAATTCAAGGACACCCCCCCCCCTTTAGCGCTAAATTTGTTTTGTTAAAGCTATGGGATCTGCGGTCACGAAATTTGGTGCGCAAATTGTTTATGTGTATCTGACACTTATTGTAACGAGATTTTACGAAATTCACCCACTTACCCCCTTGGAGTCGGGGGGGAGGAATAAACACGCGTAAAAACATGTTAATCTGTTTGAATTCGCTTTACATTATATTAGAATGATACGTTTTGGTGTGTGGATGTTGATTAGGTGTACGCATTATGTACTTTGGTGAGATTTCGCAAAACTTCTAACTTAAACGCTGGGGAAGGGGAAGTAAGAAGCGGGTAAGTTGCTGCCGAAGGCAGTGTGGACGCGGAATCCTCACGTTGCGAGCGGAAAAACCTTTACGGAATACAGAGGAAGCTTTAGATTATTAATAATGTAATGGAATTTTGACAACTCATTTAAGAATAGTGCTCAGCGAAGCGGGCAAAGCCTGCTAGTTTGTATATATATATATATACAATAAATCAAATTTATTTTCCAATAAAATTGAATTTCAATAAATAATATAATTCTAAAATCCGGTCATAAAGCTTCAATTGAAGAGAAAACTCTGTATACATTTATGAAATCCTGTACCCGTAAATTTAAATAACTAATTCCTTTAAAGAAATCTCTAATGGTCAAGTGTAAGAAAGCGATTTTGCAGATAATAGAATTTTAAAATATTTCTAAACTAGACATTTAATAGCTATTTTTATTTAAAAAATTTGTAAATTAAAAGTAAATTAGAGATATTTATACTTTAAAATCATTATCACTTTTTATAGCTAATATTTAGCTTTATGAAATTCGGTTTAAATTTCCTGAGTGAGTATATCATGCCATAATGCCTATTACAGATTTATTTAAATCTTACTTTTTAAGAAAGAAAGCGAGTTGTATTTTAAGATTTAGAGACATCAAACTTTTTTATTGCATGATATTTAAAGATGTTTGTGTAGGGTTTCAGGTCAAGTGACTGCACGTAGGTCCTTGCGACTGAGAGGTTAGTCCATCTTGAGCCACAGTCCAGAGAACACAGTACGTATTTACGAAAATGTCGGAGAAAACACTAAGACCTCCGAATGTCCAGATCGACAATAGCAATATCGAATCAAACCCAACACGTAAAGCCTATCAGCATCGAGAAGTCAAACTCTCGGCCACTTGTGGACCCATTGTGTGATGGGAAAATGTGTAACACATAGAGTACAGAAAAACACATTTTTAGTTTAAACTTCGATCGTTTTATCACTTAAAAAGAGTTGGGATTTCAAAGATTGAGAATTATCATTTAAAAAAAAAACAATGCGAAGCTGACTGCAAGAAAAACCTGTAAGCAAATTCAAATGTACTTCAGACATATTTTTATTTAACCTAACATACACGTTAAAATCTTCATTCCGTGAAAACATCATTGTAATCGCATTTTTCATTTAGGGTCAATATTTCACTTATACGGACAGATATACAAAAATAAACAATTTTCATATTAAAAGGTCGCCATATTTTCAAAAAGTTTTGAAAGAAATCGAGTAAAAAAAAGTCCCTATATTTATTCTAATATACTACAATGTACGTGTTTTTATTCCTTAAAAAACATAAGCGATATATTTGCACATTATTACATTCTCTGAGATACATACATTTGTGGAATTTAATACTCCGTAAAATCCTCTCTGTGTTTTCTACGTATAGTACTGAAATCATTTTTTGTTTGTCTCAGTGTTACTCCAATTTCAATTCAATTTCCCCTTTTTTACATTTTAGATATTTCCCGTTGCACATTTCTAAATTACTAACACATCTAAAAATTTTTCATTTTGTCAAATAAGTTAATTTATTTCCATTGACTAATTTGTTACGTATTTTTTAGGGGAGCGTAATTACGATAACAGGAATTCTAACTGAAACAAACTTATCGTTTAATATAAACTGCAATGGATCTTTATAAAAGAAATCAAATCTAAAAAAAGACCAGGTATCATTGCGAAAAATAGTGGGAATATACAACAAATAAAATCTTGAAAAACTTAATGCAAAATTTCTTTTTTATTTCATTTCTGAAAACTTACTACTATACTGTATGAAAATAACAAATAAAACTTTAGGCAGCAATATAGATGTATTCTCCTATGTAAGCATTTAATTTTTCTAGAAAAACTTTTGAGGTATTGCAAAAATTGCTCCTCATTAGAAATTCCTTGCATAAAATTATAATAATAACCTACCTAAAAATTCCAAATGAATGTGTGTTTGAAAGCACAGAGATGTGAATCGTCAGATGCTACTATGGAAATTTAGATTATCCTTAATTTTTAGAGACTGATTTCTTTCAAAAAGTTGTTATAAAAGTGTGAGTAGAATTTTCTGACTTTTTTATTAACTGTAGTTGTGGCAGTTATTTGTAAAGTTGTATAATGAAACATATGTAAATTTATAAAATTTACCTGCTCCAGCACCAGAACCAGCACCAACGCCGTATCCTGCACCAGCTCCAGCTCCATATCCGGCTCCAGCTCCAGCTCCATATCCGGCTCCCGCACCTGCACCATAACCGAATCCGGCGCCATAGCCAAATCCATCACCGTAACCATATCCTGATCCATATCCTGATCCATAACCTAATCCTGCTCCATAGCCTGCACCAGCACCGGCACCTGCACCTGAGCCGACACCTGCTCCAGCTCCAGAACCTGTACCTGCTCCTGCTCCTGATCCACTTCCAGCACCGGAACCAGATCCAGATCCAGCACCTGCTCCAGATCCACTACCAGCTCCTGAACCAGATCCACTTCCAGCTCCTGCACCAGATCCACTACCAGCTCCTGCACCAGATCCACTACCAGCTCCTGCACCAGATCCACTACCAGCTCCTGCTCCAGATCCTGAACCTGAACCAGCTCCAGATCCAGCCCCAGCACCTGTGCCTGCTCCTGAAATTTACGAGAGTGAATAATATTGTGACATTTTCCCAAAGCCAGTAAATGAAGATAAAAAGCAATTTTGCTGTTAAACCTTTAAAATTATTTTGTGGCTGGCATTTGTTCCCTAAAAGTTTCTCAAGTTAAGTGCATAAAAAAATCAGTTCTATAAAATCGCTTTGGAAGAAAATTTTAAAAATCTTCTGTCACCCTATTCAACAGAACTATAACTTGTATGTGGGTTATTTAGAAAATAACGTTTTACCTACAGAAGGGATTATCAAATGAGATTATGTTATCGAGAGAGTAGAAAAGATTACACTTTATTAAAGCTTCACGATAATTACCGCAAGTACCTCGTTAAGGTTTAATAAATTGTAAACATTTTAGGTTAACGCTTTTCTCAAATAAAGAAGGACGTTTAAAACTACGTTTATTATTGCATGCCAAAAGAGAGTTCCTATTACTACGAAGTTGCTGCATATTTAATTTTAATATTTTAACTTTAAACTTTAAGAATAAACCACTATATAATAGAAAATATTAAGATGACAGAAGTGGATCAGTGCAGTCCATACTATAAATTTGTGTATATATATATACAATAAATCAAATTTATTTTCCAATAAAATTGAATTTCAATAAATGATATAATTCTAAAATCCGGTCATAAAGCTTCAGTTGAAGAGAAAACTCTGTATACATTTATAAAATCCTGTACCCGTAAATTTAAATAACTAATTCTTTCAAAAAAATCTCTAATAGTCAAGTGTAAGAAAGCAATTTTGCAGATAATAGAATTTTAAAATATTTCTAAACTAGACATTTAATAGCTATTTTTTTTTAAATTTGTAAATTAAAAGTAAATTAGAGATATTTATACTTTAATGTCATTATCACATTTTATAGCTAATATTTAGCTTTATGAAATTCGGTTTAAATTTCCCGAGTGAGTATATAATATCATAATGTCTATTACAGATTTATTTAAATCTTACTTTTTAAGAAAGAAAGCGAGTTGTATTTTAAAATTTAGAGACATCAAAATTTTTTATTGCCATGATATTTAAAGATTTTTGTGTAGGGTTTATGGCCAAGTGACTGCACGTAGGTCCATGCGCCTGAGAGGATAGTCCATCTTGAGCCACAGTCCATAGAACACAGTACGTATTTGCGAAAATGTCGGAGAAAACCACTAAGACCTCCTAATGTCCAGATCGACAATAGCAATATCGAATCAAACCCAATACGTAAAGCCTATCAGCATCGAGAAGTCAAACCCTCGGCCACTTGTGGGGTCATTGTGTGATGGGAAAATGTGTAACACATAGAGTACCAAAAAACACATTTTTAGTTTAAACTTAGATCGTTTTATCACTTAAAAAGAGTTGGGATTTCAAAGATTGAGAATTATCATTTAAAAAAAAAACAATGCGAAACTGACTGCAAGAAAAACCTGTAAGCAAATTCAAATGTACTTCAGACATATTTTTATTTAACCTAACATACACGTTAAAATCTTCATTCCGTGAAAACATCATTGTAATCGCATTTTTCATTTAGGTTCAATATTTCACTTATACGGACAGATATACAAAAATAAACAATTTTCATATTAAAAGGTCGCCATATTTTCAAAAAGTTTTGAAAGAAATCGAGTAAAAAAAAGCCATTATATTTATTTTATTGTACTATAAATTACGTGTTTTTATTCCATAAAAAACATAAGCGATAAATTTGCACGTTATTACATTCTCTGAGATACATACATTTGTGGAATTTAATACTCCCTAAAATCCTCTCTGTGTTTTCTACGTATAGTACTGAAATCATTTTTTGCTTGTCTCAGTGTTACTCCAATTTCATTTCTATTTCCTCTTTTTTACATTTTAGATATTTCCCGTTGCACATTTCTAAATTACTAACTTATCTAAAAATTCCCATTTTGTCAAATAAGTTAATTTATTTCCATTGACTAATTTGTGATGTATTTTTTAGGGGAGCGTAATTACGATAACATGAATTTTAATTGAAACAAACTTTTAGTTTAATATAAACTGCAATGGATCTTTATCAAAGAAATCAAATCTAAATTAAGCCCAGGTATCATTGCGAAAAATAGTGGGAATATACAACAAATAAAATCTTGAAAAACTTAATATGTAAAATTTCATTTTTATTTCATTTCTAAAAACTTACTACTATCCTGTATCAAAGTAACAAATGAAACTTTAGACAGCAAAATAGATGTATTCTCCTATGTAAGCATTTCATTTTTCTAGAAAAACTTTTGAGGTATTACAAAAATTGTTCCTCATTAGAAATTCTTTGCATAAAATTAGAATATAAACTACCTAAAAATTCCAAATGAATGTGTGTTTGAAAGCACAGAGATGTGAATCGTAAGATGCTACTATGGAAATTTAGATTATCCTTAATTTTTAGAGACTGATTTCTTTCAAAAAGTGGTTATAAAAGTGTGAGTAGAATTTTCTGACTTTTTTATTAACTGTAGTTGTGGCAGTTATTTGTAAAGTTGTATAATGAAACGTATGTAAATTTATAAAATTTACCTGCTCCAGCACCAGAACCAGCACCAACGCCGTATCCTGCACCAGCTCCAGCTCCATATCCGGCTCCCGCACCTGCACCATAACCGAATCCGGCGCCATAGCCAAATCTATCACCGTAACCATATCCTGATCCATATCCTGATCCATAACCTAATCCTGCTCCATAGCCTGCACCAGCACCGGCACCTGCACCTGAGCCTACACCTGCTCCAGCTCCAGAACCTGTACCTGCTCCTGCTCCTGATCCACTTCCAGCACCGGAACCAGATCCAGATCCAGCACCTGCTCCAGATCCACTACCAGCTCCTGAACCAGATCCACTTCCAGCTCCTGCACCAGATCCACTACCAGCTCCTGCACCAGATCCACTACCAGCTCCTGCACCAGATCCACTACCAGCTCCTGCTCCAGATCCTGAACCTGAACCAGCTCCAGATCCAGCCCCAGCACCTGTGCCTGCTCCTGAAATTTACGAGAGTGAATAATATTGTGACATTTTCCCAAAGCCAGTAAATGAAGATAAAAAGCAATTTTGCTGTTAAACCTTTAAAATTATTTTGTGGCTGGCATTTGTTCCCTAAAAGTTTCTCAAGTTAAGTGCATAAAAAAAATGAGTTCTATAAAATCGCTTTGGAAGAAAATTTTAAAAATCTTCTGTCACCCTATTTAACAGAACTATAACTTGTATATGGGTTATTTAGAAAATAACGTTTTACCTACAGAAGGGATTATCAAATGAGATTATGTTATCGAGAGAGTAGAAAAGATTACACTTTATTAAAGCTTCACGATAATTACCGCAAGTACCTCGTTAAGGTTTAATAAATTGTAAACATTTTAGGTTAACGCTTTTCTCAAATAAAGAAGGACGTTTAAAACTACGTTTATTATTGCATGCCAAAAGAGAGTTCATATTACTACGAAATTGCTGCATAATTAATTTTAATATTATAACTTTAAACTTTAAGAATAAACCACTATATAATAGAAAATATTAAGATGACAGAAGTGGATCAGTGCAGTCCATACTATAAATTTGTATATATATATATACAATAAATCAAATTTATTTTCCAATAAAATTGAATTTCAATAAATGATATAATTCTAAAATCCGGTCATAAAGCTTCGGTTGAAGAGAAAACTCTGTATACATTTATAAAATCCTGTACCCGTAAATTTAAATAACTAATTCTTTCAAAAAAATCTCTAATAGTCAAGTGTAAGAAAGCAATTTTGCAGATAATAGAATTTTAAAATATTTCTAAACTAGACATTTAATAGCTATTTTTTTTTTAAATTTGTAAATTAAAAGTAAATTAGAGATATTTATACTTTAATGTCATTATCACATTTTATAGCTAATATTTAGCTTTATGAAATTCGGTTTAAATTTCCCGAGTGAGTATATAATATCATAATGTCTATTACAGATTTATTTAAATCTTACTTTTTAAGAAAGAAAGCGAG
This sequence comes from Salticus scenicus, assembly GCA_963930645.1. Taxonomy (NCBI): domain Eukaryota; kingdom Metazoa; phylum Arthropoda; class Arachnida; order Araneae; family Salticidae; genus Salticus; species Salticus scenicus. The sequence goes on from OZ005660.1 coordinate 97,027,403, forward strand.
TTGTATTTTAAAATTTAGAGACATCAAAATTTTTTATTGCCATGATATTTAAAGATTTTTGTGTAGGGTTTATGGCCAAGTGACTGCACGTAGGTCCATGCGCCTGAGAGGATAGTCCATCTTGAGCCACAGTCCATAGAACACAGTACGTATTTGCGAAAATGTCGGAGAAAACCACTAAGACCTCCAAATGTCCAGATCGACAATAGCAATATCGAATCAAACCCAATACGTAAAGCCTATCAGCATCGAGAAGTCAAACTCTCGGCCACTTGTGGGGTCATTGTGTGATGGGAAAATGTGTAACACATAGAGTACCAAAAAACACATTTTTAGTTTAAACTTCGATCGTTTAATCACTTAAAAAGAGTTGGGATTTCAAAGATTGAGAATTATCATTTAAAAAAAAACAATGCGAAACTGACTGCAAGAAAAACCTGTAAGCAAATTCAAATGTACTTCAGACATATTTTTATTTAACCTAACATACACGTTAAAATCTTCATTCCGTGAAAACATCATTGTAATCGCATTTTTCATTTAGGTTCAATATTTCACTTATACGGACAGATATACAAAAATAAACAATTTTCATATTAAAAGGTCGCCATATTTTCAAAAAGTTTTGAAAGAAATCGAGTAAAAAAAGCCATTATATTTATTTTATTGTACTATAAATTACGTGTTTTTATTCCATAAAAAACATAAGCGATAAATTTGCACGTTATTACATTCTCTGAGATACATACATTTGTGGAATTTAATACTCCCTAAAATCCTCTCTGTGTTTTCTACGTATAGTACTGAAATCATTTTTTGCTTGTCTCAGTGTTACTCCAATTTCATTTCTATTTCCTCTTTTTTACATTTTAGATATTTCCCGTTGCACATTTCTAAATTACTAACTTATCTAAAAATTCCCATTTTGTCAAATAAGTTAATTTATTTCCATTGACTAATTTGTGATGTATTTTTTAGCGGAGCGTAATTACGATAACATGAATTTTAATTGAAACAAACTTTTAGTTTAATATAAACTGCAATGGATCTTTATCAAAGAAATCAAATCTAAAATAATCCCAGGTATCATTGCGAAAAATAGTGGGAATATACAACAAATAAAATCTTGAAAAACTTAATATGTAAAATTTCATTTTTATTTCATTTCTAAAAACTTACTACTACCCTGTATCAAAGTAACAAATGAAACTTTAGACAGCAAAATAGATGTATTCTCCTATGTAAGCATTTCATTTTTCTAGAAAAACTTTTGAGGTATTACAAAAATTGTTCCTCATTAGAAATTCTTTGCATAAAATTAGAATATAAACTACCTAAAAATTCCAAATGAATGTGTGTTTGAAAGCACAGAGATGTGAATCGTAAGATGCTACTATGGAAATTTAGATTATCCTTAATTTTTAGAGACTGATTTCTTTCAAAAAGTGGTTATAAAAGTGTGAGTAGAATTTTCTGACTTTTTTATTAACTGTAGTTGTGGCAGTTATTTGTAAAGTTGTATAATGAAACGTATGTAAATTTATAAAATTTACCTGCTCCAGCACCAGAACCAGCACCAACGCCGTATCCTGCACCTGCTCCAGCTCCATATCCGGCTCCCGCACCTGCACCATAACCGAATCCGGCGCCATAGCCAAATCCATCACCGTAACCATATCCTGATCCATATCCTGATCCATAACCTAATCCTGCTCCATAGCCTGCACCAGCACCGGCACCTGCACCTGAGCCTACACCTGCTCCAGCTCCAGAACCTGAACCTGCTCCTGCTCCTGATCCACTTCCAGCACCGGAACCAGATCCAGATCCAGCACCTGCTCCAGATCCACTACCAGCTCCTGAACCAGATCCACTTCCAGCTCCTGCACCAGATCCACTACCAGCTCCTGCACCAGATCCACTACCAGCTCCTGCACCAGATCCACTACCAGCTCCTGCTCCAGATCCTGAACCTGAACCAGCTCCAGATCCAGCCCCAGCACCTGTGCCTGCTCCTGAAATTTACGAGAGTGAATAATATTGTGACATTTTCCCAAAGCCAGTAAATGAAGATAAAAAGCAATTTTGCTGTTAAACCTTTAAAATTATTTTGTGGCTGGCATTTGTTCCCTAAAAGTTTCTCAAGTTAAGTGCATAAAAAAAATGAGTTCTATAAAATCGCTTTGGAAGAAAATTTTAAAAATCTTCTGTCACCCTATTCAACAGAACTATAACTTGTATGTGGGTTATTTAGAAAATAACGTTTTACCTACAGAAGGGATTATCAAATGAGATTATGTTATCGAGAGAGTAGAAAAGATTACACTTTATTAAAGCTTCACGATAATTACCGCAAGTACCTCGTTAAGGTTTAATAAATTGTAAACATTTTAGGTTAACGCTTTTCTCAAATAAAGAAGGACGTTTAAAACTACGTTTATTATTGCATGCCAAAAGAGAGTTCATATTACTACGAAGTTGCTGCATAATTAATTTTAATATTATAACTTTAAACTTTAAGAATAAACCACTATATAATAGAAAATATTAAGATGACAGAAGTGGATCAGTGCAGTCCATACTATAAATTTGTGTATATATATATACAATAAATCAAATTTATTTTCCAATAAAATTGAATTTCAATAAATGATATAATTCTAAAATCCGGTCATAAAGCTTCAGTTGAAGAGAAAACTCTGTATACATTTATAAAATCCTGTACCCGTAAATTTAAATAACTAATTCTTTCAAAAAAATATCTAATAGTCAAGTGTAAGAAAGCAATTTTGCAGATAATAGAATTTTAAAATATTTCTAAACTAGACATTTAATAGCTATTTTTTTTAAATTTGTAAATTAAAAGTAAATTAGAGATATTTATACTTTAATGTCATTATCACATTTTATAGCTAATATTTAGCTTTATGAAATTCGGTTTAAATTTCCCGAGTGAGTATATAATATCATAATGTCTATTACAGATTTATTTAAATCTTACTTTTTAAGAAAGAAAGCGAGTTGTATTTTAAAATTTAGAGACATCAAAATTTTTTATTGCCATGATATTTAAAGATTTTTGTGTAGGGTTTATGGCCAAGTGACTGCACGTAGGTCCATGCGCCTGAGAGGATAGTCCATCTTGAGCCACAGTCCATAGAACACAGTACGTATTTGCGAAAATGTCGGAGAAAACCACTAAGACCTCCGAATGTCCAGATCGACAATAGCAATATCGAATCAAACCCAATACGTAAAGCCTATCAGCATCGAGAAGTCAAACTCTCGGCCACTTGTGGGGTCATTGTGTGATGGGAAAATGTGTAACACATAGAGTACCAAAAAACACATTTTTAGTTTAAACTTCGATCGTTTTATCACTCAAAAAGAGTTGGGATTTCAAAGATTGAGAATTATCATTTAAAAAAAAAACAATGCGAAGCTGACTGCAAGAAAAACCTGTAAGCAAATTCAAATGTACTTCAGACATATTTTTATTTAACCTAACATACACGTTAAAATCTTCATTCCGTGAAAACATCATTGTAATCGCATTTTTCATTTAGGGTCAATATTTCACTTATACGGACAGATATACAAAAATAAACAATTTTCATATTAAAAGGTCGCCATATTTTCAAAAAGTTTTGAAAGAAATCGAGTAAAAAAAAGTCCCTATATTTATTCTAATATACTACAATGTACGTGTTTTTATTCCTTAAAAAACATAAGCGATATATTTGCACATTATTACATTCTCTGAGATACATACATTTGTGGAATTTAATACTCCGTAAAATCCTCTCTGTGTTTTCTACGTATAGTACTGAAATCATTTTTTGTTTGTCTCAGTGTTACTCCAATTTCAATTCAATTTCCCCTTTTTTACATTTTAGATATTTCCCGTTGCACATTTCTAAATTACTAACACATCTAAAAATTTTTCATTTTGTCAAATAAGTTAATTTATTTCCATTGACTAATTTGTTACGTATTTTTTAGGGGAGCGTAATTACGATAACAGGAATTCTAACTGAAACAAACTTATCGTTTAATATAAACTGCAATGGATCTTTATAAAAGAAATCAAATCTAAAAAAAGACCAGGTATCATTGCGAAAAATAGTGGGAATATACAACAAATAAAATCTTGAAAAACTTAATGCAAAATTTCTTTTTTATTTCATTTCTGAAAACTTACTACTATACTGTATGAAAATAACAAATAAAACTTTAGGCAGCAATATAGATGTATTCTCCTATGTAAGCATTTAATTTTTCTAGAAAAACTTTTGAGGTATTGCAAAAATTGCTCCTCATTAGAAATTCCTTGCATAAAATTATAATAATAACCTACCTAAAAATTCCAAATGAATGTGTGTTTGAAAGCACAGAGATGTGAATCGTCAGATGCTACTATGGAAATTTAGATTATCCTTAATTTTTAGAGACTGATTTCTTTCAAAAAGTTGTTATAAAAGTGTGAGTAGAATTTTCTGACTTTTTTATTAACTGTAGTTGTGGCAGTTATTTGTAAAGTTGTATAATGAAACATATGTAAATTTATAAAATTTACCTGCTCCAGCACCAGAACCAGCACCAACGCCGTATCCTGCACCAGCTCCAGCTCCATATCCGGCTCCAGCTCCAGCTCCATATCCGGCTCCCGCACCTGCACCATAACCGAATCCGGCGCCATAGCCAAATCCATCACCGTAACCATATCCTGATCCATATCCTGATCCATAACCTAATCCTGCTCCATAGCCTGCACCAGCACCGGCACCTGCACCTGAGCCGACACCTGCTCCAGCTCCAGAACCTGTACCTGCTCCTGCTCCTGATCCACTTCCAGCACCGGAACCAGATCCAGATCCAGCACCTGCTCCAGATCCACTACCAGCTCCTGAACCAGATCCACTTCCAGCTCCTGCACCAGATCCACTACCAGCTCCTGCACCAGATCCACTACCAGCTCCTGCACCAGATCCACTACCAGCTCCTGCTCCAGATCCTGAACCTGAACCAGCTCCAGATCCAGCCCCAGCACCTGTGCCTGCTCCTGAAATTTACGAGAGTGAATAATATTGTGACATTTTCCCAAAGCCAGTAAATGAAGATAAAAAGCAATTTTGCTGTTAAACCTTTAAAATTATTTTGTGGCTGGCATTTGTTCCCTAAAAGTTTCTCAAGTTAAGTGCATAAAAAAATCAGTTCTATAAAATCGCTTTGGAAGAAAATTTTAAAAATCTTCTGTCACCCTATTCAACAGAACTATAACTTGTATGTGGGTTATTTAGAAAATAACGTTTTACCTACAGAAGGGATTATCAAATGAGATTATGTTATCGAGAGAGTAGAAAAGATTACACTTTATTAAAGCTTCACGATAATTACCGCAAGTACCTCGTTAAGGTTTAATAAATTGTAAACATTTTAGGTTAACGCTTTTCTCAAATAAAGAAGGACGTTTAAAACTACGTTTATTATTGCATGCCAAAAGAGAGTTCATATTACTACGAAGTTGCTGCATAATTAATTTTAATATTATAACTTTAAACTTTAAGAATAAACCACTATATAATAGAAAATATTAAGATGACAGAAGTGGATCAGTGCAGTCCATACTATAAATTTGTGTATATATATATACAATAAATCAAATTTATTTTCCAATAAAATTGAATTTCAATAAATGATATAATTCTAAAATCCGGTCATAAAGCTTCAGTTGAAGAGAAAACTCTGTATACATTTATAAAATCCTGTACCCGTAAATTTAAATAACTAATTCTTTCAAAAAAATCTCTAATAGTCAAGTGTAAGAAAGCAATTTTGCAGATAATAGAATTTTAAAATATTTCTAAACTAGACATTTAATAGCTATTTTTTTTTTAAATTTGTAAATTAAAAGTAAATTAGAGATATTTATACTTTAATGTCATTATCACATTTTATAGCTAATATTTAGCTTTATGAAATTCGGTTTAAATTTCCCGAGTGAGTATATAATATCATAATGTCTATTACAGATTTATTTAAATCTTACTTTTTAAGAAAGAAAGCGAGTTGTATTTTAAAATTTAGAGACATCAAAATTTTTTATTGCCATGATATTTAAAGATTTTTGTGTAGGGTTTATGGCCAAGTGACTGCACGTAGGTCCATGCGCCTGAGAGGATAGTCCATCTTGAGCCACAGTCCATAGAACACAGTACGTATTTGCGAAAATGTCGGAGAAAACCACTAAGACCTCCGAATGTCCAGATCGACAATAGCAATATCGAATCAAACCCAATACGTAAAGCCTATCAGCATCGAGAAGTCAAACTCTCGGCCACTTGTGGGGTCATTGTGTGATGGGAAAATGTGTAACACATAGAGTACCAAAAAACACATTTTTAGTTTAAACTTCGATCGTTTTATCACTTAAAAAGAGTTGGGATTTCAAAGATTGAGAATTATCATTTAAAAAAAAAAAAAAAATGCGAAACTGACTGCAAGAAAAACCTGTAAGCAAATTCAAATGTACTTCAGACATATTTTTATTTAACCTAACATACACGTTAAAATCTTCATTCCGTGAAAACATCATTGTAATCGCATTTTTTATTTAGGTTCAATATTTCACTTATACGGACAGATATACAAAAATAAACAATTTTCATATTAAAAGGACGCCATATTTTCAAAAAGTTTTGAAAGAAATCGAGTAAAAAAAAGCCATTATATTTATTTTATTGTACTATAAATTGCGTGTTTTATTCCATAAAAAACATAAGCGATAAATTTGCACGTTATTACATTCTCTGAGATACATACATTTGTGGAATTTAATACTCCCTAAAATCCTCTCTGTGTTTTCTACGTATAGTACTGAAATCATTTTTTGCTTGTCTCAGTGTTACTCCAATTTCATTTCTATTTCCTCTTTTTTACATTTTAGATATTTCCCGTTGCACATTTCTAAATTACTAACTTATCTAAAAATTCCCATTTTGTCAAATAAGTTAATTTATTTCCATTGACTAATTTGTGATGTATTTTTTAGCGGAGCGTAATTACGATAACATGAATTTTAATTGAAACAAACTTTTAGTTTAATATAAACTGCAATGGATCTTTATCAAAGAAATCAAATCTAAAATAATCCCAGGTATCATTGCGAAAAATAGTGGGAATATACAACAAATAAAATCTTGAAAAACTTAATATGTAAAATTTCATTTTTATTTCATTTCTAAAAACTTACTACTACCCTGTATCAAAGTAACAAATGAAATTTTAGACAGCAAAATAGATGTATTCTCCTATGTAAGCATTTCATTTTTCTAGAAAAACTTTTGAGGTATTACAAAAATTGTTCCTCATTAGAAATTCTTTGCATAAAATTAGAATATAAACTACCTAAAAATTCCAAATGAATGTGTGTTTGAAAGCACAGAGATGTGAATCGTAAGATGCTACTATGGAAATTTAGATTATCCTTAATTTTTAGAGACTGATTTCTTTCAAAAAGTGGTTATAAAAGTGTGAGTAGAATTTTCTGACTTTTTTATTAACTGTAGTTGTGGCAGTTATTTGTAAAGTTGTATAATGAAACGTATGTAAATTTATAAAATTTACCTGCTCCAGCACCAGAACCAGCACCAACGCCGTATCCTGCACCTGCTCCAGCTCCATATCCGGCTCCAGCTCCATATCCGGCTCCCGCACCTGCACCATAACCGAATCCGGCGCCATAGCCAAATCCATCACCGTAACCATATCCTGATCCATATCCTGATCCATAACCTAATCCTGCTCCATAGCCTGCACCAGCACCGGCACCTGCACCTGAGCCTACACCTGCTCCAGCTCCAGAACCTGAACCTGCTCCTGCTCCTGATCCACTTCCAGCACCGGAACCAGATCCAGATCCAGCACCTGCTCCAGATCCACTACCAGCTCCTGAACCAGATCCACTTCCAGCTCCTGCACCAGATCCACTACCAGCTCCTGCACCAGATCCACTACCAGCTCCTGCTCCAGATCCTGAACCTGAACCAGCTCCAGATCCAGCCCCAGCACCTGTGCCTGCTCCTGAAATTTACGAGAGTGAATAATATTGTGACATTTTCCCAAAGCCAGTAAATGAAGATAAAAAGCAATTTTGCTGTTAAACCTTTAAAATTATTTTGTGGCTGGCATTTGTTCCCTAAAAGTTTCTCAAGTTAAGTGCATAAAAAAAATGAGTTCTATAAAATCGCTTTGGAAGAAAATTTTAAAAATCTTCTGTCACCCTATTCAACAGAACTATAACTTGTATGTGGGTTATTTAGAAAATAACGTTTTACCTACAGAAGGGATTATCAAATGAGATTATGTTATCGAGAGAGTAGAAAAGATTACACTTTATTAAAGCTTCACGATAATTACCGCAAGTACCTCGTTAAGGTTTAATAAATTGTAAACATTTTAGGTTAACGCTTTTCTCAAATAAAGAAGGACGTTTAAAACTACGTTTATTATTGCATGCCAAAAGAGAGTTCATATTACTACGAAGTTGCTGCATAATTAATTTTAATATTATAACTTTAAACTTTAAGAATAAACCACTATATAATAGAAAATATTAAGATGACAGAAGTGGATCAGTGCAGTCCATACTATAAATTTGTGTATATATATATACAATAAATCAAATTTATTTTCCAATAAAATTGAATTTCAATAAATGATATAATTCTAAAATCCGGTCATAAAGCTTCAGTTGAAGAGAAAACTCTGTATACATTTATAAAATCCTGTACCCGTAAATTTAAATAACTAATTCTTTCAAAAAAATATCTAATAGTCAAGTGTAAGAAAGCAATTTTGCAGATAATAGAATTTTAAAATATTTCTAAACTAGACATTTAATAGCTATTTTTTTTAAATTTGTAAATTAAAAGTAAATTAGAGATATTTATACTTTAATGTCATTATCACATTTTATAGCTAATATTTAGCTTTATGAAATTCGGTTTAAATTTCCCGAGTGAGTATATAATATCATAATGTCTATTACAGATTTATTTAAATCTTACTTTTTAAGAAAGAAAGCGAGTTGTATTTTAAAATTTAGAGACATCAAAATTTTTTATTGCCATGATATTTAAAGATTTTTGTGTAGGGTTTATGGCCAAGTGACTGCACGTAGGTCCATGCGCCTGAGAGGATAGTCCATCTTGAGCCACAGTCCATAGAACACAGTACGTATTTGCGAAAATGTCGGAGAAAACCACTAAGACCTCCGAATGTCCAGATCGACAATAGCAATATCGAATCAAACCCAATACGTAAAGCCTATCAGCATCGAGAAGTCAAACTCTCGGCCACTTGTGGGGTCATTGTGTGATGGGAAAATGTGTAACACATAGAGTACCAAAAAACACATTTTTAGTTTAAACTTCGATCGTTTTATCACTTTAAAAGAGTTGGGATTTCAAAGATTGAGAATTATCATTTAAAAAAAAAAACAATGCGAAACTGACTGCAAGAAAAACCTGTAAGCAAATTCAAATGTACTTCAGACATATTTTTATTTAACCTGACATACACGTTAAAATCTTCATTCCGTGAAAACATCATTGTAATCGCATTTTTCATTTAGGTTCAATATTTCACTTATACGGACAGATATACAAAAATAAACAATTTTCATATTAAAAGGTCGCCATATTTTCAAAAAGTTTTGAAAGAAATCGAGTAAAAAAAAGCCATTATATTTAATTTATTGTACTATAAATTACGTGTTTTTATTCCATAAAAAACATAAGCGATAAATTTGCACGTTATTACATTCTCTGAGATACATACATTTGTGGAATTTAATACTCCCTAAAATCCTCTCTGTGTTTTCTACGTATAGTACTGAAATCATTTTTTGCTTGTCTCAGTGTTACTCCAATTTCATTTCTATTTCCTCTTTTTTACATTTTAGATATTTCCCGTTGCACATTTCTAAATTACTAACTTATCTAAAAATTCCCATTTTGTCAAATAAGTTAATTTATTTCCATTGACTAATTTGTGATGTATTTTTTAGGGGAGCGTAATTACGATAACATGAATTTTAATTGAAACAAACTTTTAGTTTAATATAAACTGCAATGGATCTTTATCAAAGAAATCAAATCTAAAATAAGCCCAGGTATCATTGCGAAAAATAGTGGGAATATACAACAAATAAAATCTTGAAAAACTTAATATGTAAAATTTCATTTTTATTTCATTTCTAAAAACTTACTACTATCCTGTATCAAAGTAACAAATGAAACTTTAGACAGCAAAATAGATGTATTCTCCTATGTAAGCATTTCATTTTTCTAGAAAAACTTTTGAGGTATTACAAAAATTGTTCCTCATTAGAAATTCTTTGCATAAAATTAGAATATAAACTACCTAAAAATTCCAAATGAATGTGTGTTTGAAAGCACAGAGATGTGAATCGTAAGATGCTACTATGGAAATTTAGATTATCCTTAATTTTTAGAGACTGATTTCTTTCAAAAAGTTGTTATAAAAGTGTGAGTAGAATTTTCTGACTTTTTTATTAACTGTAGTTGTGGCAGTTATTTGTAAAGTTGTATAATGAAACGTATGTAAATTTATAAAATTTACCTGCTCCAGCACCAGAACCAGCACCAACGCCGTATCCTGCACCAGCTCCAGCTCCATATCCGGCTCCCGCACCTGCACCATAACCGAATCCGGCGCCATAGCCAAATCCATCACCGTAACCATATCCTGATCCATATCCTGATCCATAACCTAATCCTGCTCCATAGCCTGCACCAGCACCGGCACCTGCACCTGAGCCTACACCTGCTCCAGCTCCAGAACCTGAACCTGCTCCTGCTCCTGATCCACTTCCAGCACCGGAACCAGATCCAGATCCAGCACCTGCTCCAGATCCACTACCAGCTCCTGAACCAGATCCACTTCCAGCTCCTGCACCAGATCCACTAACAGCTCCTGCACCAGATCCACTACCAGCTCCTGCTCCAGATCCTGAACCTGAACCAGCTCCAGATCCAGCCCCAGCACCTGTGCCTGCTCCTGAAATTTACGAGAGTGAATAATATTGTGACATTTTCCCAAAGCCAGTAAATGAAGATAAAAAGCAATTTTGCTGTTAAACCTTTAAAATTATTTTGTGGCTGGCATTTGTTCCCTAAAAGTTTCTCAAGTTAAGTGCATAAAAAAATGAGTTCTATAAAATCGCTTTGGAAGAAAATTTTAAAAATCTTCTGTCACCCTATTCAACAGAACTATAACTTGTATGTGGGTTATTTAGAAAATAACGTTTTACCTACAGAAGGGATTATCAAATGAGATTATGTTATCGAGAGAGTAGAAAAGATTACACTTTATTAAAGCTTCACGATAATTACCGCAAGTACCTCGTTAAGGTTTAATAAATTGTAAACATTTTAGGTTAACGCTTTTCTCAAATAAAGAAGGACGTTTAAAACTACGTTTATTATTGCATGCCAAAAGAGAGTTCATATTACTACGAAGTTGCTGCATAATTAATTTTAATATTATAACTTTAAACTTTAAGAATAAACCACTATATAATAGAAAATATTAAGATGACAGAAGTGGATCAGTGCAGTCCATACTATAAATTTGTGTATATATATATACAATAAATCAAATTTATTTTCCAATAAAATTGAATTTCAATAAATGATATAATTCTAAAATCCGGTCATAAAGCTTCAGTTGAAGAGAAAACTCTGTATACATTTATAAAATCCTGTACCCGTAAATTTAAATAACTAATTCTTTCAAAAAAATATCTAATAGTCAAGTGTAAGAAAGCAATTTTGCAGATAATAGAATTTTAAAATATTTCTAAACTAGACATTTAATAGCTATTTTTTTTTTAATTTGTAAATTAAAAGTAAATTAGAGATATTTATACTTTAATGTCATTATCACATTTTATAGCTAATATTTAGCTTTATGAAATTCGGTTTAAATTTCCCGAGTGAGTATATAATATCATAATGTCTATTACAGATTTATTTAAATCTTACTTTTTAAGAAAGAAAGCGAGTTGTATTTTAAAATTTAGAGACATCAAAATTTTTTATTGCCATGATATTTAAAGATTTTTGTGTAGGGTTTATGGCCAAGTGACTGCACGTAGGTCCATGCGCCTGAGAGGATAGTCCATCTTGAGCCACAGTCCATAGAACACAGTACGTATTTGCGAAAATGTCGGAGAAAACCACTAAGACCTCCGAATGTCCAGATCGACAATAGCAATATCGAATCAAACCCAATACGTAAAGCCTATCAGCATCGAGAAGTCAAACTCTCGGCCACTTGTGGGGTCATTGTGTGATGGGAAAATGTGTAACACATAGAGTACCAAAAAACACATTTTTAGTTTAAACTTCGATCGTTTTATCACTTTAAAAGAGTTGGGATTTCAAAGATTGAGAATTATCATTTAAAAAAAAAAACAATGCGAAACTGACTGCAAGAAAAACCTGTAAGCAAATTCAAATGTACTTCAGACATATTTTTATTTAACCTGACATACACGTTAAAATCTTCATTCCGTGAAAACATCATTGTAATCGCATTTTTCATTTAGGTTCAATATTTCACTTATACGGACAGATATACAAAAATAAACAATTTTCATATTAAAAGGTCGCCATATTTTCAAAAAGTTTTGAAAGAAATCGAGTAAAAAAAAGCCATTATATTTATTTTATTGTACTATAAATTACGTGTTTTTATTCCATAAAAAACATAAGCGATAAATTTGCACGTTATTACATTCTCTGAGATACATACATTTGTGGAATTTAATACTCCCTAAAATCCTCTCTGTGTTTTCTACGTATAGTACTGAAATCATTTTTTGCTTGTCTCAGTGTTACTCCAATTTCATTTCTATTTCCTCTTTTTTACATTTTAGATATTTCCCGTTGCACATTTCTAAATTACTAACTTATCTAAAAATTCCCATTTTGTCAAATAAGTTAATTTATTTCCATTGACTAATTTGTGATGTATTTTTTAGGGGAGCGTAATTACGATAACATGAATTTTAATTGAAACAAACTTTTAGTTTAATATAAACTGCAATGGATCTTTATCAAAGAAATCAAATCTAAAATAAGCCCAGGTATCATTGCGAAAAATAGTGGGAATATACAACAAATAAAATCTTGAAAAACTTAATATGTAAAATTTCATTTTTATTTCATTTCTAAAAACTTACTACTATCCTGTATCAAAGTAACAAATGAAACTTTAGACAGCAAAATAGATGTATTCTCCTATGTAAGCATTTCATTTTTCTAGAAAAACTTTTGAGGTATTACAAAAATTGTTCCTCATTAGAAATTCTTTGCATAAAATTAGAATATAAACTACCTAAAAATTCCAAATGAATGTGTGTTTGAAAGCACAGAGATGTGAATCGTAAGATGCTACTATGGAAATTTAGATTATCCTTAATTTTTAGAGACTGATTTCTTTCAAAAAGTTGTTATAAAAGTGTGAGTAGAATTTTCTGACTTTTTTATTAACTGTAGTTGTGGCAGTTATTTGTAAAGTTGTATAATGAAACGTATGTAAATTTATAAAATTTACCTGCTCCAGCACCAGAACCAGCACCAACGCCGTATCCTGCACCAGCTCCAGCTCCATATCCGGCTCCCGCACCTGCACCATAACCGAATCCGGCGCCATAGCCAAATCCATCACCGTAACCATATCCTGATCCATATCCTGATCCATAACCTAATCCTGCTCCATAGCCTGCACCAGCACCGGCACCTGCACCTGAGCCTACACCTGCTCCAGCTCCAGAACCTGAACCTGCTCCTGCTCCTGATCCACTTCCAGCACCGGAACCAGATCCAGATCCAGCACCTGCTCCAGATCCACTACCAGCTCCTGAACCAGATCCACTTCCAGCTCCTGCACCAGATCCACTACCAGCTCCTGCACCAGATCCACTACCAGCTCCTGCTCCAGATCCTGAACCTGAACCAGCTCCAGATCCAGCCCCAGCACCTGTGCCTGCTCCTGAAATTTACGAGAGTGAATAATATTGTGACATTTTCCCAAAGCCAGTAAATGAAGATAAAAAGCAATTTTGCTGTTAAACCTTTAAAATTATTTTGTGGCTGGCATTTGTTCCCTAAAAGTTTCTCAAGTTAAGTGCATAAAAAAAATGAGTTCTATAAAATCGCTTTGGAAGAAAATTTTAAAAATCTTCTGTCACCCTATTCAACAGAACTATAACTTGTATGTGGGTTATTTAGAAAATAACGTTTTACCTACAGAAGGGATTATCAAATGAGATTATGTTATCGAGAGAGTAGAAAAGATTACACTTTATTAAAGCTTCACGATAATTACCGCAAGTACCTCGTTAAGGTTTAATAAATTGTAAACATTTTAGGTTAACGCTTTTCTCAAATAAAGAAGGACGTTTAAAACTACGTTTATTATTGCATGCCAAAAGAGAGTTCATATTACTACGAAGTTGCTGCATAATTAATTTTAATATTATAACTTTAAACTTTAAGAATAAACCACTATATAATAGAAAATATTAAGATGACAGAAGTGGATCAGTGCAGTCCATACTATAAATTTGTGTATATATATATACAATAAATCAAATTTATTTTCCAATAAAATTGAATTTCAATAAATGATATAATTCTAAAATCCGGTCATAAAGCTTCAGTTGAAGAGAAAACTCTGTATACATTTATAAAATCCTGTACCCGTAAATTTAAATAACTAATTCTTTCAAAAAAATATCTAATAGTCAAGTGTAAGAAAGCAATTTTGCAGATAATAGAATTTTAAAATATTTCTAAACTAGACATTTAATAGCTATTTTTTTTTAAATTTGTAAATTAAAAGTAAATTAGAGATATTTATACTTTAATGTCATTATCACATTTTATAGCTAATATTTAGCTTTATGAAATTCGGTTTAAATTTCCCGAGTGAGTATATAATATCATAATGTCTATTACAGATTTATTTAAATCTTACTTTTTAAGAAAGAAAGCGAGTTGTATTTTAAAATTTAGAGACATCAAAATTTTTTATTGCCATGATATTTAAAGATTTTTGTGTAGGGTTTATGGCCAAGTGACTGCACGTAGGTCCATGCGCCTGAGAGGATAGTCCATCTTGAGCCACAGTCCATAGAACACAGTACGTATTTGCGAAAATGTCGGAGAAAACCACTAAGACCTCCGAATGTCCAGATCGACAATAGCAATATCGAATCAAACCCAATACGTAAAGCCTATCAGCATCGAGAAGTCAAACTCTCGGCCACTTGTGGGGTCATTGTGTGATGGGAAAATGTGTAACACATAGAGTACCAAAAAACACATTTTTAGTTTAAACTTCGATCGTTTTATCACTTAAAAAGAGTTGGGATTTCAAAGATTGAGAATTATCATTTAAAAAAAAAAAAACAATGCGAAACTGACTGCAAGAAAAACCTGTAAGCAAATTCAAATGTACTTCAGACATATTTTTATTTAACCTAACATACACGTTAAAATCTTCATTCCGTGAAAACATCATTGTAATCGCATTTTTTATTTAGGTTCAATATTTCACTTATACGGACAGATATACAAAAATAAACAATTTTCATATTAAAAGGACGCCATATTTTCAAAAAGTTTTGAAAGAAATCGAGTAAAAAAAAGCCATTATATTTATTTTATTGTACTATAAATTGCGTGTTTTATTCCATAAAAAACATAAGCGATAAATTTGCACGTTATTACATTCTCTGAGATACATACATTTGTGGAATTTAATACTCCCTAAAATCCTCTCTGTGTTTTCTACGTATAGTACTGAAATCATTTTTTGCTTGTCTCAGTGTTACTCCAATTTCATTTCTATTTCCTCTTTTTTACATTTTAGATATTTCCCGTTGCACATTTCTAAATTACAAACTTATCTAAAAATTCCCATTTTGTCAAATAAGTTAATTTATTTCCATTGACTAATATGTGATGTATTTTTTAGGGGAGCGTAATTACGATAACATGAATTTTAATTGAAACAAACTTTTAGTTTAATATAAACTGCAATGGATCTTTATCAAAGAAATCAAATCTAAAATAAGCCCAGGTATCATTGCGAAAAATAGTGGGAATATACAACAAATAAAATCTTGAAAAACTTAATATGTAAAATTTCATTTTTATTTCATTTCTAAAAACTTACTACTATCCTGTATCAAAGTAAAAAATGAAACTTCAGACAGCAAAATAGATGTATTCTCCTATGTAAGCATTTAATTTTTCTAGAAAAACTTTTGAGGTATTACAAAAATTGTTCCTCATTAGAAATTCTTTGCATAAAATTAGAATATAAACTACCTAAAAATTCCAAATGAATGTGTGTTTGAAAGCACAGAGATGTGAATCGTAAGATGCTACTATGGAAATTTAGATTATCCTTAATTTTTAGAGACTGATTTCTTTCAAAAAGTGGTTATAAAAGTGTGAGTAGAATTTTCTGACTTTTTTATTAACTGTAGTTGTGGCAGTTATTTGTAAAGTTGTATAATGAAACATATGTAAATTTATAAAATTTACCTGCTCCAGCACCAGAACCAGCACCAACGCCGTATCCTGCACCAGCTCCAGCTCCATATCCGGCTCCAGCTCCAGCTCCATATCCGGCTCCCGCACCTGCACCATAACCGAATCCGGCGCCATAGCCAAATCCATCACCGTAACCATATCCTGATCCATATCCTGATCCATAACCTAATCCTGCTCCATAGCCTGCACCAGCACCGGCACCTGCACCTGAGCCGACACCTGCTCCAGCTCCAGAACCTGAACCTGCTCCTGCTCCTGATCCACTTCCAGCACCGGAACCAGATCCAGATCCAGCACCTGCTCCAGATCCACTACCAGCTCCTGAACCAGATCCACTTCCAGCTCCTGCACCAGATCCACTACCAGCTCCTGCACCAGATCCACTACCAGCTCCTGCACTAGATCCACTACCAGCTCCTGCTCCAGATCCTGAACCTGAACCAGCTCCAGATCCAGCCCCAGCACCTGTGCCTGCTCCTGAAATTTACGAGAGTGAATAATATTGTGACATTTTCCCAAAGCCAGTAAATGAAGATAAAAAGCAATTTTGCTGTTAAACCTTTAAAATTATCTTGTGGCTGGCATTTGTTCCCTAAAAGTTTCTCAAGTTAAGTGCATAAAAAAATGAGTTCTATAAAGACGCTTTGGAAGAAAATTTTAAAAATCTTCTGTCACCCTATTCAACAGAACTATAACTTGTATGTGGGTTATTTAGAAAATAACGTTTTACCTACAGAAGGGATTATCAAATGAGATTATGTTATCGAGAGAGTAGAAAAGATTACACTTTATTAAAGCTTCACGATAATTACCGCAAGTACCTCGTTAAGGTTTAATAAATTGTAAACATTTTAGGTTAACGCTTTTCTCAAATAAAGAAGGACGTTTAAAACTACGTTTATTATTGCATGCCAAAAGAGAGTTCATATTACTACGAAGTTGCTGCATAATTAATTTTAATATTATAACTTTAAACTTTAAGAATAAACCACTATATAATAGAAAATATTAAGATGACAGAAGTGGATCAGTGCAGTCCATACTATAAATTTGTGTATATATATATACAATAAATCAAATTTATTTTCCAATAAAATTGAATTTCAATAAATGATATAATTCTAAAATCCGGTCATAAAGCTTCAGTTGAAGAGAAAACTCTGTATACATTTATAAAATCCTGTACCCATAAATTTAAATAACTAATTCTTTCAAAAAAATCTCTAATAGTCAAGTGTAAGAAAGCAATTTTGCAGATAATAGAATTTTAAAATATTTCTAAACTAGACATTTAATAGCTATTTTTTTTAAATTTGTAAATTAATAGTAAATTAGAGATATTTATACTTTAATGTCATTATCACATTTTATAGCTAATATTTAGCTTTATGAAATTCGGTTTAAATTTCCCGAGTGAGTATATAATATCATAATGTCTATTACAGATTTATTTAAATCTTACTTTTTAAGAAAGAAAGCGAGTTGTATTTTAAAATTTAGAGACATCAAAATTTTTTATTGCCATGATATTTAAAGATTTTTGTGTAGGGTTTATGGCCAAGTGACTGCACGTAGGTCCATGCGCCTGAGAGGATAGTCCATCTTGAGCCACAGTCCATAGAACACAGTACGTATTTGCGAAAATGTCGGAGAAAACCACTAAGACCTCCGAATGTCCAGATCGACAATAGCAATATCGAATCAAACCCAATACGTAAAGCCTATCAGCATCGAGAAGTCAAACTCTCGGCCACTTGTGGGGTCATTGTGTGATGGGAAAATGTGTAACACATAGAGTACCAAAAAACACATTTTTAGTTTAAACTTCGATCGTTTTATCACTTAAAAAGAGTTGGGATTTCAAAGATTGAGAATTATCATTTAAAAAAAACAACAATGCGAAACTGACTGCAAGAAAAACCTGTAAGCAAATTCAAATGTACTTCAGACATATTTTTATTTAACCTAACATACACGTTAAAATCTTCATTCCGTGAAAACATCATTGTAATCGCATTTTTCATTTAGGTTCAATATTTCACTTATACGGACAGATATACAAAAATAAACAATTTTCATATTAAAAGGTCGCCATATTTTCAAAAAGTTTTGAAAGAAATCGAGTAAAAAAAAGCCATTATATTTATTTTATTGTACTATAAATTACGTGTTTTTATTCCATAAAAAACATAAGCCATAAATTTGCGCGTTATTACATTCTCTGAGATACATACATTTGTGGAATTTAATACTCCCTAAAATCCTCTCTGTGTTTTCTACGTATAGTACTGAAATCATTTTTTGCTTGTCTCAGTGTTACTCCAATTTCATTTCTATTTCCTCTTTTTTACATTTTAGATATTTCCCGTTGCACATTTCTAAATTACTAACTTATCTAAAAATTCCCATTTTGTCAAATAAGTTAATTTATTTCCATTGACTAATTTGTGATGTATTTTTTAGGGGAGCGTAATTACGATAACATGAATTTTAATTGAAACAAACTTTTAGTTTAATATAAACTGCAATGGATCTTTATCAAAGAAATCAAATCTAAATTAAGCCCAGGTATCATTGCGAAAAATAGTGGGAATATACAACAAATAAAATCTTGAAAAACTTAATATGTAAAATTTCATTTTTATTTCATTTCTAAAAACTTACTACTATCCTGTATCAAAGTAACAAATGAAACTTTAGACAGCAAAATAGATGTATTCTCCTATGTAAGCATTTCATTTTTCTAGAAAAACTTTTGAGGTATTACAAAAATTGTTCCTCATTAGAAATTCTTTGCATAAAATTAGAATATAAACTACCTAAAAATTCCAAATGAATGTGTGTTTGAAAGCACAGAGATGTGAATCGTAAGATGCTACTATGGAAATTTAGATTATCCTTAATTTTTAGAGACTGATTTCTTTCAAAAAGTGGTTATAAAAGTGTGAGTAGAATTTTCTGACTTTTTTATTAACTGTAGTTGTGGCAGTTATTTGTAAAGTTGTATAATGAAACATATGTAAATTTATAAAATTTACCTGCTCCAGCACCAGAACCAGCACCAACGCCGTATCCTGCACCAGCTCCAGCTCCATATCCGGCTCCAGCTCCAGCTCCATATCCGGCTCCCGCACCTGCACCATAACCGAATCCGGCGCCATAGCCAAATCCATCACCGTAACCATATCCTGATCCATATCCTGATCCATAACCTAATCCTGCTCCATAGCCTGCACCAGCACCGGCACCTGCACCTGAGCCGACACCTGCTCCAGCTCCAGAACCTGAACCTGCTCCTGCTCCTGATCCACTTCCAGCACCGGAACCAGATCCAGATCCAGCACCTGCTCCAGATCCACTACCAGCTCCTGAACCAGATCCACTTCCAGCTCCTGCACCAGATCCACTACCAGCTCCTGCACCAGATCCACTACCAGCTCCTGCACCAGATCCGCTACCAGCTCCTGCTCCAGATCCTGAACCTGAACCAGCTCCAGATCCAGCCCCAGCACCTGTGCCTGCTCCTGAAATTTACGAGAGTGAATAATATTGTGACATTTTCCCAAAGCCAGTAAATGAAGATAAAAAGCAATTTTGCTGTTAAACCTTTAAAATTATTTTGTGGCTGGCATTTGTTCCCTAAAAGTTTCTCAAGTTAAGTGCATAAAAAAATGAGTTCTATAAAATCGCTTTGGAAGAAAATTTTAAAAATCTTCTGTCACCCTATTCAACAGAACTATAACTCGTATGTGGGTTATTTAGAAAATAACGTTTTACCTACAGAAGGGATTATCAAATGAGATTATGTTATCGAGAGAGTAGAAAAGATTACACTTTATTAAAGCTTCACGATAATTACCGCAAGTACCTCGTTAAGGTTTAATAAATTGTAAACATTTTAGGTTAACGCTTTTCTCAAATAAAGAAGGACGTTTAAAACTACGTTTATTATTGCATGCCAAAAGAGAGTTCATATTACTACGAAGTTGCTGCATAATTAATTTTAATATTATAACTTTAAACTTTAAGAATAAACCACTATATAATAGAAAATATTAAGATGACAGAAGTGGATCAGTGCAGTCCATACTATAAATTTGTGTATATATATATACAATAAATCAAATTTATTTTCCAATAAAATTGAATTTCAATAAATGATATAATTCTAAAATCCGGTCATAAAGCTTCAGTTGAAGAGAAAACTCTGTATACATTTATAAAATCCTGTACCCGTAAATTTAAATAACTAATTCTTTCAAAAAAATATCTAATAGTCAAGTGTAAGAAAGCAATTTTGCAGATAATAGAATTTTAAAATATTTCTAAACTAGACATTTAATAGCTATTTTTTTTTAAATTTGTAAATTAAAAGTAAATTAGAGATATTTATACTTTAATGTCATTATCACATTTTATAGCTAATATTTAGCTTTATGAAATTCGGTTTAAATTTCCCGAGTGAGTATATAATATCATAATGTCTATTACAGATTTATTTAAATCTTACTTTTTAAGAAAGAAAGCGAGTTGTATTTTAAAATTTAGAGACATCAAAATTTTTTATTGCCATGATATTTAAAGATTTTTGTGTAGGGTTTATGGCCAAGTGACTGCACGTAGGTCCATGCGCCTGAGAGGATAGTCCATCTTGAGCCACAGTCCATAGAACACAGTACGTATTTGCGAAAATGTCGGAGAAAACCACTAAGACCTCCGAATGTCCAGATCGACAATAGCAATATCGAATCAAACCCAATACGTAAAGCCTATCAGCATCGAGAAGTCAAACTCTCGGCCACTTGTGGGGTCATTGTGTGATGGGAAAATGTGTAACACATAGAGTACCAAAAAACACATTTTTAGTTTAAACTTCGATCGTTTTATCACTTAAAAAGAGTTGGGATTTCAAAGATTGAGAATTATCATTTAAAAAAAAACAACAATGCGAAACTGACTGCAAGAAAAACCTGTAAGCAAATTCAAATGTACTTCAGACATATTTTTATTTAACCTAACATACACGTTAAAATCTTCATTCCGTGAAAACATCATTGTAATCGCATTTTTCATTTAGGTTCAATATTTCACTTATACGGACAGATATACAAAAATAAACAATTTTCATATTAAAAGGTCGCCATATTTTCAAAAAGTTTTGAAAGAAATCGAGTAAAAAAAAGCCATTATATTTATTTTATTGTACTATAAATTACGTGTTTTTATTCCATAAAAAACATAAGCCATAAATTTGCGCGTTATTACATTCTCTGAGATACATACATTTGTGGAATTTAATACTCCCTAAAATCCTCTCTGTGTTTTCTACGTATAGTACTGAAATCATTTTTTGCTTGTCTCAGTGTTACTCCAATTTCATTTCTATTTCCTCTTTTTTACATTTTAGATATTTCCCGTTGCACATTTCTAAATTACTAACTTATCTAAAAATTCCCATTTTGTCAAATAAGTTAATTTATTTCCATTGACTAATTTGTGATGTATTTTTTAGGGGAGCGTAATTACGATAACATGAATTTTAATTGAAACAAACTTTTAGTTTAATATAAACTGCAATGGATCTTTATCAAAGAAATCAAATCTAAATTAAGCCCAGGTATCATTGCGAAAAATAGTGGGAATATACAACAAATAAAATCTTGAAAAACTTAATATGTAAAATTTCATTTTTATTTCATTTCTAAAAACTTACTACTATCCTGTATCAAAGTAAAAAATGAAACTTCAGACAGCAAAATAGATGTATTCTCCTATGTAAGCATTTAATTTTTCTAGAAAAACTTTTGAGGTATTACAAAAATTGTTCCTCATTAGAAATTCTTTGCATAAAATTAGAATATAAACTACCTAAAAATTCCAAATGAATGTGTGTTTGAAAGCACAGAGATGTGAATCGTAAGATGCTACTATGGAAATTTAGATTATCCTTAATTTTTAGAGACTGATTTCTTTCAAAAAGTGGTTATAAAAGTGTGAGTAGAATTTTCTGACTTTTTTATTAACTGTAGTTGTGGCAGTTATTTGTAAAGTTGTATAATGAAACATATGTAAATTTATAAAATTTACCTGCTCCAGCACCAGAACCAGCACCAACGCCGTATCCTGCACCAGCTCCAGCTCCATATCCGGCTCCAGCTCCAGCTCCATATCCGGCTCCCGCACCTGCACCATAACCGAATCCGGCGCCATAGCCAAATCCATCACCGTAACCATATCCTGATCCATATCCTGATCCATAACCTAATCCTGCTCCATAGCCTGCACCAGCACCGGCACCTGCACCTGAGCCGACACCTGCTCCAGCTCCAGAACCTGAACCTGCTCCTGCTCCTGATCCACTTCCAGCACCGGAACCAGATCCAGATCCAGCACCTGCTCCAGATCCACTACCAGCTCCTGAACCAGATCCACTTCCAGCTCCTGCACCAGATCCACTACCAGCTCCTGCACCAGATCCACTACCAGCTCCTGCACCAGATCCGCTACCAGCTCCTGCTCCAGATCCTGAACCTGAACCAGCTCCAGATCCAGCCCCAGCACCTGTGCCTGCTCCTGAAATTTACGAGAGTGAATAATATTGTGACATTTTCCCAAAGCCAGTAAATGAAGATAAAAAGCAATTTTGCTGTTAAACCTTTAAAATTATTTTGTGGCTGGCATTTGTTCCCTAAAAGTTTCTCAAGTTAAGTGCATAAAAAAATGAGTTCTATAAAATCGCTTTGGAAGAAAATTTTAAAAATCTTCTGTCACCCTATTCAACAGAACTATAACTTGTATGTGGGTTATTTAGAAAATAACGTTTTACCTACAGAAGGGATTATCAAATGAGATTATGTTATCGAGAGAGTAGAAAAGATTACACTTTATTAAAGCTTCACGATAATTACCGCAAGTACCTCGTTAAGGTTTAATAAATTGTAAACATTTTAGGTTAACGCTTTTCTCAAATAAAGAAGGACGTTTAAAACTACGTTTATTATTGCATGCCAAAAGAGAGTTCATATTACTACGAAGTTGCTGCATAATTAATTTTAATATTATAACTTTAAACTTTAAGAATAAACCACTATATAATAGAAAATATTAAGATGACAGAAGTGGATCAGTGCAGTCCATACTATAAATTTGTGTATATATATATACAATAAATCAAATTTATTTTCCAATAAAATTGAATTTCAATAAATGATATAATTCTAAAATCCGGTCATAAAGCTTCAGTTGAAGAGAAAACTCTGTATACATTTATAAAATCCTGTACCCGTAAATTTAAATAACTAATTCTTTCAAAAAAATATCTAATAGTCAAGTGTAAGAAAGCAATTTTGCAGATAATAGAATTTTAAAATATTTCTAAACTAGACATTTAATAGCTATTTTTTTTAAATTTGTAAATTAAAAGTAAATTAGAGATATTTATACTTTAAAGTCCTTATCACATTTTATAGCTAATATTTAGCTTTATGAATATGGGTTTAAATTTCCCGAGTGAGTATATAATATCATAATGCCTATTACAGATTTATTTAAATCTTACTTTTTAAGAAAGAAAGCGAGTTGTATTTTAAAATTTAGAGACATCAAAATTTTTTATTGCCATGATATTTAAAAATGTTTGTGTAGGGTTTATGGCCAAGTGACTGCACGTAGGTCCATGCGCCTGAGAGGATAGTCCATCTTGAGCCACAGTCCAGAGAACACAGTACGTATTTGCGAAAATGTCGGAGAAAACCACTAAGACCTCCGAATGTCCAGATCGACAATAGCACTATCGAATCAAACCGAATACGTAAAGCCTATCAGCATCGAGAAGTCAAACTCTCGGCCACTTGTGGGGTCATTGTGTGATGAGAAAATGTGTAACACATAGAGTACCAAAAAACACATTTTTAGTTTAAACTTCGATCGTTTTATCACTTAAATAGAGTTGGGATTTCAAAGATTGAGAATTATCATTTAAAAAAAAAACAATGCGAAACTGACTGCAAGAAAAACCTGTAAGCAAATTCAAATGTACTTCAGACATATTTTTATTTAACCTAACATACACGTTAAAATCTTCATTCCGTGAAAACATCATTGTAATCGCATTTTTCATTTAGGTTCAATATTTCACTTATACGGACAGATATACAAAAATAAACAATTTTCATATTAAAAGGTCGCCATATTTTCAAAAAGTTTTGAAAGAAATCGAGTAAAAAAAAAGCCATTATATTTATTTTATTGTACTATAAATTACGTGTTTTTATTCCATAAAAAACATAAGCGATAAATTTGCACGTTATTACATTCTCTGAGATACATACATTTGTGGAATTTAATACTCCCTAAAATCCTCTCTGTGTTTTCTACGTATAGTACTGAAATCATTTTTTGCTTGTCTCAGTGTTACTCCAATTTCATTTCTATTTCCTCTTTTTTACATTTTAGATATTTCCCGTTGCACATTTCTAAATTACTAACTTATCTAAAAATTCCCATTTTGTCAAATAAGTTAATTTATTTCCATTGACTAATTTGTGATGTATTTTTTAGGGGAGCGTAATTACGATAACATGAATTTTAATTGAAACAAACTTTTAGTTTAATATAAACTGCAATGGATCTTTATAAAAGAAATCAAATCTAAAATAACCCCAGGTATCGTTGCGAAAAATAGTGGGAATATACAACAAATACAATCTTGAAAAACTTAATATGTAAAATTTCTTTTTTATTTCATTTCTAAAAACTTACTACTATCCTGTATCAAAGTAACAAATGAAACTTTAGACAGCAAAATAGATGTATTCTCCGATGTAAGCATTTAATTTTTCTAGAAAAACTTTTGAGGTATTACAAAAATTGTTCCTCATTAGAAATTCTTTGCATAAAATTAGAATATAAACTACCTAAAAATTCCAAATAAATGTGTGTTTGAAAGCACAGAAATGTGAATCGTAAGATGCTACTATGGAAATTTAGATTATCCTTAATTTTTAGAGACTGATTTCTTTCAAAAAGTGGTTATAAAAGTGTGAGTAGAATTTTCTGAC
The DNA here is from genome assembly GCA_963930645.1 of Salticus scenicus. Taxonomy (NCBI): domain Eukaryota; kingdom Metazoa; phylum Arthropoda; class Arachnida; order Araneae; family Salticidae; genus Salticus; species Salticus scenicus. Next base: position 97,053,117 of record OZ005660.1, read on the forward strand.
TTTTTTATTAACTGTAGTTGTGGCAGTTATTTGTAAAATTGTATAATGAAACATATGTAAATTTATAAAATTTACCTGCTCCAGCACCAGAACCAGCACCAACGCCGTATCCTGCACCAGCTCCAGCTCCATATCCGGCTCCCGCACCTGCACCATAACCGAATCCGGCGCCATAGCCAAATCCATCACCGTAACCATATCCTGATCCATATCCTGATCCATAACCTAATCCTGCTCCATAGCCTGCACCAGCACCGGCACCTGCACCTGAGCCTACACCTGCTCCAGCTCCAGAACCTGAACCTGCTCCTGCTCCTGATCCACTTCCAGCACCGGAACCAGATCCAGATCCAGCACCTGCTCCAGATCCACTACCAGCTCCTGAACCAGATCCACTTCCAGCTCCTGCACCAGATCCACTACCAGCTCCTGAACCAGATCCACTACCAGCTCCTGCACCAGATCCACTACCAGCTCCTGCTCCAGATCCTGAACCTGAACCAGCTCCAGATCCAGCACCAGCACCTGTGCCTGCTCCTGAAATTTACGAGAGTGAATAATATTGTGACATTTTCCCAAAGCCAGTAAATGAAGATAAAAAGCAATTTTGCTGTTAAACCTTTAAAATTATTTTGTGGCTGGCATTTGTTCCCTAAAAGTTTCTCAAGTTAAGTGCATAAAAAAATGAATTCTATAAAATCGCTTTGGAAGAAAATTTTAAAAATCTTCTGTCACCCTATTCAACAGAACTATAACTTGTATGTGGGTTATTTAGAAAATAACGTTTTACCTACAGAAGGGATTATCAAATGAGATTATGTTATCGAGAGAGTAGAAAAGATTACACTTTATTAAAGCTTCACGATAATTACCGCAAGTACCTCGTTAAGGTTTAATAAATTGTAAACATTTTAGGTTAACGCTTTTCTCAAATAAAGAAGAACGTTTAAAACTACGTTTATTATTGCATGCAAAAATAGAGTTCATATTACTACGAAGTTGATGCATAATTAATTTTAATATTATAACTTTAAACTTTAAGAATAAACCACTATATAATAGAAAATATTAAGATGACAGAAGTGGATCAGAGCAGTCCATACTATAAATTTGTATATATATATATATACAATAAATCAAATTTATTTTCCAATAAAATTGAATTTCAATAAATGATATAATTCTAAAATCCGGTCATAAAGCTTCAGTTGAAGAGAAAACTCTGTGTACATTTATAAAATCCTGTACCCGTAAATTTAAATAACTAATTCTTTCAAAAAAATCTCTAATAGTCAAGTGTAAGAAAGCAATTTTGCAGATAATAGAATTTTAAAATATTTCTAAACTAGACATTTAATAGCTATTTTTTTTTAAATTTGTAAATTTAAAGTAAATTAGAGATATTTATACTTTAAAGTCATTATCACATTTCATAGCTAATATTTAGCTTTATGAAATTCGGTTTAAATTTCCCGAGTGAGTATATAATATCATAATGTCTATTACAGATTTATTTAAATCTTACTTTTTAAGAAAGAAAGCGAGTTGTATTTTAAAATTTAGAGACATCAAAATTTTTTATTGCCATGATATTTAAAGATTTTTGTGTAGGGTTTATGGCCAAGTGACTGCACGTAGGTCCATGCGCCTGAGAGGATAGTCCATCTTGAGCCACAGTCCATAGAACACAGTACGTATTTGCGAAAATGTCGGAGAAAACCACTAAGACCTCCGAATGTCCAGATCGACAATAGCAATATCGAATCAAACCCAATACGTAAAGCCTATCAGCATCGAGAAGTCAAACTCTCGGCCACTTGTGGGGTCACTGTGCGATGGGAAAATGTGTAACACATAGAGTACCAAAAAACACATTTTTAGTTTAAACTTCGATCGTTTTATCACTTAAAAAGAGTTGGGATTTCAAAGATTGAGAATTATCATTTAAAAAAAAAACAATGCGAAACTGACTGCAAGAAAAACCTGTAAGCAAATTCAAATGTACTTCAGACATATTTTTATTTAACCTAACATACACGTTTAAATCTTCATTCCGTGAAAACATCATTGTAATCGCATTTTTCATTTAGGTTCAATATTTCACTTATACGGACAGATATACAAAAATAAACAATTTTCATATTAAAAGGTCGCCATATTTTCAAAAAGTTTTGAAAGAAATCGACTAAAAAAAAGCCATTATATTTATTTTATTGTACTATAAATTACGTGTTTTTATTCCATAAAAAACATAAGCGATAAATTTGCACGTTATTACATTCTCTGAGATACATACATTTGTGGAATTTAATACTCCCTAAAATACTCTCTGTGTTTTCTACGTATAGTACTGAAATCATTTTTTGCTTGTCTCAGTGTTACTCCAATTTCATTTCTATTTCCTCTTTTTTACATTTTAGATATTTCCCGTTGCACATTTCTAAATTACTAACTTATCTAAAAATTCCCATTTTGTCAAATAAGTTAATTTATTTCCATTGACTAATTTGTGATGTATTTTTTAGGGGAGCGTAATTACGATAACATGAATTTTAATTGAAACAAACTTTTAGTTTCATATAAACTGCAATGGATCTTTATCAAAGAAATCAAATCTAAAATAAGCCCAGGTATCATTGCGAAAAATAGTGGGAATATACAACAAATAAAATCTTGAAAAACTTAATATGTAAAATTTCATTTTTATTTCATTTCTAAAAACTTACTACTATCCTGTATCAAAGTAACAAATGAAACTTTAGACAGCAAAATAGATGTATTCTCCTATGTAAGCATTTCATTTTTCTAGAAAAACTTTTGAGGTATTACAAAAATTGTTCCTCATTAGAAATTCTTTGCATAAAATTAGAATATAAACTACCTAAAAATTCCAAATGAATGTGTGTTTGAAAGCACAGAGATGTGAATCGTAAGATGCTACTATGGAAATTTAGATTATCCTTAATTTTTAGAGACTGATTTCTTTCAAAAAGTGGTTATAAAAGTGTGAGTAGAATTTTCTGACTTTTTTATTAACTGTAGTTGTGGCAGTTATTTGTAAAGTTGTATAATGAAACATATGTAAATTTATAAAATTTACCTGCTCCAGCACCAGAACCAGCACCAACGCCGTATCCTGCACCAGCTCCAGCTCCATATCCGGCTCCAGCTCCATATCCGGCTCCCGCACCTGCACCATAACCGAATCCGGCGCCATAGCCAAATCCATCACCGTAACCATATCCTGATCCATATCCTGATCCATAACCTAATCCTGCTCCATAGCCTGCACCAGCACCGGCACCTGCACCTGAGCCTACACCTGCTCCAGCTCCAGAACCTGAACCTGCTCCTGCTCCTGATCCACTTCCAGCACCGGAACCAGATCCAGATCCAGCACCTGCTCCAGATCCACTACCAGCTCCTGAACCAGATCCACTTCCAGCTCCTGCACCAGATCCACTACCAGCTCCTGTACCAGATCCACTACCAGCTCCTGCACCAGATCCACTACCAGCTCCTGCTCCAGATCCTGAACCTGAACCAGCTCCAGATCCAGCCCCAGCACCTGTGCCTGCTCCTGAAATTTACGAGAGTGAATAATATTGTGACATTTTCCCAAAGCCAGTAAATGAAGATAAAAAGCAATTTTGCTGTTAAACCTTTAAAATTATTTTGTGGCTGGCATTTGTTCCCTAAAAGTTTCTCAAGTTAAGTGCATAAAAAAATGAGTTCTATAAAATCGCTTTGGAAGAAAATTTTAAAAATCTTCTGTCACCCTATTCAACAGAACTATAACTTGTATGTGGGTTATTTAGAAAATAACGTTTTACCTACAGAAGGGATTATCAAATGAGATTATGTTATCGAGAGAGTAGAAAAGATTACACTTTATTAAAGCTTCACGATAATTACCGCAAGTACCTCGTTAAGGTTTAATAAATTGTAAACATTTTAGGTTAACGCTTTTCTCAAATAAAGAAGGACGTTTAAAACTACGTTTATTATTGCATGCCAAAAGAGAGTTCATATTACTACGAAGTTGCTGCATAATTAATTTTAATATTATAACTTTAAACTTTAAGAATAAACCACTATATAATAGAAAATATTAAGATGACAGAAGTGGATCAGTGCAGTCCATACTATAAATTTGTGTATATATATATACAATAAATCAAATTTATTTTCCAATAAAATTGAATTTCAATAAATGATATAATTCTAAAATCCGGTCATAAAGCTTCAGTTGAAGAGAAAACTCTGTATACATTTATAAAATCCTGTACCCGTAAATTTAAATAACTAATTCTTTCAAAAAAATATCTAATAGTCAAGTGTAAGAAAGCAATTTTGCAGATAATAGAATTTTAAAATATTTCTAAACTAGACATTTAATAGCTATTTTTTTTTAAATTTGTAAATTAAAAGTAAATTAGAGATATTTATACTTTAATGTCATTATCACATTTTATAGCTAATATTTAGCTTTATGAAATTCGGTTTAAATTTCCCGAGTGAGTATATAATATCATAATGTCTAATACAGATTTATTTAAATCTTACTTTTTAAGAAAGAAAGCGAGTTGTATTTTAAAATTTAGAGACATCAAAATTTTTTATTGCCATGATATTTAAAGATTTTTGTGTAAGGTTTATGGCCAAGTGACTGCACGTAGGTCCATGCGCCTGAGAGGATAGTCCATCTTGAGCCACAGTCCATAGAACACAGTACGTATTTGCGAAAATGTCGGAGAAAACCACTAAGACCTCCGAATGTCCAGATCGACAATAGCAATATCGAATCAAACCCAATACGTAAAGCCTATCAGCATCGAGAAGTCAAACTCTCGGCCACTTGTGGGGTCACTGTGCGATGGGAAAATGTGTAACACATAGAGTACCAAAAAACACATTTTTAGTTTAAACTTCGATCGTTTTATCACTTAAAAAGAGTTGGGATTTCAAAGATTAAGAATTATCATTTAAAAAAAAAACAATGCGAAACTGACTGCAAGAAAAACCTGTAAGCAAATTCAAATGTACTTCAGACATATTTTTATTTAACCTAACATACACGTTTAAATCTTCATTCCGTGAAAACATCATTGTAATCGCATTTTTCATTTAGGTTCAATATTTCACTTATACGGACAGATATACAAAAATAAACAATTTTCATATTAAAAGGTCGCCATATTTTCAAAAAGTTTTGAAAGAAATCGACTAAAAAAAAGCCATTATATTTATTTTATTGTACTATAAATTACGTGTTTTTATTCCATAAAAAACATAAGCGATAAATTTGCACGTTATTACATTCTCTGAGATACATACATTTGTGGAATTTAATACTCCCTAAAATACTCTCTGTGTTTTCTACGTATAGTACTGAAATCATTTTTTGCTTGTCTCAGTGTTACTCCAATTTCATTTCTATTTCCTCTTTTTTATTAACCGACTTCAAAAAAAGAAGGAAGGTTCTCAATTCAAACCGTATGTTTTTTTTATGTTTGTTAGCTCATAACTTCTGAACGGATGCTCCGATTTCGACACTTTTTGTTTTGTTGAAAAGGTCTTGGTCTGCAATAGGTCCCATTGTAATATCTTTACAATCTAAAGAAAATACAGGGTGCCCAAAAAATCAGTCCCAACTCTTTTAACTGCTAAACGGCTGCAGCTATAGTATTAAAAATGGTATGTAAGTATAGCAAAGTGGCCATACAGTACAAGGATAAACCGCTTGCAGCGCCACCTGGTGGAAAATAGCGGGGTTAGTGTTACTATCTCGAAAACGGTTCTAGAGAAAAAAGTGAATAAAAAATTGAAAAGTATCATCGATTAAGTACAAAAAGATTATTTAGACATTCATGCTAGCGTTTCTATCTCGGAAACGGTTCAAGACAGGGGGAAAAAGTGAATTATAAAATTGCAGGGCATCATCGATTTAGTACGAAAAGATAGTTTAGACATTGATGCTAAAAATACAATGCTAAAAACGTGCATTTGTTTGTTCGAAATTTCTTACACTATGCACACTTGAGCTACATTGCACACATTGTAGCGTAGCTAGTGAGACATACGTTATATAGTTGAAAAAACGGTTACTTGATACTTTTTGTTTTGTTGTAACGATCTTGGTCTGAAGTAGGTCCCATTGTAATATCTTTACAATCTAAAGAAAAAAAAACGCCATATGGTGAAAAACAGCGAAATCAGCCCTCCTATCTCAAAAACAATTCAAGATGGGAGAAAAATTAATTACGAAGTTGTAGAGCATCATCGATTTACTGTGAAAAGACAGTTTTTAGACATTATTGCTAAAAATAGAACGCTTAAAACGTGCAGTTGTTTCTTCGCAATTTCCTACACTGTGCACACTTGAACTACGTTGTACATTTTGCAGCGTAGCGGATGACAAGTATACTCTGTGGTTCAAAGTAATGTTACTATAAGCGGTCACATCTATTAGCGCAAATTCGTTTTCAACCAACTTCAGAAAAGAAGGTGTTCTTAATTCGAGCTATGTGTTGTTGTTGGTGTTTGTAAGCTTATAACTTCGTAAGATATGCTCTACTTAACCGATTTCAAAAAAGAGGAGGTTCTCAATTCAAAACGTATGTTTTTTTTGTTTTTATTTTGTTTGTTAGCTCATAACTTCTGAACATATAATCCGATTTTGGTACTTTTTGTTTTATTGTAAAGGTCTTGGTCTGAAATAGGGCCCATTGCAATATTTTTACGATCAAAAGAAAATACAGTGTGCCCAAAAAAGTCAGTCCCGACTCTTTTAACTGCTGAACAGCTGCAGCGATAGTCATAAAAGTGGTATGTAAGTATAGTAAAGTGGATATGTGCTGCGTGATTCAACCACTACAGCGCCACCTGGTGGGAAACAGTGGAGTTTGCGTTCCTATCTCGGAAACAATTCAAGACAGGGGAAAAAAGTGAATTATAAAAATGCAGAGTATCATCGATTTAGTACGAAAAGATAGTTTAGACGTTAATGCTAAAAACAGAACGCTTAAAACGTGCATTTGTTTGTTCACAATCTCCTGTTTTGTGCACACTTGAACGACTTTACATATGTTGTAGCGTAGCGGGTGACATTTATGCTATGTAAAATTCAGAGTATGATTATTATAAACGGTCACATCGATTAACGCATAGACGTTTTAAACCGAATTCATAAAGGAAGAGGTTCTCAATACAAAGCATGTTTTTCGACGTTGTTGTTGTTGTTGTTGTTGAAATTCGTTAGCTTATAACTTCTTAACAGATGATTTAATTTTAATACTTTTTTTGTTGTCGCAATGATCTTGGCCTGAAATAGGCTTCATTATCATTTCATTAAGGTATAAACAAATTACAGGATACTCACAAAAGTCTGTTCTCACTCTAACTGCTGAACGCATGCAGCTACACTGGTAAAAGCAGTATGTAAGTATCGATGTTAAAACTTCTGTCCGTCAGCTGCAATGCATATTTTGCTATTTGTTTGAACTTTACGCTGCGCAATTTTCAGAGCAGCGAGTGACACGTATTCACTGCAAAATTCAATATATATGCCTAACAGAATTTTCGGTTACGAATACAGCGTATCCGTTCGTTACATTTATATAGACTTATTAACTTAACGTATGTTCATTCAATTGATAGTTTTTTGCTCATATCCGATAAAGGCAAAAAAAGTGACACAACTTAAAAATGCAGCATTTGAGAAAAATCATTTTAAAAATAACTTGACTAGAATAAAACTGGCACAACTGTCTCTCGAGTGGATAACTTTCTAGATGGAGATGTAACTTTTTCGTTCACATTGGGTGCATTTCATGTATTTTTCAGTGACATAAACCATTTTTTGAGTTATACCACTTGGAAGTTGTGATTTGTGAAACTGCCGTCGAACGTCTTTTGATGTTCTGCTATATGAATAAGTTTTCACTGAAAAGAGAAAAATAAAATCTTTTTGTAAAAAAATAGAACCGACTCCAAAAAGCAATTACTATTCAAACAAACAAACAAAAAAAATTGTATGAAATGAAACCAAATTGTGCCTAAAAGTATAAAATAATTTCCTTCGTCAAACAACCTATAACACTACAATTAATCATAACTTTTGAAGTCGGCGCAAAATTAAATAAAAATGGATACATTTATTCAATACAAAATTCAAATCCTACTCAAAATACACATCTCACATTGTCACCTGCAAAACGTAGCCGAAAACTATTTTCATTCAAGAAAACAAATAAGATTTCGTAAGCAGCAAAAGTTGGAGAAGATGCTGGTATTTGACGTCCTTGGTGAAAGAAAAATCGAAAAATTATCTGGCAAACGTATTTAATATCTTTGGGATATCATTATTAATTTGATAAGGTATATTAATAGAGTAATCAAGAATATGAAACAATACTTCGTACAAAATATATTATGAAAATATACATCTTGCGTGTATATTTTTGCAATACGTTTTGAACGCCAAATCGAAAAGCCACCAAGGATGATAGTTATCAAAGTTATACCAAATTTGCAAAGGAAAATCTAACTTCGTAGAAACATAAATACCGCATTGTGAAGAATGTTCACTGTTCTGTGTAGATGCTACCAATGGACCGATTGTATACAGTGATAAAATAATAAAGGAAACATGAAAATGGATCATTCGAGAACACAGCATTTGTTGCTACCGATCTAAAAACAAACCTTTAAAAACTAATTAAATTATATTTAATTTTGCGCCGACTTCAAAAGTTATGATTAATTGTAGTGTTATAGGTTGTTTGACGAAGGAAATTATTTTATACTTTTAGGCACAATTTGGTTTCATTTCATACAATTTTTTTTGTTTGTTTGTTTGAATAGTAATTGCTTTTTGGAGTCGGTTCTATTTTTTTACAAAAAGATTTTATTACATTTTAGATATTTCCCGTTGCACATTTCTAAATTACTAACTTATCTAAAAATTCCCATTTTGTCAAATAAGTTAATTTATTTCCATTGACTAATTTGTGATGTATTTTTTAGGGGAGCGTAATTACGATAACATGAATTTTAATTGAAACAAACATTTAGTTTCATATAAACTGCAATGGATCTTTATCAAAGAAATCAAATCTAAAATAAGCCCAGGTATCATTGCGAAAAATAGTGGGAATATACAACAAATAAAATCTTGAAAAACTTAATATGTAAAATTTCATTTTTATTTCATTTCTAAAAACTTACTACTATCCTGTATCAAAGTAACAAATGAAACTTTAGACAGCAAAATATATGTATTCTCCTATGTAAGCATTTCATTTTTCTAGAAAAACTTTTGAGGTATTACAAAAATTGTTCCTCATTAGAAATTCTTTGCATAAAATTAGAATATAAACTACCTAAAAATTCCAAATGAATGTGTGTTTGAAAGCACAGAGATGTGAATCGTAAGATGCTACTATGGAAATTTAGATTATCCTTAATTTTTAGAGACTGATTTCTTTCAAAAAGTGGTTATAAAAGTGTGAGTAGAATTTTCTGACTTTTTTATTAACTGTAGTTGTGGCAGTTATTTGTAAAGTTGTATAATGAAACATATGTAAATTTATAAAATTTACCTGCTCCAGCACCAGAACCAGCACCAACGCCGTATCCTGCACCAGCTCCAGCTCCATATCCGGCTCCAGCTCCAGCTCCATACCCGGCTCCCGCACCTGCACCATAACCGAATCCGGCGCCATAGCCAAATCCATCACCGTAACCATATCCTGATCCATATCCTGATCCATAACCTAATCCTGCTCCATAGCCTGCACCAGCACCGGCACCTGCACCTGAGCCTACACCTGCTCCAGCTCCAGAACCTGAACCTGCTCCTGCTCCTGATCCACTTCCAGCACCGGAACCAGATCCAGATCCAGCACCTGCTCCAGATCCACTACCAGCTCCTGAACCAGATCCACTTCCAGCTCCTGCACCAGATCCACTACCAGCTCCTGCACCAGATCCACTACCAGCTCCTGCACCAGATCCACTACCAGCTCCTGCTCCAGATCCTGAACCTGAACCAGCTCCAGATCCAGCCCCAGCACCTGTGCCTGCTCCTGAAATTTACGAGAGTGAATAATATTGTGACATTTTCCCAAAGCCAGTAAATGAAGATAAAAAGCAATTTTGCTGTTAAACCTTTAAAATTATTTTGTGGCTGGCATTTGTTCCCTAAAAGTTTCTCAAGTTAAGTGCATAAAAAAATGAGTTCTATAAAATCGCTTTGGAAGAAAATTTTAAAAATCTTCTGTCACCCTATTCAACAGAACTATAACTTGTATGTGGGTTATTTAGAAAATAACGTTTTACCTACAGAAGGGATTATCAAATGAGATTATGTTATCGAGAGAGTAGAAAAGATTACACTTTATTAAAGCTTCACGATAATTACCGCAAGTACCTCGTTAAGGTTTAATAAATTGTAAACATTTTAGGTTAACGCTTTTCTCAAATAAAGAAGGACGTTTAAAACTACGTTTATTATTGCATGCCAAAAATAAGTTCATATTACTACGAAGTTGCTGCATAATTAATTTTAATATTATAACTTTAAACTTTAAGCATAAACCACTATATAATAGAAAATATTAAGATGACAGAAGTGGATCAGTGCAGTCCATACTATAAATTTGTGTATATATATATACAATAAATCAAATTTATTTTCCAATAAAATTGAATTTCAATAAATGATATAATTCTAAAATCCGGTCATAAAGCTTCAGTTGAAGAGAAAACTCTGTATACATTTATAAAATCCTGTACCCGTAAATTTAAATAACTAATTCTTTCAAAAAAATCTCTAATAGTCAAGTGTAAGAAAGCAATTTTGCAGATAATAGAATTTTAAAATATTTCTAAACTAGACATTTAATAGCTATTTTTTTTTAATTTGTAAATTAAAAGTAAATTAGAGATATTTATACTTTAATGTCATTATCACATTTTATAGCTAATATTTAGCTTTATGAAATTCGGTTTAAATTTCCCGAGTGAGTATATAATATCATAATGTCTAATACAGATTTATTTAAATCTTACTTTTTAAGAAAGAAAGCGAGTTGTATTTTAAAATTTAGAGACATCAAAATTTTTTATTGCCATGATATTTAAAGATTTTTGTGTAAGGTTTATGGCCAAGTGACTGCACGTAGGTCCATGCGCCTGAGAGGATAGTCCATCTTGAGCCACAGTCCATAGAACACAGTACGTATTTGCGAAAATGTCGGAGAAAACCACTAAGACCTCCGAATGTCCAGATCGACAATAGCAATATCGAATCAAACCCAATACGTAAAGCCTATCAGCATCGAGAAGTCAAACTCTCGGCCACTTGTGGGGTCATTGTGTGATGGGAAAATGTGTAACACATAGAGTACCAAAAAACACATTTTTAGTTTAAACTTCGATCGTTTTATCACTTAAAAAGAGTTGGGATTTCAAAGATTGAGAATTATCATTTAAAAAAAAAAACAATGCGAAACTGACTGCAAGAAAAACCTGTAAGCAAATTCAAATGTACTTCAGACATATTTTTATTTAACCTAACATACACGTTAAAATCTTCATTCCGTGAAAACATCATTGTAATCGCATTTTTCATTTAGGTTCAATATATCACTTATACGGACAGATATACAAAAATAAACAATTTTCATATTAAAAGGTCGCCATATTTTCAAAAAGTTTTGAAAGAAATCGAGTAAAAAAAAGCCATTATATTTATTTTATTGTACTATAAATTACGTGTTTTTATTCCATAAAAAACATAAGCGATAAATTTGCACGTTATTACATTCTCTGAGATACATACATTTGTGGAATTTAATACTCCCTAAAATCCTCTCTGTGTTTTCTACGTATAGTACTGAAATCATTTTTTGCTTGTCTCAGTGTTACTCCAATTTCATTTCTATTTCCTCTTTTTTACATTTTAGATATTTCCCGTTGCACATTTCTAAATTACTAACTTATCTAAAAATTCCCATTTTGTCAAATAAGTTAATTTATTTCCATTGACTAATTTGTGATGTATTTTTTAGGGGAGCGTAATTACGATAACATGAATTTTAATTGAAACAAACTTTTAGTTTAATATAAACTGCAATGGATCTTTATCAAAGAAATCAAATCTAAAATAAGCCCAGGTATCATTGCGAAAAATAGTGGGAATATACAACAAATACAATCTTGAAAATCTTAATATGTAAAATTTCTTTTTTATATTATTTCTAAAAACTTACTACTATCCTGTATCAAAGTAACAAATGAAACTTTAGACAGCAAAATAGATGTATTCTCCGATGTAAGCATTTAATTTTTCTAGAAAAACTTTTGAGGTATTACAAAAATTGTTCCTCATTAGAAATTCTTTGCATAAAATTAGAATATAAACTACCTAAAAATTCCAAATGAATGTGTGTTTGAAAGCACAGAGATGGGAATCGTAAGATGCTACTATGGAAATTTAGATTATCCTTAATTTTTAGAGACTGATTTCTTTCAAAAAGTGGTTATAAAAGTGTGAGTAGAATTTTCCGACATTTTTATTAACTGTAGTTGTGGCAGTTATTTGTAAAGTTGTATAATGTAACATATGTATATTTATAAAATTTACCTGCTCCAGCACCAGAACCAGCACCAACGCCGTATCCTGCACCAGCTCCAGCTCCATATCCGGCTCCCGCACCTGCACCATAACCGAATCCGGCGCCATAGCCAAATCCATCACCGTAACCATATCCTGATCCATATCCTGATCCATAACCTAATCCTGCTCCATAGCCTGCACCAGCACCGGCACCTGCACCTGAGCCTACACCTGCTCCAGCTCCAGAACCTGAACCTGCTCCTGCTCCTGATCCACTTCCAGCACCAGCACCAGATCCAGATCCAGCACCTGCTCCAGATCCACTACCAGCTCCTGAACCAGATCCACTTCCAGCTCCTGCACCAGATCCACTACCAGCTCCTGCACCAGATCCACTACCAGCTCCTGCTCCAGATCCTGAACCTGAACCAGCTCCAGATCCAGCCCCAGCAGCTGTGCCTGCTCCTGAAATTTACGAGAGTGAATAATATTGTGACATTTTCCCAAAGCCAATAAATGAAGATAAAAAGCAATTTTGCTGTAAAACCTTTAAAATTATTTTGTGGCTGGCATTTGTTCCCTAAAAGTTTCTCAAGTTAAGTGCATAAAAAAAATGAGTTCTATAAAATCGCTTTGGAAGAAAATTTTAAAAATTTTCTGTCACTCTATTCAACAGAACTATAACTTGTATGTGGGTTATTTAGAAAATAACGTTTCACCTACAGAAGGGATTTTCAAATGAGATTATGTTATCGAGAGAGTAAAAAAGATTACATTTTATTAAAGCTTCACGATAATTACCGGAAGTACCTCGTTCAGGTTTAATAAATTGTAAACATTTTAGGTTAACGCTTTTCTCAAATAAAGAAGGACGTTTAAAACTACGTTTATTATTGCATGCCAAAAGAGAGTTCATATTACTACGAAGTTGCTGTATAATTAAGTTTAATATTACAACTTTAAACTTTAAGAATAAGCCGCTTTATAATAGAAAATATTAAGATGACAGAAGTGGATCAGTGCAGTCCATACTATAAATTTGTATATATATATATACAATAAATCAAATTTATTTTCCAATAAAATTGAATTTCAATAAATGATATAATTCTAAAATCCGGTCATAAAGCTTCAATTGAAGAGAAAACTCTGTATACATTTATGAAATCCTGTACCCGTAAATTTAAATAACTAATTCTTTCAAAAAAATCTCTAATAGTCAAGTGTAAGAAAGCAATTTTGCAGATAATAGAATTTTAAAATATTTCTAAACTAGACATTTAATAGCTATTTTTTTTAAATTTGTAAATTAAAAGTAAATTAGAGATATTTATACTTTAAAGTCCTTATCACATTTTATAGCTAATATTTAGCTTTATGAATATGGGTTTAAATTTCCCGAGTGAGTATATAATATCATAATGCCTATTACAGATTTATTTAAATCTTACTTTTTAAGAAAGAAAGCGAGTTGTATTTTAAAATTTAGAGACATCAAAATTTTTTATTGCCATGATATTTAAAAATGTTTGTGTAGGGTTTATGGCCAAGTGACTGCACGTAGGTCCATGCGCCTGAGAGGATAGTCCATCTTGAGCCACAGTCCAGAGAACACAGTACGTATTTGCGAAAATGTCGGAGAAAACCACTAAGGCCTCCGAATGTCCAGATCGACAATAGCACTATCGAATCAAACCGAATACGTAAAGCCTATCAGCATCGAGAAGTCAAACTCTCGGCCACTTGTGGGGTCATTGTGTGATGAGAAAATGTGTAACACATAGAGTACCAAAAAACACATTTTTAGTTTAAACTTCGATCGTTTTATCACTTAAATAGAGTTGGGATTTCAAAGATTGAGAATTATCATTTAAAAAAAACAACAATGCGAAACTGACTGCAAGAAAAACCTGTAAGCAAATTCAAATGTACTTCAGACATATTTTTATTTAACCTAACATACACGTTAAAATCTTCATTCCGTGAAAACATCATTGTAATCGCATTTTTCATTTAGGTTCAATATTTCACTTATACGGACAGATATACAAAAATAAACAATTTTCATATTAAAAGGTCGCCATATTTTCAAAAAGTTTTGAAAGAAATCGAGTAAAAAAAAAGCCATTATATTTATTTTATTGTACTATAAATTACGTGTTTTTTATTCCATAAAAAACATAAGCGATAAATTTGCACGTTATTACATTCTCTGAGATACATACATTTGTGGAATTTAATACTCCCTAAAATCCTCTCTGTGTTTTCTACGTATAGTACTGAAATCATTTTTTGCTTGTCTCAGTGTTACTCCAATTTCATTTCTATTTCCTCTTTTTTACATTTTAGATATTTCCCGTTGCACATTTCTAAATTACTAACTTATCTAAAAATTCCCATTTTGTCAAATAAGTTAATTTATTTCCATTGACTAATTTGTGATGTATTTTTTAGGGGAGCGTAATTACGATAACATGAATTTTAATTGAAACAAACTTTTAGTTTAATATAAACTGCAATGGATCTTTATAAAAGAAATCAAATCTAAAATAACCCCAGGTATCGTTGCGAAAAATAGTGGGAATATACAACAAATACAATCTTGAAAAACTTAATATGTAAAATTTCTTTTTTATTTCATTTCTAAAAACTTACTACTATCCTGTATCAAAGTAACAAATGAAACTTTAGACAGCAAAATAGATGTATTCTCCGATGTAAGCATTTAATTTTTCTAGAAAAACTTTTGAGGTATTACAAAAATTGTTCCTCATTAGAAATTCTTTGCATAAAATTAGAATATAAACTACCTAAAAATTCCAAATAAATGTGTGTTTGAAAGCACAGAAATGTGAATCGTAAGATGCTACTATGGAAATTTAGATTATCCTTAATTTTTAGAGACTGATTTCTTTCAAAAAGTGGTTATAAAAGTGTGAGTAGAATTTTCTGACTTTTTTATTAACTGTAGTTGTGGCAGTTATTTGTAAAATTGTATAATGAAACATATGTAAATTTATAAAATTTACCTGCTCCAGCACCAGAACCAGCACCAACGCCGTATCCTGCACCAGCTCCAGCTCCATATCCGGCTCCCGCACCTGCACCATAACCGAATCCGGCGCCATAGCCAAATCCATCACCGTAACCATATCCTGATCCATATCCTGATCCATAACCTAATCCTGCTCCATAGCCTGCACCAGCACCGGCACCTGCACCTGAGCCTACACCTGCTCCAGCTCCAGAACCTGAACCTGCTCCTGCTCCTGATCCACTTCCAGCACCAGCACCAGATCCAGATCCAGCACCTGCTCCAGATCCACTACCAGCTCCTGAACCAGATCCACTTCCAGCTCCTGCACCAGATCCACTACCAGCTCCTGCACCAGATCCACTACCAGCTCCTGCTCCAGATCCTGAACCTGAACCAGCTCCAGATCCAGCCCCAGCACCTGTGCCTGCTCCTGAAATTTACGAGAGTGAATAATATTGTGACATTTTCCCAAGGCCAATAAATGAAGATAAAAAGTAATTTTGCTGTTAAACATTTAAAATTATTTTGTGGCTGGCATTTGCTCCCTAAAAGTTTCTCAAGTTAAGTGCATAAAAAAAATGAGTTCTATAAAATCGCTTTGGAAGAAAATTTTAAAAATCTTCTGTCACCCTATTCAACAGAACTATAACTTGTATGTGGGTTATTTAGAAAATTACGTTTTACCTACAGAAGGGATTATCAAATGAGATTATGTTATCGAGAGAGTAAAAAAGATTACACTTTATTAAAGCTTCACGATAATTACCGCAAGTACCTCGTTAAGGTTTAATAAATTGTAAACATTTTAGGTTAACGCTTTTCTCAAATAAAGAAGGACGTTTAAAACTACGTTTATTATTGCATGCCAAAAGAGAGTTCATATTACTACGAAGTTGCTGTATAATTAAGTTTAATATTATAACTTTAAACTTTAAGAATAAACCGCTTTATAATAGAAAATATTAAGATGACAGAAGTGGATCAGTGCAGTCCATACTATAAATTTGTATATATATATATATACAATAAATCAAATTTATTTTCCAATAAAATTGAATTTCAATAAATGATATAATTCTAAAATCCGGTCATAAAGCTTCAATTGAAGAGAAAACTCTGTATACATTTATGAAATCCTGTACCCGTAAATTTAAATAACTAATTCTTTCAAAAAAATCTCTAATAGTCAAGTGTAAGAAAGCAATTTTGCAGATAATAGAATTTTAAAATATTTCTAAACTAGACATTTAATAGCTATTTTTTTTAAATTTGTAAATTAAAAGTAAATTAGAGATATTTATACTTTAAAGTCATTATCACATTTTATAGCTAATATTTAGCTTTATGAAATTCGGTTTAAATTTCCCGAGTGAGTATATAATATCATAATGCCTATTACAGATTTATTTAAATCTTACTTTTTAAGAAAGAAAGCGAGTTGTATTTTAAAATTTAGAGACATCAAAATTTTTTATTGCCTTGATATTTAAAGATGTTTGTGTAGGGTTTATGGCCAAGTGACTGCACGTAGGTCCATGCGCCTGAGAGGATAGTCCATCTTGAGCCACAGTCCAGAGAACACAGTACGTATTTGCGAAAATGTCGGAGAAAACCACTAAGACCTCCGAATGTCCTGATCGACAATAGCACTATCGAATCAAACCGAATACGTAAAGCCTATCAGCATCGAGAAGTCAAACTCTCGGCCACTTGTGGGGTCATTGTGTGATGAGAAAATGTGTAACACATAGAGTACCAAAAAACTCATTTTTAGTTTAAACTTCGATCGTTTTATCACTTAAATAGAGTTGGGATTTCAAAGATTGAGAATTATCATTTAAAAAAAAAAAAATGCGAAACTGACTGCAAGAAAAACCTGTAAGCAAATTCAAATGTACTTCAGACATATTTTTATTTAACCTAACATACACGTTAAAATCTTCATTCCGTGAAAACATCATTGTAATCGCATTTTTTATTTAGGTTCAATATTTCACTTATACGGACAGATATACAAAAATAAACAATTTTCATATTAAAAGGTCGCCATATTTTCAAAAAGTTTTGAAAGAAATCGAGTAAAAAAAAAGCCATTATATTTATTTTATTGTACTATAAATTACGTGTTTTTATTCCATAAAAAACATAAGCGATAAATTTGCACGTTATTACATTCTCTGAGATACATACATTTGTGGAATTTAATACTCCCTAAAATCCTCTCTGTGTTTTCTACGTATAGTACTGAAATCATTTTTTGCTTGTCTCAGTGTTACTCCAATTTCATTTCTATTTCCTATTTTTTACATTTTAGATATTTCCCGTTGCACATTTCTAAATTACTAACTTATCTAAAAATTCCCATTTTGTCAAATAAGTTCATTTATTTCCATTGACTAATTTGTGATGTATTTTTTAGGGGAGCGTAATTACGATAACATGAATTTTAATTGAAACAAACTTTTAGTTTAATATAAACTGCAATGGATCTTTATAAAAGAAATCAAATCTAAAATAACCCCAGGTATCATTGCGAAAAATAGTGGGAATATCCAACAAATAAAATCTTGAAAAACTTAACATGTAAAATTTCATTTTTATTTCATTTCTAAAAACTTACTACTATCCTGTAACAAAGTAACAAATGAAACTTTAGACAGCAAAATAGATGTATTCTCCTATGTAAGCATTTAATTTTTCTAGAAAAACTTTTGAGGTATTACAAAAATTGTTCCTCATTAGAAATTCTTTGCATGAAATTAGAATATAAACTACCTAAAAATTCCAAATGAATGTGTGTTTGAAAGCACAGAAATGTGAATCGTAAGATGCTACTATGGAAATTTAGATTATCCTTAATTTTTAGAGACTGATTTCTTTCAAAAATTGGTTATAAAAGTGTGAGTAGAATTTTCTGACTTTTTTATTAACTGTAGTTGTGGCAGTTATTTGTAAAATTGTATAATGAAACATATGTAAATTTATAAAATTTACCTGCTCCAGCACCAGAACCAGCACCAACGCCGTATCCTGCACCAGCTCCAGCTCCATATCCGGCTCCAGCTCCTGCTCCATATCCGGCTCCAGCACCTGCACCATAACCCAATCCGGCGCCATAGCCAAATCCATCACCGTAACCATATCCTGATCCATATCCTGATCCATAACCTAATCCTGCTCCATAGCCTGCACCAGCACCGGCACCTGCACCTGAGCCTACACCTGCTCCAGCTCCAGAACCTGAACCTGCTCCTGCTCCTGATCCACTTCCAGCACCAGCACCAGATCCAGATCCAGCACCTGCTCCAGATCCACTACCAGCTCCTGAACCAGATCCACTTCCAGCTCCTGCACCAGATCCACTACCAGCTCCTGCACCAGATCCACTACCAGCTCCTGCTCCAGATCCTGAACCTGAACCAGCTCCAGATCCAGCCCCAGCACCTGTGCCTGCTCCTGAAATTTACGAGAGTGAATAATATTGTGACATTTTCCCAAAGCCAATAAATGAAGATAAAAAGTAATTTTGCTGTTAAACCTTTAAAATTATTTTGTGGCTGGCATTTGCTCCCTAAAAGTTTCTCAAGTTAAGTGCATAAAAAAAATGAGTTCTATAAAATCGCTTTGGAAGAAAATTTAAAAAATCTTCTGTCACCCTATTCAACAGAACTATAACTTGTATGTGGGTTATTTAGAAAATTACGTTTTACCTACAGAAGGGATTATCAAATGAGATTATGTTATCGAGAGAGTAAAAAAGATTACACTTTATTAAAGCTTCACGATAATTACCGCAAGTACCTCGTTAAGGTTTAATAAATTGTAAACATTTTAGGTTAACGCTTTTCTCAAATAAAGAAGGACGTTTAAAACTACGTTTATTATTGCATGCCAAAAGAGAGTTCATATTACTACGAAGTTGCTGTATAATTAAGTTTAATATTATAACTTTAAACTTTAAGAATAAACCGCTTTATAATAGAAAATATTAAGATGATAGAAGTGGATCAGTGCAGTCCATACTATAAATTTGTATATATATATACAATAAATCAAATTTATTTTCCAATAAAATTGAATTTCAATAAATGATATAATTCTAAAATCCGGTCATAAAGCTTCAACTGACGAGAAAACTCTGATACATTTATGAAATCCTGTACCCGTAAATTTAAATAACTAATTCCTTTAAAGAAATCTCTAATGGTCAAGTGTAAGAAAGGAATTTTGCAGATTTATTTAAATCTTAAATTTTAAGAAAGAAAGCGAGTTGTACTTTAAAATTTTGAGACATCAAAAATTTTTATTGCAATGATATTTAAAGATGTTTGTGTAGGGTTTATGGCCATGTGACTGCACGTAGGTCCATGCGCCTGAGAGGATAGTCCATCTTGAGCCACAGTCCAGAGAACACAGTACGTATTTGCGAAAATGTCGGAGAAAACCACTAAGACCTCCGAAAGTCCAGATCGACAATAGAAATATCGAATCAAACCCAACACGTAAAGCCTATGAGCATCGAGGAGTTAAACTCTCGGCCACTTGTGGTCCCACTGTGTGATGGGAAAAATGTTTAACACTTAGAGTACCAAATCATTTTTTTAGTTCAAACTTCGATCGTTTTATCCCTTAAAAAGAGTTGGGATTTCAAAGATTAAGAATTATCTATACTTTAAAAAACATTGCGAAGCTGACTGCAAGAAAAACCTGTAAGCAAATTCATATGTATTTTAGACATATTTTTATTAAACTTAACATCATACACGTTAAAATGTGTTTTCTACGCATAGTACTGAAATCATTTTTTGTTTGTCACAGTGTTACTCCACCTTCATTTCTATTTCCTCTTCTTTTACATTTAAGACATTTCTAGTTAGACATTTGTAAATTACTAACACTTCTAAATATTCTCATTTTGTCAAATAAGTTATTTTATTTCCATTGACTACAGTACGAGTTGTATTTTTTAATTTGAAGACATCAAAAGTACTGAAATCATTTTTTGTTTTTCACAGTGCTACTCCAATTTCATTTCTATTTCCCCTTCTTTTACATTTAAGACATTTCCCGTTAGAGATTTGTAAATTACTAACACTTCTAAAAATTCCCATTTTGTCAAATAAGTTATTTTATTTCCATTGACTACAGTACGAGTTGAATTTTTTAATTTAGAGACATCAAAAATTTTTATTGCCATGATATTTGAAGATGATTGTGTAGGGTTTAAGGCCAAGTGACTGCCCGTATGTCCTTACGCCTGAGAGGATAAAAACCACTAAGACCGCCAAACGCCCAGATCGACAGTCACGACGTGGATTCGAACCCAGCACGTAAAGCCTATCAGAATCTAGGTTATAAACTCTCGGCCACTTGTGGGCCGATTGCATGATGGGAAAAAACGTAACACTTAAAGAACCAAAAAACATTTTTTTAGTTCAAATTTCGATCGTTTTATCACTGAAAAGTACAGATATTTATTGATGTTTGCATCGAGTCATCGCCCTGGAAAATCTCCTCATTGGCAGAAACTTAATGTGCGTACTCATGTGTCAGGCATAAATAGTTGTATAGTTTTTAGCAAGTGTATTGCTCTTGGTTCGTGTGCAGGACCATGCCAAAGTAAGTTTCACTCAAAAACGTTTAAATTTCGTTGAAGTTTTAGTGTCTCAATCACTGTAGCTCATTACAGAGACAAAGAAAAGAATTTCTTAACATTTCCGTCCGCAGACGGCATTCCTTATAAGTGTATTTTAACAAGGTTACACTCCATTAAACATAAAGAAATATACTTATATTATTAGAATATATAGAAACAAGGTTTCTGCGGAAAATGCTAGGCATAGAATTTATAATTGATTTACTAAGCTGTAAAAAATAATTCCGATAAATTAATAATCATTTGCAATCATATTTTGCTCAAATATTTATGAGTTAGAAGAAATTAACACAAAGCTATGTGTTATAAGGAAATATATATATACACATATGTAGAGATAGATATATACAGGCAGATAATGCGGGGGTTGAGATCGTCGGTAGCCCTCACAGAAACGTATGTGGTTTTGTAGCAAGTTGATCATATATAAATAAATAAATATATATATATATATATATAATTATCTTACATAATACGGAATAAATATAGTTGATCTGCAGAGTAACGAGTGATGCAAAGAGTCGTTCACGCTCCTGATCTGTAGATTCACTAGTATATAGAACTTGGACCATTTTGTGTAGTTTTACTTTAATTTTTTATTATTTCTCTTTCCTCTTCTTTTGCCCCTTCAAATTCATGTATTAATAATTATTACAAAGACAGGTTATTTCAAAATTTGTTTGACCAATTTTAAAAGGATGTAGTTATTTATGTTAAATGTTAAACGCTTTACTACCAGTTTTATTTTTAAAGTGAGACTTTTAAAATGACAATCTAGCTATTTTTATTAGTAAGAGTAAATTATGGCTCCGAAATTAGATCCTCAAACCCGAAACGAAATTTTAAAGATTTTAATGGATGGTTGCTCAAAAGCATTTAAAAATTAGAAAAGACATTTTTTAATTATTATCTAAACTTCGAAAAGAAAATCTGGCTGACAATCAAAATCTCCAAGGGGAAAAATGTAGACGAAAGGGAGTCCATGGTTAAAACGAAAACAGAAGCTGAAAATACTCATCGCTGTAGAAAAGCTTCTGCGTTAAAGAACTTTAGCAAAGAAACTATAGGTATCGCAATCGACAATTTGCCGTCAAAGAAAATTCGCTATAAAAATCTAATAAGACAATCTGTCATCAAATGTGTGCAATTACCGCAGAAGAACGAAGAAAACGTTCTTTTCCGCTGTATTTAATGTTACGCAAAGGTAGATACAAAACATGGATAAATTCGGATGAAGCATTGTTTTATCTGCCATCCACAACTGCCAAAATGAAAATACAATATATTTCACGCGCACAGCGTCGCAAAGACGCAACTGTTTTCGAAAAGGAAAGTTGCCCGTCAGGTGTTATGGTATAGATGGGAATATCCTATCAATGCTTAACAAAACCATTTTTGTAGAATCAAAGTCTAAAATTGATGCTAAATACTATCAGAATAAAGTTTTGAAGCACATGATCAAAGAAAGTAAACGTCTTTACTCTCAATGAAACTTTGTTTTACACCAAGATTCTGCACCGAGTAAACTATAAAATGGCTGAAAGATAACAAAATAAATTTTCTTCCTCCTGAGAAATGGCTACTATCATCCTCTGACTCTGTTCCTTGCGATTATTTTTATGGGGATACATAAAAAACAATGAAGTAGACGTAAAGTAAGAAAACTTCAAGAGAGTCAAAATGCAATCAAAGAGGAAGTTGGAAAAATACCCCCAAAATTGTCGATAAAGCTCTTTTGGCTTGTGCTAAAAGTTTACGTAAAGTGTACTATGCTAAAAGAAACCACATTAAAAATTTCATGTAAATAACTTAATTCAATAGAAATTTCTGATGTTCTGAAATTGTTCACACTAATTTTGAATCAACCTGTATTCAATTTTTTTTCAATTTAGTTTTCTTTTAGCCATTATCGAATATATGATATATCTATCTGAATATCGTAATCCCAACAACTGTATTTTACTCAAGAAATGTAATTTTAAGTGGAATGTATGCTACAAGGAATCGCTCTAAAATGTACCAGTTTTTAGAGTAATGCAGGTAATACAGCTAAATTGTAGTTTAATCTGATGACAGTCCGTAATTCTTTTGACAGGACCAGTTACTGTTTTATATAAGCCAAAAAGTATTTGAGCCTTTCATAATATTTGAGTTTTTCAAATATATGATCTTTTCATAAGAAATATATAACTCATATTCTTTTTAATTGTATTGCAAAAGTAAATAATAAGACTGAAGTTTTATAAAATTTGGTTCGATATTTCTGGTATTACATGGTTCCCAAAATAACAGAAATAGACATATCAATTAAAATTTGACGCGATAATATTCATAAAATCTTCAAATATAAATCACATAAAAATTGAAATATTAATTGATTCAGTTATCAAATAACAGTCTTCATCTTAATATTAAAGAAAAAAAATAGTTTAATTCTGCAAACTAAATATTTTATCTTTTTTCAGTTGAGTTTAATCAGTCATTAGAATTTAATTTTTAATAATGTTTTGATTATACCTTAAATTATAATTCTTACTATTACGAGATTTCAGACTGAAGAAACAGTAATTTAAGAATTAGATTAAACAATAATTTATGCTCAATATTTGATTAGTAAAAAATAATAACCGGCCCATTTAACTCGTAATTAAATAATGGTTTCTAATTATTATTATTAATTTAATCGATTTTTATATAAACCATAATTATCTGAGACATTCTGGTACATAAAGGCTGGTGAAAAAAAGAAATGATATTTTACTATGTTAAAATCATTAAAGCAGTCTTAATTACACTCGTAATTAGAGCTCTGTTTGAAAATTATCAGCAAGAGTCTTTCAAAATTTTCGTCCTTTTATTTTATCCTATAATAAACACTCTATTTCAATAACGAAATACATCAAATAATCTAATTCTTTTTATCCGCACACTTGGCAACTAATTTTGGCAAAAGAAGGACTGGAAAGCAAACAATTTAGGTCATAACATTTTCACCGTAGTTTTCTAAAGTTGATATAATTTGAAGAAAGATTATTTACTTTACAAAACATCGTCTCTGGGGATATCGAGGCATTTTTTTTTTTTATAATCTTCCATATTTCAAACCCTCTGAAGATCACTGCCTTGACTTCATCTCATTAAACTTTATATTATTTTGCATAAATAAAATTAATTAAAATTTGAGCGGGAAGTTGAAATTGTTCTCTGTCATTATTTTTAAAATATTACATATTAAAATTTTTAAATATAGTAATTCCTGCTTCTACTTCCAAAATTCTTGAAGAAAACAGAAATACAATTACAATTTTAAATGTCGAGGTATATGTAAATGCCAGAAATTTTATAGTATAATAAGAAAAAATGAAAATTTTTAATTATACATAATTTGTAGTAATCGAATTCAACTAAAATACCCTTAAAATTGTTAACAATGTGTTATTTGAATTACAATGGTAATGAATAATAAATAATAACAGGAGACTTGGAGTGGGAATATTAAAACCCGAATAAACTACTCCATCAGAAACGCCAAAGAAAAATATTTGAGATACATACAGCTGTTTCGGTAGTATTAAGCGTACCGTCTTCAGTGCACCGTCATCTTTTTCGCCTTCCAATAAACTCACCTTTTCTTAATTAAAAGATCCCATTGATATGCATAATTCTTGGGGCATTTATAGTATTTCCTGTCAGTGTGGTTTATCATATATTAGCCAAACTAAACGCAGTCTTAAATTTCGTCTAAAAGAACATATGAATTACGTCCGCAAACAAGAAACCAATAAATCGGCTATTTCTAAACATTGCTGGGAGGAAAATCATAATTTTAAATTTAATTCAGCTAAAATAATTTGCAGACCTAAATCGATTCATGAATTCGATTTCTTTAAAGCTTTTCATATTATAAAAATTTTAAAAACCTTGTAAATTTTGATTTCGCTGTTCCGTATTTGTCTGATTGTTGGAAATTCTACATTCAGTCCACATTTTCTTAATTTTTCTGCTGTTTACACAGCTAAAGCTCCTAAATTCTTATTGGACACACACTCTCCCTTTCCCCCTAAACCTATTGGTTGAAGTAAATTCGGTCCCTCTCCTATATATACGAGCACTTCTCCTGATTCAGAATTCTTTTTGCACTGAAGACGGTACGCTTAAAGCTACCGAAACAGCTGTATGCATCTTAAATATTTTTCTTTGCCGTTTTTGACGTAGCAGTTTATTCGGGTTTTACTACAATGGTAATGGTTGATATTTTTATTATAGAATTACGATACAATAGTTTAATTTATAAATATTACCTGCTCCAGCTCCAGAACCTGCGCTTATGCCGTATCCCGAACCAGCTCCAGCTCCAGAACCTGCACCAGCGCCATAACCTAAATAAATTTACAATCCCATTGAAATATAAACCTTAGATAATCACGTTAAATATTCATATTAAATTTCTGATGTAACTCTAATGGCCTTATTCACCGTTAACTTCAACTCCCGGTTCAATGTAAGAACTTGAAAAGCGCATAAAGGCAGAGTATAGCTTTCCAAGAAAGTTTGCCATCTGCTTTTGCCATCTAGCGCCAAAGTTTTCATATAATTTATGATTGGTCATTTTGTGTTAAAAAATCTGAAAATATCATTGCCGATAGATGGCAGATGCAATGCGTCAAACTTTGCTAAGAAGTTCCACCCTGACTTTATACGCTTTTCAAGATTTCGTGTTCAACCGTGACTTACAGTTATTGGTGAATACAGCCGTAAATGTTTAAAATACAAATGCCTTTTTTAAATAATGAAATACCTATTATTTTTTTAAGATGAAAGAGTGTAAATTCATTTAATTTATTAAGTAATGGTTAAAAGAATTTCTTCACATTTACTTTTTTAAATTACGTATGTAAAAATATTGTATTTGGGCAAACACTTTTTTATCACTCAATTTTTATACATCTTCCTGTTATATACACATGCACTGTAATATAAATGCACGTTCAATAAATTAATGTATAGATATTGAGATATAAATAATATACATATTTTAGCATTTTTATACGCATTCGTATTATACATATGTAGGAGACATACGTACTACAAATAATTAATAATAATACATCATGCGCTGTGATTGGTATTTACTACATATACGTAATTAGATATATCTTACACGTGTATTTTACAAACATCGCATACATATGCAGAACACACGTATTATATGTGCGTATCATTATAATAACAAAACACACATATATAACAAATACGATATCTGATTAGCAATGACACTACTGTAAAAAAATCACACTGGCCAGCAACAACTAATGTTTCGTTATTTCCTTCGCTACTAATTCCTCGAAATTCCACACCTAGATTAATGAAGAAGTATCATTAATTTTACGCATACTTTTTTAATAAATACTGAATGTTTTACACTTTTTTTGTAGCTGCGATAAAAATTAGATTAAAAATTATATTCATTTGTTTTAAAATAGCAATTAAAATTGATCAAGCTTTTGTAATCAACAGTTTTAAGAAATTGATTTAAATTGATGTTGAACAGTATTCTTAAAAACGTTAATAGTTAAATCTCTTGAAATGTCACCTGCAAATTGAAACATTTTAAGAGAAAAAGATACATTAAAAAATGGATAGAGTAATTCAGCTTGGTTTGAGGGTATCACCCTATGGTCATTTGTTGTTCATTAAAACGGTCATTTGTTGCTCATTAGACCATGGCGTACTGTTTTAAAGTAGTTTCTGAACCACTATGAACATCTAGGTCTGACCGGGATTTGAACGCCAATCCTTTAAACGCAAGGCTAGAACTCTAGACGTTCGGCCACCAGATGACCCCCCCCCCCCCCAAAAAAAAAAAAAAAAGCGTGACTTGTCATGTTATAAAATTTATCTAAATTAGGATAGTAAAATTATTTTTTGTTTTCCATAAAAGAGTTTTCTAATTTGTAATATGGAAAATCGATAGTCTAGTCTTGACAATTTCCAACAGATTTCAAAGTATTTATGACTTCAGATCATCTGCCATCTAATTTTTCTCAGTCAGATTTCCAAAAATAATATCCAAATATTTTTTGTATAGACTTGTAAACAAATTATTAATAATTATCAAACCGTTTCTATGAGTAATTTTCTTTATTGCATTTTGAAAATGTACCTTAATTTTATAACGTTTAGAGCATATAAATACGTTGAATTATGTTTAGAATTATATCTCTAAGACCGTGATGCATCAGAGTTATACTGTGCTTCACTGTTTGCAAATCAGCTTTGCTACATCTATTATTACGTTCTACAATAAAGCTAAACAATCTAAATAACCTATGTCATTTTCAAGAAACTCTTAGTTTAACAACGGAAATAAGAAAGCAGTGAGATAGGTCCATGAAGAACCAGATAAACGGAACCCGTAAATAATTATTAAACTTGACTAGAAATTGCTCAAACTGCATTGCATAATTGCATTACTGCATGCATGAGTAATTTCCACTTATGTTCCTCGTGCATCTGAGTTACTTTATGCAGCCCTGTAAAAAACCATTAACACTTATTATATCACATTCTATAGAAAACATGTTTTCTGCGTATAAATAACCGATGTTAATTATTTTATGTTATGTGCAAGATTAAGACATAAAATATGCTTCAAATCAATCCTCTAATCCACCGTAATGTAGTCTTCTAAAAGCCTTTTGTGAGTCCTGTTCAGAAACGACTAACGCTGTTTATGCAATTTTCAATTGGGAATATCGCTGAGTGAACATAAATAGCATATATCTATTTCAAGCATTATTAATATCTTTACAAAAATCAGAGCGCGAATAAATTAAGGTCATATGGAAAGTGCCAAAAATCATCATTAAATCGTCATTCAGAGACTGAGATGTTCTACCTTTAAAGCTAGAATAGGTTACAGGTTCGATCCCAGTTTGCGCTTGCCGGTCTAGTTGCTTTGTGTTTTCGCTTTTTTATTCTGAAACTCGAGTAAATATGGGCTAACACAACATTGAAAGACCCCCTCCCCAAGGAGAGCATTTCACCAAGCCTAGAACCTTGCCTTAACCGGTCGCCCTTAACCAGCACAATCGCAACAAACAACAACAATGTTGAAATGGTTAACCATAGCTTACGAATGATAGCTAATATAGCAAGTATAAATGAAGATTATTTAATAAGTGTAATCTAATTTTTCACTTTTAAAACAACCCATTAAGACATAGGAGGAAATGCGGAAATTTTCAGCTCAGCGAATTTTTCACTTAGAAGAATCAGAATTTTTTTCTTCTTAGACCAAGGGCAATACTATTCTAATTGCCGCCAGTACTGTGTGGTGGTTAGCGTTCCTGACTCCCACACAGTAA
Source organism: Salticus scenicus (assembly GCA_963930645.1). Classification (NCBI taxonomy): domain Eukaryota; kingdom Metazoa; phylum Arthropoda; class Arachnida; order Araneae; family Salticidae; genus Salticus; species Salticus scenicus. Next base: position 97,081,799 of record OZ005660.1, read on the forward strand.
GGTCCGGGTTCGAATCCCATACAAAGCATAGAATGAAGGCTTCGTCCTGTGTTGTCCCTGTTAGGGATAGCGATGGCCGCCCATTGATTGCCCCTTCACAATCGGCTCTGAATTTGGTGCATCCCCGACAAATGCTTAAGTAGCAAATGCTGCGCCATTAATATATGTATATATAAATATATTTTCCTAAATGTAAGTCATAAAAAAAAAAAAAAAAAACGTTTAAAAATTAAATTACGTGTTTTAATAATATGTATACAGCCCTTTTAGCAAAAACATTATAACTGAAATCTAGTCTTGATTTGAACCAATTTTGCAATTAGAAGTATGTATCTATGACAGTTAGTTTAAAATATAATTGCTGTAACATCTTTTCCGAACCCCCCACTATTACTTAATACTGCCTTTATCATGAATAATACAAATTCGGTAAAACGACAACGTAATGAATACGGGAACAAGTTTAAACAAATATAGAGAATGGATGAAACTTTCTAAAAATTTTAAGAATTTCGTTAATTGATGTAAATTATAAAATATCAATCCGTTCAAACTATCGACGAGATATTAGAGTACACTCCGGACTAGTAACATTTTCAATTCCCAAAATCCAGTCCCCAACATTCAACAATTCATTCGCCAAACCGACATCCCACCACCACCAAGTCAAGTTTCCTCTACCTTTGTTATCACTATTTTATTTTCGATTGGGTGTAAATTAAACATAAACTACAACCTACTCTAGCTGAAATGGTAAGCATTTAATGTTATGCATTAAATGCTTACCATTATGCAAGTAATGTAAGCATTACTTGTTATTGATTGAAAGCTGTTCTGTTTGACTTTTCTTTGGAGTTTAGAGGTGTGGTAAGAGGAACAAACCAATCAAATCATGCAAAATCCCAAGAACCAGTTACCAAGAAAGCGATTATCGCCAAAAGAAGGCGCAAAAACCGCAGTGATGGTCTGGGAATTTTTCTCCATAGCCAGTATAGGGAATGTGTACTAGTATATCTGCTCCATGGTTCAAACCAAGAATTTATCGAACAAATAAAAGAATTTGGCAACTAATGGGACGCTGTTTTTATGTAATAATTAATGCTTGTTAAACGTCTTCGGTTTAAAAACCCTTTACTTTAGGGAATAAACACTCATAGAATGTTATAATTTCCAGCCTTGTTTGAATGATAGAAATGTATGATAGCTTAACGGAAGTTTAAACTATGTTTTTAAGCAATTTAAAAATACTATGGTGCATGTATGTTAAAGATATAGTCTGGTGGGTAACACGACTTTCTCTTAACCAGAATTTAAATGCTGCGAAAGCAGATTATATGTTAAGGGGTAAGGCAACATGTGATATATATAAACAGGCTTTAAAAACAGTAAAAACTTCTAAAACATCTTTTTCTGATGTGTATGTTTCTGGTTGGGGAATCTATCGCTCTCCCAACTCCCCAATTGAACATAATGCATATATTCATAAAATTTTAAAGCTGCAATTAACTTTAAAATTTTATTCTGAATTAATTTCACAAATTTTACCCATACCTTTTCTTGAAACTTATCAATTTTGGTCAAACATTTTCAAGAAGCAACCCCATATGATTTTCAAAATGGTCAATTCGAATTTGTTGCAATTATTTGTGTTTACGTTATGCTAATGCAGCATATAGACAAATAAATAGCTAAAAAGATGATTTTATTATTCAGAGGATCTTAAAATAGTTAATTATAGCAAAATATCATCGTTAAAAACTGTTATTCTGTTTACCATATGATATGAGAAATTAATTATCATTCCAAAGCAATTTTCCTGAAAATTCTTTTGCTTACACTCAATAGAGAAGAATGTAGTCAACCAATTTTGTGTAGCTATGCATATTGTCTATAAATTACTTACACACCGCATAGTATACTTAAATTTAACTCAGTGTGACAAACATAACACGGGATGAACAGGAATTTGAGCATTTACAAATTATTTTGTGTTACCCAGTACACGAATGATAAATGCATTTCGTAAGATATTTTACACTAAACATGCTTTTTTGCATATAAAGCCAGATGTTCCATCCATTCTGTTTAGAGCAATCTAAGGATATTAAACTGTACTTTCCAGAAATTTTACACATATGCGTAATGTATTCAAATTCACTTGTACGTCGTTGCTTGCAGGCTATTTACTGCATCTCAAAAAAAGTTTAGTGAAATACCTTATATGATAAAAATTTAGCATACCGGGTTTGGATTTTATGCTACTATTTGTTCTTGAGGTATGTTAAAAACAGACACGGATTCGCGAAACCTTAAAACGTGAAAATATGATAAAAACTTAACTTCGAAAAATTGACCTAGAAACAATATGTTCTCTACCTTGATATGGGTAAGAAAAGTAATTAATCTTATTTATTACTCATTCGATTTTCTCTAACACCGCATTTTAATATTCCAGAAACAGATATTGCATACTAAGGGATAAGATAACGAATAATCTATATGCACCTAATTTAAAATAAATTGAAAAAAATTTAAGAACAGTTTTATTTTTGACTTGTGACATTCTGGGTCAAGGAAGCAAATGACACTTAAATCCCCCTTTAAGGCCAAGTACTCCAGTGCAGTCAGTCGGCCTTAATCATTGTACCAATAACTCTTTTAAATATACTACTTGCATTTAGAAAAACCTGGTGTGGCACTCACGCAACCTTCTCTTGCATTTCAATATTATAAACATGGACTGTTTAAGGGGTAAGATAACAAGAATTGTAAATAAATCTACGTTGAAAAGAATTTTAATAAGGTATACAAATAATTTTATTTGACAGTTTATTCTGTGTGAGGGGGCTGCCACCCCCTTAAACCCCCGTTTGAATATAGTACCTGCATTTACAGTGATATCAAGACTTAAATTTAAAAATTTATTCCAAGACTTAAATTTAAAAGTATATTTTAAGACTAAAATTTAAAAGTTTATTCGGACAACATTCCCACGCACCGCCATCATTCTCGATCAAGCTTTTCCAGTAGCAGCATCAAGGGTCTTCAAAACACAATATTTGAAATGCCTGAAATTATTTTGTTTTTAAATACGCTGATGGACACACATACAAAAAGTTCAACCGTTAAAATCTTGACTTATGTATTCAGGGAACCTCAAAGAGCGTAATTATACAAAAAGCAAACACTAAAAATTAAACTTAAAAAAAAAAAAATAATAATAATCAAAGCAGTCTTCGGGGACTGCCGATAGAAGTGAAAACTAAGTATATGATTCGGCACAATATTTGTAGCTACCCAAATTAAATGAACTAAGCCTTATATTAGGAAAAAATGTTGATTACTTATGAAATTATGTTAATTAGTAGCTGAGAAACAAAAGAAAACCGATTCAGGACACCTCAATGCGTGTAAATCAGGTGAAATATCGAATTCCACTTTTCATAATATAAAAGAACTTTAAAATATCTTTCGAATGATGTATTGAAAAGAATTTAATCATAATTAGAATTTGAAATATTGAAATTTTAAAATATTATAGCGACATCTGGCGGTAGAAATTTCTGTAAGGTACTGTTCGATTCCAACTCAACAAAGCTTTCAAATGATGTATTTCTAATGAAATTATTTTAATTAGTAGCTGAGATACAAAAGAAAACCCATTTAGAAAACCTCAAAACGTGTAAATCAGCTGAAATCACGAATTCCACTTTCGATAATATAAAAGTACTTTAAAATATCTTTCGAATGATGTATTAAAAATAATTTAATCATAATTAGAATTTGAAATACGCGTATTAAAATAAAATTTAATTTCGAATTAAAATGTAATTTTTTTCAAAAATCAATGAAATTTGAACTGCATCTATCCCCTGTGCTGTTAATGGCGCACAGAAAATTTGAAAGGATTTAGAAGAAAATTGAAGCATTTTGAAATTTGCAATTTTTATTCCTAGTAGAAAAACAACGTGATGTCAATTGGTAAAAAATATGTTTCTTCTCGACCAGACGGGGTGAATGGGTTGTCATGGTAACGAACAACTGCAGAATTTCTAAGCGTTCGCTGACGATGGCGCGAGTTCCATGATTTTTGTTCACCCAAAAGGGCTCAACGCGCTTAAAGAAGTTTTCGCTTCAAATGGAAAGCGTTCGCTGACGATGACGCGAGTTTCATGATTTTTGTTCACCCGAAAGTGCTCAACGCGCCTAAAGAAGTTTCACTTCAAAAAACTTTATTTCCCTCATGGGAAGGAAAATTAATTCTGAATTATTTTTTATTCCTAAACCGAATTCTTGGACATGGTAAAATTTAGTAAAGTATTTCCACCAATTATATTAAAAATAATAATAATGGTTTTGTTTGATTATTGTCAGATCTGTATGTCATCTATAAATTATGTAAACAAACCACACTGTGCATAATTAAATATAGTCCTATGTTAATCACACACACAGTCTGAAATGACCTTCAAGCAATTTTCGCAGCTTAGTCCCACTATATTCTAGTTCTTTTGGTTAGCCCTGTAAGCGAATTGTAAATGATTTTCAAATCATATTCTATTTTAGCTTGCTTTTATGCATATAAAATATATAATTTCATTTAATTCCGTTTAGTGCAACCTATCTATGTCAAACGGAACCTACCAAAAATTTCGCCCATAGACGTAATGTGTTTGAATTCTCTTGGATAGCTCTGTACTCGAACCGTTTGCTTGATCGCAACGAAATGTTTAGTGTAGATCCCTATATGATAGAGATTTCGAATACCGAGTTTGAAATTTCTGCTTCGTTTTGTTATTAAGGTACGCTGATAAAAGACGTGCAGCGACATACAGACACACAGACACTCACACACAAACCAATCGTTAAAAGCATTATTTTTATATTCAAGGGCCCTCAAAATGAGTACATATCACAAAAACTCAATTTCGAAAATTTGACCCAAAAGCAAAACTACCTCTATCATATATATAGGTACAAAAAAGTTAAAAAAAAAAAAAAAAAAAAAAAAAAAATTCAAAGCTGCTAATAATACCAAATAATCTGGTATGTCGCTAATACGACATTCTATTACTCAGCTCTTCAATACTATAAAAATAGACTGCAGATTAAGTCGTAAAAAAAATTTAGACAAAATAATAAAGATAAATCTGCTTTAAAAATAATATAAAATTGGTTTAGGAGCATTTTTTTTTTTTTATGCAATTCCGTATGAGCGGTGGTACCGGCAACTTCGACCACCATTCAGTTATAGTGCATGCATTTATTTATTTATTTTTTAATTCAAAACTAGTATTAATATGTTTTCAAACTGGTCATTCTTAATGAAATTCTTAACTGACAACTTAATACGAAATTTAAAACACCATATTTGAATTTCTTGCAGTTATTGTTTTTCAGTTACACTGATGAAAAATACATACACAGATCAAAGTTAAAAAATGGAATTTTGTATTCCGGGCATTTAAAAACGTGATAGCATACAAAAAACCAGAGTTGAAAATATAACTTCAAAAGATAATTTGTTTGCAGTATGGGTATGAAAAATTAAATTTCTTTCCTGAAGTATGTTCGTCGACATAGTAAAATGTAGCAAATCACTTCCATGGATTCCATTGAATAGAAAAGAAAATTTAGCTTAATTTTTTTGTAGCCCAATATATTGTCTATAAACTACATGCACATCACATTAGGAACTTAAAATTACACTGCACTTTCTAGAAATTTCCCCATAGTGGTAATTTATTTAAACTCTCTTGGATGTCCCTGTAGCGAAACCTATTTGCTTGATCTCAACGAAAAGTTTAATATAGCATCCTTAAATTATACAGATTTAAATTAGCGAGTCGGACTTCCTGCTACTATTTGTTCTCGGGTATGCTGATAACAGACACACAGACAGACAAGTTGACACATATTTTCAATAATGTACCGTTTTAGAGGAACGTCGATAGTTTGGACTTCATTAATCAAAATTGTATCAAGCTAGTGTTGTAGAACGTCAAAGTGTAAAAAAAAGATAATAAACAACAATTAAAATATTTAAATATAAATTTTTTAAGTTACAGAATTCTGATAAAAGGTCATTATTTAAAGAAAAGAATAATTTGCAAAATTGAGTATATTAATAATTTAAATTTTAATATGACTGTATAAATTTTAGATTAATTGATAAAAATTTACCTGCTCCACCTCCGAAACCAAAGCCTGTTCCATAGCCTGATCCAAATCCAAAACCGGCACCTGAGCCATACGCTGCACCAGCTCCAGCTCCAGCTCCAGAACCTGCACCAGCTCCCACTCCGCCTCCAAAGCTTTGTCCAAAACTTGCTGTAGAACTTGATGCTGCGGAAGCAGATGAACTTACCTCATTCAAATTAGCTTGCGAAAACATGGTTATGAGTTCCCGCATTTCATTGATGAAACCTTGATTTACGCTACCTGTCGTCTGCAAAAATGCATCGGACATTGCATTTGCAATTGCATCAGTTTGACTACCTAAATTGGCTCCTCCTTCAGTCACTGCGATTTCAGCGATAGAGGAAGCGAATGCCATATTTAGGGCTTGAAGAATCGATTTTGAGCTTTTACCTGATCTGGCCATTTTGTCGATTGAAGTCGTCATTGTGTCAGAAATCGCATATATATCACCTATCTGACCTGAGGAAAAAGCTCCCGATTGAGCCACCGAATCCACGAATCTATACATGAATTTTTCTGCCAACTGTGGACTCGACCATGGTGTGACAAATTGCCCATAAGAAATATCAGCAAAAGTTGCTAGTACAACTAGCATTAGAGGAATCGCAATGTAAGTTGAAGAACCCATGTTGAAAAGCTTGGAAACTCCGAACTTGTGTACTTTCTGGCTAGATATCTTGTTCTTTTATACTTAATTTGTCGTGACAGTCTTGCAGCTTGATCAATATTTGTCTTAGGGGTGGTTCTATGCGCGTGTCAAACGCACACAAAAGTCATGCGATTTCTCGCTATTGACGTCAATTGGTTTCATAACGCTGTCTAATCTGAATCAACACCACCTGCTGCAGTTGCTGCCTACGTATGACCTTAATTCGTCTTTCACAAGCATCCAATTTTTCTTGAAATTTTAATTATCATTCTAACTATATTCAATTATTTTTAATATTTTTCCGTTTGATTGTAAATTAATTTTAAAGTTGCAGCCAAACACAGATTTTTAAAATAAAAGCGTTAAAAAACCAAAATCAACATAAGGACTACAAATCTAAGGAATACAAATCTAAAAATTGCATTAATAACTTAAACTAAAAACTGAGAAGAAATAAAAAGATAGTTTTATGCATTAAAATTTTAATTAATTGAAATATTTCATTCGTTTTAAAAAGTTTTCATGTATTTTTAAAATCTGACTTGGCAGAGATACTCCAGCGATTTGGCCTATATCGAATTTGTTATGCACTGCACGGGTTCGATATATTTCCGACATATTGCTTTTAATGTCTAATGTAAATCCAGATGTCAAATGGAACCCTTCAAAGTAATTTTTGTTGTTTCCATTTTAATAAGTACCTGATATCACAAATTTTCTTTATGTTTAATAATTAAACCAAAAAATTTTAAATCCCAAAAATTCTAACAAATGTCATCAAATTTAAAATACTTAGACTTAAAAATTCGAAAGGAAAAGAAATCCGTAGCCACCACGAAAACATTCTTCTGTATTTTCTATACAAATTCCCGCAGTACATAACATTCCTCAGTACATGGTTTTCCATGATGAATGCAGACGATTTTGATCGATTTATGATCGAAAGATTTTACGATTTTAATCACAGAGAAGTTTTTCTAAATGTCCAAAGAAAATCAATTTCAACAAATACCTAAAAAATGGTTTTTGTTTTTCTCGTACACATATATATAGCAGAGAATTATTGTTTTGGGGTGTTTTTTGTTATATTTACACGTTTTGAAATATGGATCCAGAATTCATATTTTTAGCTATTGGTCTGTGTATGTATGCCTATGTGACTCTTACCTGCATATCTCAAGAATAGTTAAAAGCAATATGTCAAAGCTCAGTATGTATATCTGTATCATAGAGTGTTGCTATGCTAAACTTTTCGTTGAGATCAAGCAAAGAGTTCATGAACAGGGGCATCAAAGAGGATTCAAATACATTACGTCTATGGGCGAAATATCTGGTAAGTACAGTAAAACAATCTTTAAACTTCCTTAAATAAAATGAAAAGAACATAGTATTTAATATGCATAAAAGCCTCTTTTTTGTAGGTTGTGGTATGGAAATTATTCATGATTCATGTACAAGGCTACCCAAGGTATTTGGTTATATTGGAGGTATACTTGGAAATTGCTAGAAGTGTATTTCATTTTGTGTTATGTATTTTTCATATAAGACTAATTATAAGTACGCAATGTAATGTGTACTGAGTTTATTGAAAATATACAGGGCCAACCAAAATTAAGCTAAACATTCTTTTCTATTGAATGTAAATGATGAAGTGCTTTGGTTCATTTCACTAATTCAAATAACACTGCTCATACAGGAAGGAAAATGAATTTTTCATACCGATATTCTACGGAAAGTTTTTTTTTTTTTTTTTTTTTTGGAAAGTAATTTTCAATTCTGGAGTTTTGTATGATATTACGTTTTCAGGTTTCCTGAATACAAAATTAAAATTTTTAGCGGTTAATTTGTATATCTGTCTGTTATCAACATAACTTAAAAGCAAAGAGCTGCAGGAAAATCAAATTTGTTATTTTGAAATGCGTATGTAGTTGCCTCTTGAAAAGTTGATCAAAATTGGCAAGTTTCAAGACAAATTAATAAAAGAATATTATTTTTAACACTTTCTAACAAGGTTGACTTCGGTTTGCCTGTCTGTCTGTCTGCTGGCTGTCTGTCTGTCCGAGCTCTAACTCCCGTAAATATTTATGGAATTTCTTGAAACTGATATATGTTATTCAAGTTCAAAATCGGACGTTCCCTATTGAAAATGGACTTTATACCTCTACTGGTTTGTGTACAGGGACACCCGAAAATATTTCAAAGCATTGTGTTCTATGAGAGGTATTTCTATAAACCATATATTCATACCTTTAGTGTAGACATATAATAATGAAGTTGAAATATGTTATTCAAGTTCACTATCGGACGTTTCCTATTGAAAATGGCGTTTATACCTCTACTGTTTTTTTGTACAGAGACACCCGAAATTATTTCAAAGCATTGTGTTCTATAAGAGGTATTTTTATAAACAATCTTTTTTATCTCTATACTGTAGACATATTTTAATGAAATTGAAATATGTTATTCAAGTTCACTATTGGATGTTTAATGTATAAAATGGAGGAAATGCCACCATCGTTTTATGTACAGGGACGCTCAAAATATTCCAAAGCACTGCGCTTTATGACAGACATTTCTATAAATCAAATTTTAATAACATTACTTTCCACGAAGCTTTAGGAAATTGAAATATGTTATTTATATGCACAAAAGAAGGCTTTGCATGGAATATAGCATGATTAGCATTAGATTTACAGGGTGGCACAAAAATATCCAGTTATATTAAGAGGTATTAATAAAAAATGCTAAAATTGTACTTTCGTTTACGTTAAGAGTTTTTAGCACTTTCTAGCATTTTTTAAGTGTGAATATGATTTCAATTTTGTGTATCTGCAGTCCGTCTGTCTGTCTGCCTGTCTGTCTGTCCGAGCTCTAACTCCCGTAAATATTTATGGAATTTATTGAAACTGATATATGTTATTAAAGTTCACTATTGGATGTTTCCTGTATAAAATGAAAGAAATACTACCACCGGTTTATACACAGAGACACTCAAAAGTATTTCAAAGCATTGCGTTCTATGAGAGACATTTCTATAAATCAAATTTTAATAACTTTACTTTCCACGAAGATTTAGGAAATTGAAATATATTATTTGTATGCTCAAAAGAATGCTTTGCATAGAATATAGCATGATTGGCATTAGATTTACATGGCGGTACAAAAATATCCAGTTATATTAAGAACTATTAATAAAAAATTGCTAGAATTGTACTTTAGCGTTTTTAACACTTTCTAACAATTTTTAAGTGTGAATATGATTTCAGATTTGTGTATCTGCCTGTCTGTCTTTCCGAGCTCTAACTCCCGTAAATATTTATGGAATTTCTTGAAACAGATATATGTTATTCAAGTTCACTATCGGACGTTCCCTATTGAAAACGGAATTTGTACGTCTACTGGTTTGTGTACAGGGATACCCGAAAGTATTTCAAAGCATTGTGCTCTATTAGAGGTATTTCTATAAACCACATTTTCATACATTTACTGTAGACACATATTAATGAAATTGAAATATGTTATTCAAGTTCACTATCGGACGTACCCTATTGAAAATGGAGTTATACCTCCACTGGTTTCTGTACAGGGACACCCGAAAGTATTTCAATGCATTGTGTTCTATGAGAGGTATTTTTATAAACCATATTTTCATACCTTTACTGTAGACATACCTTAAGGAAATTAAAATATGTTATTCATGTTCACTATTGGATGTTTACTGTATAAAATAGAGGAAATGCCACAATCGGTTTATGTACAGGGACACTCAAAATTATTCCAAGGCATTGCGTTCTATGAGAGATATTTCTATAAATCAAATGTTAATAACATTACTTTCCACGAAGATTTAGGAAATTAAAATATGTTATTTATATGCAGAAAAGAATGCTTTGCTTGGAATATAGCATGATTAGCATTAGGTTTACAGGGTGCACAAAAATATTCAGTTATATTAAGAGGTATAAAAAAAAATTCTAAAATTGTACTTTCGTTTACATTAAGAGTTTTTAACACTTTCTAGCATTTTTTAAGTGTGAATATGATTTCAATTTTGTGTATCTGCCTGTCCGTCTGTCTGTCTGCCTGTCTGACTGTCCGAGCTCTAACTACCGTAAATATTTATGGAATTTCTTGAAACTGATATATGTTATTCAAGTTCACTATCGGACGTTCCCTATTGAAAACGGAGTTTATACCTCTACCGGTTTGTGTACAGGGACACCCGAACGTATTTCAAAGCACTGTGTTCTATTACAGGTTTTTCTATAAACCATATTTTCATACATTTACTGTAGACATATATTAATAAAATTGAAATATATTATTCAAGTTCACTATCGCACGCATCCTATTAGAAATGGAGTTTATACCTCTACTGGTTTGTGTACAGGGACACCCGAAAATATTTCAAAGCATTGTGTTTAATGAGAGGTATTTCTATAAACCATATTTTCATACCTTTACTTTAGACATATCTTAATGAAATTGAAATATGTTATTCGAATTCCTTATTGGATGTTTCCTGTATAAAATGGAGGAAACACCATCACCGATTTATATACAGAGACACTCAAATGTATTCCAAAACATTGCGTTCTATGAGAGGTATTTCTATAAATGAAATTTTAATAACTTTACTTTCCACGAAGTTTTAGGAAATTGAAATATGTTATTTATATGCACAAAAAAAAAAAAAAAAAAAAATGCTTTGCATAGAATATAGCATGATTAACATTAGATTTACAGGGTAACACAAAAATATCCATTTATATTAAGAGCTATAAATAAAAAATTGCTAGAATTGTACTTTCGTTTACTTTAAGCGTTTTTAATACTTTCTAACATTTTTAAGTGTCAATATGGTTTCAGTTTGTGTATATGTCCATCTGTCTGTCTGTCTGTCTCCCCGCGCTCTAACTCCTGTAAATATTTATGGAATTTCTGGAAACTGATATATTTTTTTGAAGTTCACTGTTGGATGTTCCATATTGAAAATGGAGTGAATATCTCTTCTGGTTTGTGTACAGGGACACCCAAAAGCAGACTAAAGCATTGTGTTCTATGAATGTTATTTTTATAAATATTTTCCCTATAGAATGTTCCCCATTTAAAATGACATTAATAGGTCCTGTACAACTAGTTTGTTTACAGGAACAACAACAACAGCAAAAATGCCAATGCATTACGTTTTAGGACATAATTTTTTGAAGGTTATAAAAGTCTTTCTACTGCAAAAATCATAAAAATATTGAAATGTATTGTTAATATTCTAAAATTATGTTTTGTATAAAATAGAATATGATATGATTACCTTTCTGATTTACAGGGCTACACTAAAATATTCAGAGAGATCAAAAGCTGTAATTATAATCTAATGGCTGTATTTTTTTTTTTTTTTTTTTTTTTTTTTTGCGTTAAGCCTTTTTAACACTTTCCAAAGATTAATTTTAAAATCAATTTGTCTATCTGTATATTTTTCAGTCCTTCTGTCTGTTGTGTTATAACGTACGCAAACAACATTAAAAGTTATTCGATACAACAATTACGTACAGTTGGAAAGTGTTACTAATCAATGCGTACTGCATGATTTTTCTTCCTTGTTTTTATATAAATTTCGACGCTACAATCGAACGGGGATTGAGAGGGGCGGTAGCGTTCTTCACACAGAATTGTGTGTCAAAACTAACTGTTACTAAACCTATTTTAGTTTATTTATACACTAGACAAAAATGTATTATCTTGTCTTATTGATTTTGTGTCGTAATCTGCAATCTATTTTTTTAGTGTTGAAATACAGGGTGAGAGAAAGTCTTGTGAGTGACACACCAGATTATTTTTAATGAATTCTGATAATTTTGTTTCAAATTATCGCAGATCTTTGGTTTAACCATTCGTTTTAAAGATATTGAAGAGAATCAGGAATAAAACCCATATTGTAACTTTTTATTTACCGAAAGGGAGGTAATTTTTACTTTCCCTTACACATTTATATGGATCAGAAAATATTGTTTTGAGGTCAAATTTTCTAAAATTAGTTTTTGTTATAGTTACATATTTTGCGGTCTTCTAAATTCGAAAAACATGTTTTAGCGATTTGTCTGTGTGTTTGTTATTAGCATATCTCAAGAATATATAGTATCAAAAAGTCCAAACTAAATATTCTAAATCTGTATCATATAGAAATGCTACAGTAAACTTTCCTTGAAATCAAGCAAATTAGGTATGTGCATCGATATCAAAGAGAATTTAAATACGTCTAAGGGGCGAAATATTTTATCAGTACAGTTTAGCTTCTATAGGCTGCACGAAACAAAATAAACTGAAAAAATATTTTTTATATGCTTAAAAATATGTAGTATATGGCATTAAAATCGTCCGCCATTCGTTTACAAGGTACTAGAATATAGTGGGAGTATGCTCGAAACTGATGAAAGTGCTTTTCAGGTTATGCTGCGTGTCAGTGATGCCAGATGGTCGAAAATTATTTCCCCAAACAGGTCTTCAAATTTCCCCAAATCAGGGTTTTTTTTTTCGAAAAAATCCCCAACTTGATTTTTATTAGAAAAAAATTTCAAAAAAAAAAAAAAAATATCAAGCAGATTTAAGTGGATTTAAGCTCAGATTTTTTCCCAAATGAAGGCAATTAAAAAAAAAAAATCCCCAAATAACAATAATGCTATTGAAAATCCCTGGTAGCAGGGATTTGCCAATATTGACAGAAAGTTGGTGAACTCCCCAGATTTGTCCCCAAAAGTTTTAGAATTCCCCCCCCCCCCAAAAAAAAAGGGCCCCACAAACATTTGGTCCTCAAAATTGTTCCCAGAAGCCTCAAATATCCCCAAAATGGGGACAAAATTCTCAATCTGGCATCACTGCTGCGCGTTATCAAAGAAGATTAGATTTTATTTAAGTACACAATGTGGTGTGAATATCATTTATTAACGACATGCAGGGCTACTAATAATTAAGTGCAAACTTTCTTTGCTATGGAATGTAATTCGTGGAAGTGCTTTACTATATTTTATTATGTCCAGAAAATCTATCAAGCATGAATAATAATTCCTCTTACCCATATGCTAAATAAAGTATTTTAATGTTAAATTTTTAGTACTTATCTTTGTATAATTACGCGTTTGTATGTTACCTGAATAATAAAGCCTATTTTTTAACTGTTGATCTTTGTGTGCGTCTGTTATCAGCGAATAATTTAAAAACAAATAAATGCAGGAAATTCAGAAATTTTATCTTGAAATTCATATAATGTTGGTATTTGTAAATTTTGATCAAGATTGATAAATTTCAAGAGAGAGTGCAGGTGTAATCCGTCTGAGCAATTTGGTATAAACATTTAAATTTAATAACGGTCTTGTATTTTGTATAAATATAAGTACGAGGTCTGTCCAATAAATACGCGAACTGGTGCCATCTGTCGACCATGACGCGGATTATAGCCTCGCTCACTAGCGGTGATAGTTAGCTGAGACCCCATGAACCAGTGCACGGCGGATCGTCGAACTGTGCGTATTGTGCCAGCTGTGTTAGTTTCTGTTGTCCTTGTTTTTACTGTGTGTCGAAAATGAAAATTGACGAAAATAATAAATTTTTTTTCTTACAGTTCTCAAGCGTTTGAGAGACGCGCGTCGTGTGCGACGAAATTTGACTCAAGGCGATGGATGGATCCTTCACCATGACAATGCATCTGCACATTCAGCATCGATTGTTCGAAAGTTTCTGTCAAAAAATTCAATCACCATCCTTGGTCATCCTCCTTATTCGCCAGACCTCGCCCCATGCGACTTTTTTTATTCCCAAAATGCAAAAATGTGATGAGGAGACGTCAGTGGGAAGATATGGACACAATAAAGCAAGAAACGACGAGAAAACTAAAAGGCCTGACTGCCGAGGACTTCCAAGGGTGCTTTGAACAATGGAAAAGAAGATGGAATAAGTGCATAGCAACGAATAGAGAATACTTTGAAGGGGACAAAATCGGTGTAGACTAAATTTTGCAAAATAACCTTTTTATGGCCTTAGTTTGCGTATTTATTGGACAGACCTCGTACTATATTAAAAGGGGTTATTGAGAAAAAGAAGCTCGCGTCATATAGAGCTGCATACAAAATAAACATGTTGATAAACCTAGGCTAATAAAAATTATTTGTTATCTTACCTCATAATCTGCAACCAGTCTTTATAGCATTCAAACGAAGGATAAGCGAAATTCGTGTGAGCGCCACATCTTATTATATATTCCAGTTTACTTTTACTATTACCAATATTTCTTGTTAATTTTACAACCATTCCTTAAAAATATTTCTCGTTATGTACATTTTTATTACATTTATTCTATAGTGTCATGTAAAAATTCTTTAAAAATTCGCAATCGCAGCGCCACCTGATGAGTGATTGATCAACACCAATGTACAACATCAATGTAGTCAGCACCAATTTAGGTCGAAGACCAACTAAATGCCAATTTGTTTGAATTTTGTTCATTGATTCGTCGTTCAAAAAATTTGTGGTACATACAGACAGACATTTTCTACAAATGGTCAAATCGTGTTCAAGACAACCCCAAAAACGTGTAAATCCATTGAAAACCAGAATTTTTTCACGAATACTTTCTTGTTATGTATATAGGCGAATGTAAAAAGATGTATTATGAAGACGTATTTCTTCTAAAATTCATCATACTAAAAAAAAAAAAAATTGTAATAATCCAAGAAATACAAGTTTACGACTTAAATTATTACAGCTAGTTAAAAAGATATCAACTTAAAACCAAAAGTGAGTACAAGAAAAGCGACTCTACGTGATCCTAAAAATAGTCGGCCTGTGGCCGCCAACTGTCTGCAGCGATTGACGCAAAATAAAGCCAGCAGTATCAAGATAGGTTAAAAATAAACTTTAAAATTTAAAATTATATATAACCGCTTGAAACGAGGATTTTAACGATTTCAATTTCATTATTATTATTACTATTACTTATAATGGGATAAAAACAAAAAAATAGATTTTTTTTAATTATTATTATTATTCGTTTAAATAAAATAACCAACGAAGCCAGAAGAGGCTTCTCGTTTAACATTAATTTTAATTTTCATGAAAATAAAGGAATGTTTACTTATATTTAAATGTATATATTTTATAACCGTAATTTTTACTTTCTCTTACCCATAGGGTCGAGAAAGTATTGTTTTAAGGTAAAATTTTCGAACGTGAGTTTTTGTTATATTTACATGCTCTGAGGTCCCCTGAATACGAAAATCATGTTTTTAGCGGGTGGTCTGTGTGGCTGTCTGTCTGTCTGTGTGTTTGTTATCAGCACATCTCAAGAACAAATAGTAGCAGAAATTCCAAACTCGGTATTCTAAATGTGTATCATATAGGGATGCTACAGTAAGTTTTTCGTTGAGATGAAGCAAATGGTTCGTGTACAGGGACACTCAAAAGTATTCAAATGCATCACGTCTATGGGGGAAATTGCAGGTAAGTAGAGTTTAACATCGATAGACTGCACTAAACCAAATGAAACTAATATATATTTTTTATAATAAAGATATTCAACTGGGAAAAAAAATTGTGTATGTAGGAGCCTCGCCTCCCCTCCCCCCCCCCCGACGGGGATGTCCCCCCTCGAGGGGGAGTAAATTTTCATGATGGTTATTTTTCAAAAGAGCTCGCCAATACCTTTAAAACGAATGGTTGAACCATGGATCTGCGATAATTTAAAATAAAGTTATCGATTGTTTTGATTTTGAAAAAAAAAAAAAAAGAAAAAAAAAAAATTCTTTTTTAGTGTTATACTTCTTCTTTAATATGGAAAATCATCTGCATTATCATAAAAGATAATTTTTTTAAATAATAATTTTAATACATTATTTTTTAAAAACAGAATTATTTTGTAATAACCGAATTAAATTCTATATAAATGTAGGTGCATTAATGAAACGGGGGGTTGAGGGGGGCGGTAGCCCCCCCTCACACAGAACTAATTATCATATAAAACTCTTCCGAAGCCTAATTTGAATTGTTTAACACAGGTTTACATAACAGTACTCGTTATCTTACATCTTAATCTGCAACCTGTATTTATAGTATTAAATTTCAGAGTAAGAGAAAGTCGTGTGAGTGACACACCAGATTATTTTAAATATTTTAGACATTTTTATTTAAATATTTTATCATTTACACTATAACCAAGCTTAACCTAAACACCACCTACAGCAACCCTTTTTAAGATTCATTTGACAAGAAAGCAATCAGGTAAAAAAAACAGGAGCGAAAAATCATGCGGAACGCATTGATTATTAACTTTTTCCGCCTGTATGTGCTATTGAATCATATAACTTTCAAGGTTCTTTGCCTACATTATCACACAACGGACTCGCAGAAGGACGGAAACACTAAAAGACATACCGATATTCTAATTGAATTCATAATAACTCTTAAACATGGTTCGAAAGTGTTAAAAATGCTTAACTCAAAAAGAAAATGCAGCCCTTAAGTTCTAATTACAGCCATTAATGTATCTGAATACTTTAGTGTAGCCCTGTAAATCTGAAGGTTAATCATATCATATTCTATACAAAACATTTAGCATTTTAGCATTTTAACAATAAATTGCACTTCCTTTATGATTTTTGCTGTAGAATGTTATTTAAATTTGATTTATAAAAATGTCTGTCCTAAAAAGACGGAATAAATTGTCTTTTTTTTCTGGGGGGGGGGGGGAGGGGGCACCTATTATAGCCATTTTAAATAGAAAACCATGGTGAACTTGAATAACATACAACATTTTAAAGAAATTCTGAAAATATTTACGGACACTAGAGATAGGCAGGCGGACAGATAGACAGGTGGACAACCAGACAGACAGATACACTAATTCAAATCACATTCACTCTTAAACATTGTTAGAAATTGTTAAAAACGCTTTATGTAAGCGTAAATGCAATTCCAGAAAATTTCCAGTAATAGCCGTTAATGTAAATGAATATTTTTGTGTGGCCCTGTAAATATTATTGCTGATCATGCTATATTCTATAGAAAACACTCTTTTGTGTATATGAATAACATATTTCAATTTTATAAATTTTGTATGAAGTAAAGGTATTAAAACATACTTTATAGAAATACCTCTCATAGAACACAATGTTTTGGAATACTTTCGGGTGTCCCTGTACACAAACCAGTAGAAGTATTCAGTCCATTTTCAATAGGGAACATCCGATAGTGGTATTGAATAACATATATCAGTTTTAAGAAATTTCATGAATCTATACGAGAATTAGAATAGGCCGTCAAACTGAAATCATTAGCACTTTTCAACCTTCTAACTACTGTATTCTCCAATAACTTTGGCTCCCGGTCGAACACAAAAATTCTGGGGACAATTTTGGAGACCAAATGTTTGTGGAGACTTTTTGGGGGAATTCTAAAATTTTTGGGGACAAATATGGGGAGTTCTTCAACTTTCTGTCAATACTGGCAACGTAATGATTTATCCCTACGACCTGAGACTTTCAACAGCTTTATTGCTATTTGGGGATTTTTTTTTTTTTATTGCCTTCATTTGGGGAAAACTCTGAGCTTAAATCATACCAAAATCTGCTTGACTTTTTTTTTTTTTTTTTTTTTTTTTCATTTTCCCTTTTTTAATAGAAACAAGTTGGGGAATATTTCGAAAAAAATCCCTGATTTGGGGAAATTTGAAGACCTGTTAAGGGGAAATAACTTTCGACCATCGGGCATCACTGTATAGGGCCATTCAAAATTGAGTGAGTACATTCTTCTCTACTGGATGTAAATGAGAACATGTTTTACTAAACTTTAGCAAGACCAAGAAAATGTTTTTGGAATAATAATTACTTTTTCATACCCGTATGGTTAACAAAGTAACAACTGAGATTCCAAATTTCAACGCTGATTTTTAGCTGTAATTACATGTTTGGCGTCTCCTGAATACTAAAATCATGACTTTAGCGGTTTATCTGTGTATACGGCTGGTATCACCACAGTTCAGAATCAAATAATTGCAGTAAATTCAAATTGGGTATTTTGGAAATTATTTGAACTTATCACTTGAAAAATTTGACCAAGATTAGTATGTTTTAAAGAGTCGTGGGGATGAAAATCGTCTGCGTCATTTGGAATAAACATATAAATTTAATGAAAGCATAATTTTTTAGGAATATATGCAGCATGTGAAATCGGCGGACAATTGAGAGACGAAGTAACCGCCCTTTCAATGAAATATGTATCAAATAAAACTTTCTAAAACTGCTTACCACTATTTTTAGAGTACGTTTATAAACAGTAGGGGAGCGTGGGGCGGGTTGTAACAGTTTTTAGAAAGTTAAATATATTGTGAAACATATTTACGTTTTCCTGTTTATAATTGCTGTTTTCCATAGCATACGTAATCATCTATCATATTCATAAAAACAACTTTCGTTAATATTGCTAGTTTTAGCACAAAAAAATATTTTTTAAAAATATTTGCCTGTTATAATTTGCCCCGAATTTGGGGCTAATTGTAAAACACGTGGGCCAAATTGTAACGGATACAAAGGGAACCCTAACAATAAAAACGACATTTTTTCAAAATGTTTTCCGTTATCAATCATTTATTAATGTATTAAAAAATGCAATTAATAACCAATATTAAACTATAACCTTCTTGGTATAGTAACAATGAATTACATCAAATGGATTATAGTAAAATAAAGCGAAATTTAAAGATAAAATCAACATAGAACTCAATCTTAGTCAGAGTTGAAATTAATTCAAGCAAATGATATTTTGTTCCCTCTCATGCATTTAATATGTACTCACATTTTTCAAATCAAGCATTATACCGTAGCCTCCTAAACTAGATGCCTTCCGCGTGGCTCGGAAACTTGGCAAGTTCTTGCAGTTTACTGTATTGGGCCCTAAACTTCTTCATAAACGTTTATTTATTTATTTGTTTACTCTCCAACACCTACTGCCAAATTACGTAATAAGTTTGTCGAACATTATTTTTCTTGATTTGTTGTTTTAATATTTTCAAACAAAGTCCCAAAGTATTTGTGCACAAAGTTCCGGAATATTTTTATTCGGTTGGTTTTTCTGTGCGTCTATTTGTCCATGCTTTTATTTCCGTAAATATTGTTTAGAAAATCTTGATACTGATATGTGTTATTCATGTTTACAGTGAAGGTTCCCTATTAAAATTAGTACGTTGTGACCACCACAAAATTTTCTTTTGTATGTTCCTAAAAAAAAAAAAATCACGTTGTACAAATCATTTATTATTATCTGTATTACTATGTCATGATTTCTATCGAAAATAGTTTAAACAGGATTAAGAAATTATAGGGGTTGCAGTAAATAATTCCAGTACATTACAGTTTAAGAGAAATATTTCTTTCAAGCATATCTAAAGATCTTTTTTTATTTCACATTACATAAAGTAATTTAGAGTTACAAATGTCTGTTTTATGTTGAACATGGTAGCGAGAGTATAAATACGTAGTTTATGCTGCCATACAAAAACATTCAAATACATATATCTCACGAACCAATGTGCGAGATTTCAGAATAAATTTATATACGATTAAAGCTGATCTTAAATTCCTGTCTAACTAATAGGGTCAGGTGGGGAAATGTAGGGAAATGGTGTAAATTGAGTATACTTAAAACAATTGTTACATAATTAAAATATTACAGTGTTTTATTTATTTATTTTTTTATTTATTAGATAGATACAAATTATTTCTGCTACAAAAAGAAATAGTGGCAATATGAAAATTATCGTTTTTAATTAAAATTTTCTTTTGCGTAGAACATATGGAATGTATTACTCTTATAAACTTCTCTTTACCTCTTTTTTATAGCAAAATTGTAAAATATTTTGAGAAAAATAAGAAGCTGAAGATATCTATGAACGGATATTCACCTAAATTTAAGTTAAATTTATTGTGTTTCGTATTCTATAATACATTTTATCATGTGGGGTAAAGTGGGTATAGCATTAGGCATCACTGTCTGACTAATTAATAAGGAATTATATGGATCATTGTCACGAATTACACTTGTGGCCATTGTATAAGTATTGTATCTTTTGAAGGGTTGTGCTTTAAAATTTACCCCAAAACAATTTCTGCTTGTTTCTGTAATTTATGATGCTTGCACAATTCTTTCATCTTTGTGCACCCCTTTTTAGCACGTATTAATGCAAATTTTAAAAAATCTTCCTCTTGAATTAATTATTTAATTTAATTACGGAATTAATCAGGAACATCTCATAGTAAACTTAAATAATATATATAAATTTCAAAGAATTCCGTGAATATTTACAGGAGTTAGAACCAGGCCCCGTTTAACTTCAAGTGAAGCCCGGGGCACACATACTTTCTTGGGTCCCCACCATTCACCTCTTCACACTAAAAAAAGAAGAAAAATCTATTACGATATACAGTGAAACTTGAATAATTCGAATTTTTTACTCCGACCCTTGAATTTTGTATTAAAATAATGTTAAAAAATCATGGATAATTCGAATTCTGTTTTGGATAATTCAAATTTTTTATACGATTACCTTTAAAATATTACAGTAAAATTTGTTCCCGAGATTTTTCTCAGCTAAAGTTGCATTATTTTTTTTAACAGTCTTTTAAGAGAAGGATAAGGAAATACAAGAGTATTTCCTATCTAGTGCATCAGAAGTTATGGTCCATGTACATGAACTTTGAGGGGTTTTTTAATTGAAAGTCATGTCTAATGTAGAAGATTCTATTTTTGCATCAATTGATAGGCTGCAGGCATATGCTATGACACAAAGATTGTACTTAAAGAAGCAGTCAAAAATATCTGACTATCTTTTAAAAAGTGTTGAATAATTAAGCTCTTAAAAATATATATTGATTTAAATGGGAGGGGGGGGTGAATGTAGCAGTATTCTTAGATATAAAGTTTATGTGTTAAATCCTTGATCGTAGAGTTTTATTTATTTTTTTATTTATCTCTTCTTTTTGACAAAATAATATATGTAATTCGAATTTTTGGATATTTCGAATTTTTCTCTGGCCCCTTCAACTTCGAATTATCAAAGTTCTACTGTATATGCATTTTAAGCAGAATTTGTTGAATCAAATATACGAAAAAGGAATTTTAGGACTCCCTTCTGCTCTGCCCTTAGGGATGTGCTCCGTGTGCCCTTGCAATAATCAGTTTCTAGACAGAACGCAGACAGACAGACGGAGAGTCAGAAGTATAAAAAGACATGCAGGTAGGCTGACAGAATTCATAATCACTCTTAAACATTGTTGAAAAGTATTAAAAACGATTAAAAAAATTGAAAATCCATTTTCAGCAATTTCCGATTTTGCTCTTAATCTATGCGAATCTTTTTGAATGGCCCTGTAAATCTTAATGCTAATAAAATTATATTTATAGAAAACTTTTTTTTTTTTTTGTGCACATAAATAATAAATGTCAATTTCATTATAACCTCTGCAAAATAAAGATATTAAAATGCTGATTAAAAAATATATTTCATAGAAAGCAATGCTTTGAAATTCTTTCAGGAGTCCTTTTACATAAATCATTGGTAGTACTTTCTTCATTTTCAATCAGGAGCATCCCACAGTGAACTTAAATAATATACAGTAGAATCTCGTACAACGCGCTTCCACAAAACGCGATTTCGTATAACGCGAAGAAAAATCTGCGACTATTACTCATACAATCATAGATATAGTAATATATATATATATATATATATATATATAGATCTATCATCCCCATGTTATCGAGCAAAAAAATTTCATGCCGAAAAAAAGTTCTAAAATCAGCCATTAGAGAGTATTGAAAAAAAGAATAAAAAGAAAAATGAATTTGAAACTGTATCTGGAGTTTTTCATTCACCTTTAGTAAATAAATTATTCATAAATTTTATTTACTAGATTATCCGTGCGTATTCCTGTGTGTGATTTACTCGGGGAAAGGCAGCCATTAGAGTGACTTTTCTCGAAAAAAAAGGTATCACTTTTGTCCTCTCGTTGATCAATCTATGCCTTATTACTATATCTATGCATACAATGCGATAAAGAATCTCGTATAACGCGTAAAAGAAAGGAAGCACGAGACGACATCTTTTCTACTTTCAACCTGTTCAAGGAAAAATTGCTTCGTTACCATGCCAACACCCGACGCTTTTGGTCTCATTGCGGAATGAAATCGTCTGCTCAATGTATGTCTCCTATAAGGCGATTTTCTATTACGCGGAACGTATCCCCCGCGTTATACGAGAGTCTACTGTATACCAACTTCAAGGAGTTTCATGTATGTTTATGAAAGTTAGAACGCGGACAGACAGACGCTGAGTTGGATGGACAAAAAGAGAGACAAATTGACTAATCCAACTCATGATCACTCTTAAACATTTTTATAAAGTGTTAAAATTGCTTAATAAAATGGAAAATCGGCAATTATAGCAATTTCTGGTTAGCCTTAAAGTACCTGAATATTTTTAGGTGGCCCTTTAAATCTTAATGCTAATCACATTATATTCTATAGAAAACATTTTCTTGTGTACACAAACCAGCTGTGGTATGTTCTCTTCCATTTTCAAGAGAAAACAGACCATAGTAATTTTGAACACTGTAAAAAATATGTCCTATTTGGTGCTAGAAATTCTCTGCAATTTCAGAAAATACGTTTTCACAACGTAGTTTTTTCGTAAATTACGCGTATTTCCTCAAACTACAGAGAATTTCTGGCACCAAATAGGACATATTTTTGACAGTGAATATCCTATATATGTTTCAAGGAATTCCATAAATATTTATGAGAATTGGAGCGCGGGGAGACTGACAGACAGACAAACCGAAGTCATAAAGACTTTTCAACATTGAAAGAATGTGCTAAAAGAGATAAATTTTGTTTACATTTTATTAATTTCTCAAATTACCCCCACAGACTACTCGCTTTATCCCATTCCATGGGGTAAAGTGGGTATAAAACTTATTTTATTATAAAGCAGCATCATTTATTTATTTTTACATATTCAGTCAAAAATTCAAGCGCAATGGCATTCTCAACACTGGCAATGTTTATAATGCAACAAAAAATTGTTATATTTTTTTTAAATCTTATTTAAATTTTATTCCATAGATTTTCAAAAACGGTGTTTTTATACCCATATTACCTCACCTGACCCTAAACTTTCCATAAAAATCGCGAAGTAGACATCATTGTCATCCCATTTATTTATTTATTTTTTATATGGCAGTATAGCAGAAACTTTCTTACAAATATCCACATTGCGAATTATTTTTAACGAAATACTCTAAATTTAAAAATAATCATTTTTTATTGTCAGGGTGATCTTAGAAAACAAATTTTTATGTACAAGGTTATTTCAAGGGATGTAAATTTTCGATAGGAGTATTTTAAAAATAATAATAATAACTTGTTAATACTTCAAAACGAATATTTGAACCTTAAATCTCTAATAATTTAAAAGGAAGTTGTCGAATTTTTAAATTAGAGCAAAAAAAATAAATAAATAAATAAAAACTTAGAAAAAGATGAGCATTTTGTCTATTAGAAACAAAATTAACTTATTTCGATATTTGGTGTTATACTTTTTTTAGATGAAAATCGTCTGCATTCATTCATCATGGATAATATATTTTATAAATAATATTTTGAATAAATGAAATACCAGTTTTGATAACACAGGTTTGAGAAATTGAAGTTCATGAAAAATACAAGAGATGTTTTCGCTGATTTCGAAAATGAAGACCATTTTTTCCCCACCACGTCAGGATTTTTAGTAAAATCGGTTTCGATATTTTTTTTTCCTCGAACAATATTTCATGTACCACCTGGCAACAGTGGTTTTTATCCATTTAAATCTAAGTAAAATGATCAATTCTTGGTGTAGCAAATTGATTTTAGAGTAATCGATTTATTTTTTATAGATTTAAATGGATGAAAAGCATTGTTGCTAGATCGCAGGAGCCACCTCTGGTTGAGAGAAAAACAAAAAGTTTCCTTGGGCACCTTTACATCAAATTATGGTGCAAGTTCTAAAAGAAAGTCTCCAACATACTATTTTATTTGTTTTTATGAAGCTAAATTGCATAAAATAGATGACTGACCAAGGTAAGCAAATAATATGTATGTGTTAAACATCGAAGGTAAAATTCAATTTTTCAAGAAAACGTGACGTGATAAAAAATTTTTCGTTATACTTTTTACATTCGTTATATTTTTTACATTTTAAAATACACAAAGTTCAGCCATCAATTCCGTTGTATTTTTTTTTTTTTTTTTTTTTTTTTTATCGCAGACTTGTGTAATTTATTTGTGTTTCTATATGCTGTAATGGTTTATATGACTAAAAAGTCCTCTATTTTTTTACCCCAACAGCATTATTTTTCTTTCTTGTTTCTTTTAACTTCATTTTTTTCCCCATGACAAAAAGGCGGTCGTTACAATTTTAAACACTGTTAAATAAACATAGTAAAATCGACATTATATTAACTACATATTTCTGATGGAAAACATAAATTATTTTTTACAAGTACAAGAAGTAACCTGACCAGAATTCATGCTTGCTTATTTTAGCTTAATGAATCAAAGATGGCACTATATAAATCACATGAAGAAACTACCTTTGTATGAAAAACTATGTTTGTTCGAGAGTATTTGGAACTGGAAGAAACTAGGGGAGGGGGGGGGGTATCTATCTTAGGTTACGCTCGTCGGCATAACCGTTTGGGATTTTCATTGCTTTTCTCCTAAACGCACGTGAATAGGAGCTAGAACTCCTTAAAATGGACCCATTTAGTGCATTCCTCCCAAGCATAATCTATAATCTATACTACCACAACCCTCACATAAATCTGTAAAATTTCCATATGCCGGAATCTATCTTAGGTTACGCTCGTCGGCTTAACCGTTTGGGATTTTCATTGTTTTTCTCCTAAACGCACGTGAATAGGAGCTAGAACGCCTTAAAATGGACCCATTTAGTGCATTCCGCTCAAGCATAAAACCCAAGAATATTTAATAGGCCTTAATGTATACTACCACAACCCTCAAATAAATTTGTAAAATTTCCATATGTTTTGCAAAAACAGAAGCAATCTTATGGTTGATTTTTTAGTGATTTATTTAAGTCTATAACTCTTGGATAGCAATTGACATCTAGGATGGTAAATTTGATCATATGTCTGCTAAAAAAGTTTTATGGTAAAGGCATATCAGTTCTTTCACAAGTAAGAAAAGCATGAATGGATGAAATATTTGCAATCTCGATTATTTCATTTGATAAAGTGTTAGCACGTTAAGCCGAAGGATGCAGGTTCGAATCCTCAAGTGGACACTTTTTGCTCTTCTAAATATTAATTATGCCTGTCCGACAAAAAAATATATATATTTTTTTTTCTTTACTTTATGTACCTGCAGTAATTATTATTGTTTTTTAAATAAAACTTTTAAATTCAGTAAATTTTATGGATTTTGTTTTATAATTACTTTACTTTTTGTGCTATACAATTATGAAGAAAATACTATATATTTTACATTAATAATATTAAAGCATATTTTTAATTCTAAAATTCATTTCAGACTATTAATTAAAAAATTAAAATAATTTCACAAAAAAAGAGGCTTTTTTTTTTTTTTTTTTTTTTTTTAAATAATGATGATTTTAAATTTGAATACAATTTCTGCGTCGTTAATGAAAAAAACCTAAATTTAATTTTAATTAAGTTCTGTAATTTACGAAATGGTTATTGAGAAACGCAATAAAGACATTGCAGCTGGCATGCCTGAAACATTTTATTCGTGTTTATGTATGTATTTTTATATTGTTCTTGTGAAACATCTTGCCACTTCTTTTCTCTGCGTAGATAGAAAGGTATGTTTTTTCTATATTTACTGCAAATGCGTGCATCATTATTGATTTAGGCCTGTTTTTCTGCATTCGATGCAAATTTTAGTGTAGTTTTGAAACGCTTTTGGTGACATATACCACACCTATATCAACATCTTTGATTGAAAATACTCGTAATTCCTTAATTTATGGAATAATTTTAGTTTATTGCACGAAAGAAGCAACTTTCTTGATTAGATAGCTGCATCTAGACTAAAATAATATGCTAATGTGTGTCATAAAGCAATATTCTGCAACGTGATCGTTTTGTCGTATGTGATATTGGGACATTTTGCAAAATGAACATCTGCTGAGAAAGTTCTGGTAAAATTAAAGTCTGTAATTTTTCTTCATTATGATTTCCCCTACTTTCCTTTCATAATTTAAGCTTTTTAATTCAAATTTGTTATTTTAAAACCCTTCACACTTGTTGAGTTCCAAAATCTTAGTATATCATATTTTAATTATAAGTCCCTTTTCAAAATTGTATTTTAAAAAACTTCCAATCAGTTTGAATAAATTAAGTAACTTTTTAAGAATTTAACTTTTTTTAATCCGATTCTATTACTTCAAAAATTTTCTCGTTCATTGAATACAGAAGCCTTTATATATTATTCTAAACGAATCTTTTTTTTTTTTTTTTTTTTTTTTCTAAAGTATTTATTTACTTATTTATTTAACTTCTTGAATCTATTTCATGTGTTAGATAAATTTCCTCCAAAATTCCATTTTTCCAGATTCTTTCAATGTTTTTTAACTGTCCAAAATAGCAATTTATATCCAAATCTTTTGTTTATTAAATTGCCTCTCAGATTTATTTCAATTTAAATCATTTCATTACCACCCCTAACCTCTTCTAATTGAAAGTTTAAAAAAGCAACGGAAATTTCTAAAATTTTACAGGAGTTTCATAACTCTAATATTTATTTTTTTCCATAATTCCTTATACATTGTTTTAATTCATTTACAGGAGTGGAAAATTCTTTTCAAGTATTATTTTAATTTTTTTTACTTCCTAGTTTTTTTTTACTTTATTCTATATTTATATGTATAAGAAAAAACTTTTGGGTTTGTGAAAAATTTCGACTTCGTGTTTTTGACCGATTTACGTTTTCAGATGTCTTAAACAATTTGTGGCATTTAAAAAAAATTATTGTTCTCTCATAAAAATCTTGTAGTCGCCATATCCCAGAATGAAATAAAAAGAATTTAAACATACTTGATATTTAATTGGACGTTGACTTAAATTTGTGCTAATTACGTTTTAGGATATATGGTGGCAATGTCCCCAGTTAGCACTGTCACCTCGCTTTTTAATAATTTTTAACAGGGCAGTATAAGACAAAATTTCGTATAAATGTACACAATGAGACTTATTTCAATCAATTGTTGTGAAATAATATATATATATTAAGGTGTCTCTTAAATGGGGGGATATTTTTTTCTTTCTTTTTTTTTTTTTTTTTTTAATGCAGTACGCATACCCTTTAATTTTTTTCTTTTTGACCCTAAACACATTTTAGCAAAATATTAGCTCTCTGGGATAATGTTAATAGCGCCAAATTGACGAGAAATTTCTAATAGAGATATTAGGATTTTTCCGACAATTCGTCACGAACCCTCTCTCTCTCTCTCTCTCTCTCTTTCTCGCTCTCTCTCTCTATATATATATATATATGTTTTTGTTTTTTTTCCTATTAGACCCTAAACACTTTTTACACTGTAAAAAAATGTTGTAAAATTACAACGAATATCCCTCATCTTGTGATGTGATAAAATCACGCATTCGTGCTGTAAAAAAATTTCAAGCAAAACGTGCTGTTTTTTTACATTCACTATGGCGTCAAAGAGTCATGTGACGCAGATACGCCAATGACCTTCAAACATGAACTAAAACTTTTAAATGTTTGTTATGTTACGCCACGCCTTTTGCTATCATAAACGGAAAACGCAAAAAATGGAGGAACGAAGCCACGATTAGGATTCATATTATGACCAACACAAAATTTTAAGTAACAAGTAAGTTATAATTATTTCAATTTTGATTTTATTTCTTCTCTTTTTTAATTCTGTCAATATAAGTTTGATAAGGGTCTGCGTTTTATTAATGAAATCTAATCTTAAAAGCTCTGTCTCATGAAACTGTATTTTGAATTATGCGCATTAAAATTTCCAACACAATAATTATTTCCTCCCGAAATAAAACTATTAAACTCCAACATTTTCAGACTAATTTATTTTAAAATTGATTTAAATTACTATTACTTATTGATGATGAAAAAAAATGTATTAGTTTTTAATTCTGAAAAATATTATGGCATTTAAAATAGAACATTACTTAATAAATATTTAATATGAAATTTTTGTACTTTTTTTAGTACTTCATTACTTTTTTGTTTTGTTTCTTTCAAGTTTCCTTTATAAATTGTATGTATTATTATTATTATATTATATTTTTTAAATTTTGTTCGCTTTTTCTGATAATTTCGTTGTAGTTTGTTACGTATAATGTATTGATAAAGTTTTTATTTCTTGTTTATTTTGTAAAATTAATATATTTGCTAAAATTGTACGGATATATGTATGGTGTAAAATGTAGTTTAATAAAGCATTGGAAAACGGTCATTTTAATTTTCATGCGTTCTAAAAAATATTAATTAAAAGTTTGAATTATTTGATGTACTTATTAAATATAATGCTTCAAAGATTTAAAGGTATTATATTTCATGTAAAAATTCATAAACTTTCCAAACTTATATTGACAGAATAATAAAGGTGAAATAAATAAAAAATTGAAACAAAATAACTTAAATAAAGATTAAAACACATACATATTAAGATAAATAAAAAAATAAATAATAAAGAAAAAAGAAAACAAATATAGTACCCCCCCCCCTTTTTTTTTTTTTTTTTTTTTTTTTTTTTTTGGATGAAAAAAATAAATACAACACAGCGTGTTGTAAAATTAAAACAGCCTCTTTGAAAATTCAAGCACGCATTTATTTACATCACACTTGAAATTTAACGCACATGGTGTTGGCGATTTTTTTACCCGCACATTGTGATGTAATCTAGCATGTTGATTTTTTACAGTGTAGTAAAATATCAGCTCTCTCGGATAATGTTAACACGTGCCGAATTGACGGGAAATTCCTAATATAGATATTAGGATTTTCCCGTCAATTCGGCACGTATCCTCTATTTTTTCTTTTCCATTTGAGCCTAAACTCTTTTTGTGAAATATCATGTCTCGGGAGTAATGCCAACACGGGTCAAACTGGCGGGAAAATCCTAATATAGATAGTATTATTTTTTTCATCAATTCGGCACCACGCGTTATCATTATCCCAGAGAGTCGATATTTTATTAAAAAATGTTTAAGGTCAAATACAAAAAAGTTAGAGGGTATGCATGTCGGATTAAAAAGAAAGAAAGAAAGAACCCCCCCTCCCCCCATTTAAGGTAATATCTTAATATATATGAGTTATATTCAACCATGAAAAGAAATTGAGAGGAGCATTACTCTCTCCCGCTCATCCCTTGGGGGAGTAAATTTTCAATATCAGTATTATTGAAAGGAACTCGTCGAAAACTTTAAAATGAATGGTTGAACATGAGCTTGTGATAATTTTAAACTATTTAATGATTGTAAAAAAAAAAAAAAAAAAAGAACTTTGAAAAAATGCATTTTATTTATTATTATTATTATTATTATTTGTGCATTTCGTCTGTAAGGCACAGAATTGATTATTTTTGAACGTTAAGTGTTATTATTCTCTGAGATGCAAATCGTCTGCATTTATCAAGGAAAATACTTTTAATAAATGATAATTTAATTAAATAATTTGCACTGAGCGAATTGTTATAGGAAAATATAGTAGAAATTTTTGTAATGGCTGCAACACTTATAATGCTTTTTGCTATGTCAAACAGATTGGGGGGATAGTTCTTTAAGATGCATAGCTACAAAAGTTTTCATTTCTTAGCTTATAAAACTTGCATAATTTTCAACTCTTTTCTGAAACATTTTTACTGAAGCATCTTTGAAAAACCTTCGTTAATTCTAGATTAATATAAGTAGCATATTCAGGTTTATCTATATTGGTATTAAACTCACGATATCAAATACTATTTTTATAATATTTTTAATTATTTCTTTTAACATTATTTCGCTTATGAAGAAACTGGTTTGAAAATTGTTTCAGGTTTCAATTATATGTGAACACTTAGATTTAAATATGTATATAATAATAATAATAAAACAAAATGAAACTAATGGGAAAAATAAAGTGCTTTAATTAAATCAAGGCATTTTTTATTTTAATGTGAAATAAAAAATAAAAAATTAAATATAAAATTAAATAAAATAGTTAAATATTTTTACGAATTGCGAATCTAAAAAAAAATAAAAAAATAAATAAATAAATAAATAAATAGAATTTTCAAATAAAATTTAAATAACATAATATTTTTCTTTTTTTTAAATTCGCTTTAATTATAAGTTTTCTATAATTACATATATATGTATATATATATATATATAGGACTGAGAACTATTAGTCTCAATCTGGGATGTTTGCGGAGTCATTTTTCGATAGTTGGACATTTATCGAAATCTAAAATTTATCGAAAATATAATTGAATAATTTGAAAGCGATGCTATAATTTACAAATAATAATAATAATAATAATAATAGTCCTCCGTCCTAAACTAATTCATCAAAATCATGGTTTTTTTTTTTTTTTTTTTTTTTTTTTTTTTTTTTTTTGAAAGAAAAAGAAAAGAAAATTAATAATAATCAGTATCGTTACAAGCGATATCGAAAAATTTTTTTTTAATAATTTTTAATTAGGAAATAAAAAGTGAGCTTGCAATAATATGAAATAAAAATACGTAAAAAAAATGAATTTAATGATTTAATGTTTATATAAAACATGAACGCGTGCTATCTTAAAAAGTAGATGTAAAATTTAAAGTTTAATTTTTTGGCAACAATTATAAATTAAAATAAATAATTTAATGAAAGTTTAGAAGTTAGAATTTCTAATTTTATTTATTTATTTATTTTATTTATTTATTTTTGACTAATTAGATTAATTTGTGACTTTTAACTTTGAGATATATTTTTTTCAAAATTTAGTAAACTCATTTATCAAATATTGGTTTATTATCTCCTGGTTTAAAAAAATTCTTTCTTAGACTAAATTCAGAAGTAACCTGTAGTTCCAGTATATACTTAAAGAAACTCTTTTTCTCTCGATTTAAATCAAATAGCAACAGTTTAAGTTTGCATTTAGATTTCTACCTTTGGTGTAAAACAATGGCAAATTTTAATTATTGCCAATAAGTTTCCCTTTAAAATATCAAAATAAAACGTGTGTTACGTACACAAACGTATTACATGCATTATCATTTAGACGTGAAAAAATTTCTCGAAAGGAAATTTTATAATTATGAAATATACACTATCTACCAGTAAGTATTTGAACACTTTCGAATTCAGAGGTTCTGTCAGTTACCGAGAAAATTTAAAATTTAAAACTTAAATTTAAAAAAATAACACTGCTCGGCATGGAAATTGCTCCCAACATCTTTTTTGCAGATTCTTATGTAAAGTGGTCTCCTGATTCTGATTATGATGCCCATTTTGCCCTAACACCGACCGTTTTTTACAGACGGCCTCCTATTTTTATCACTTTTTGGTGATTTTATGGATATAAATTTGTTTTTTACGGGGGAAAGGATAATTTTAACTGTTAAATATCTTCTGAGGGGCTACAGAGTTGGAAAATTCTCAAACATGAACATTTGCGGCAAAGGGAATATATAGAGGGGGGGGGGTGTATTTGCCACTGAAATTATGTATTACATTTCTAATACTTTTTTAATCTATTATTAATGTTAATTATTAAACATTATATATATGTATATTGTTTTTAGGTGTTAAATTAATTCTTTTTCATTCTCCAAATCAAATCCGTGGTCAAAAAATTACCGTACAGTGATAAAAAGTGAGGAAGAGGGTGGTATCCCTAGAAAACGGTGGGTGTCAGGGCAAAATGGGAGTTATATTCGGATTCAGGAGGTCATTTTGCATAACAATCTGCAAAAATGGTATCAAAGCTTGATTTTTTTTTTTTTTTTTTTTTTTGCAGCGCAACGTAATTAATAATAATAATAATAAAAATGTATCTTATAAAATGTGAAAAAAAAATCGTACGATTAATACATGATTTGAGTACTCATAGACTTCATATTTGAAGATAATAAATAACTTAAAAAATCTGGAGTGACTCCACTCGACTTTCCGAACATTGAGTAATTAACAGTTTTGTAGATAAAGTAAAGAAAGAGTAGTTGTTAAACAAACAAAAGAGAGAAAACCATAATAGAGTGTTTGAGTATTTTTCTCCATCTATTACACGTTGTTTTTTTTAACGCTACTGAACTTTGAGCCCATTAATCATAATGACAAAGAAATTTTTGTTGTGTCCCTGTAAAAACCTATAAATGTTAGATTCACCAAAATGCTTATAGTTAGTGCAACAGTGATTTATAATACTCATATAAATTTTCAGCTGAATTCAATAAGGCGTTTAGATGCTATCGTACTTTTAAAAATTTAGTCCCATAGGCCATAATGATAAAGAATTTTTTTTTTGTGTCCCTGTAAAAAAACTGTAAGTGCTAGATTCACCAAAATCTATACAGTTAGTTCAACTGTGATCTGTAACATGTGTACAATTTTTTTGCTCGGATTAATAAGGCGTTTAGACACTATCACATTTTTAAAAATTTGGCCCCATAGGCATAATGATAAAGAATTTTTCTTTGTGTCCCTGTAAAAAAACTATAAGTGCTAGATTCTCCAAAATCTATACAGATTGAGTATTTGTGATCTATAATATGTGTATAAAATTTTTGCTCAATTGAATAAGGCGTTTAGATGCTATCGCACTTTTAAGATTTTGCTCCCATAGGCCATAATGATAAAGAATTTTTCTTTGTCTCCCTGTAAAAAAACTATAAGTGCTAGGTTCACCAAAATCTATAGGGTTCGTACTATGGTGACTTAAAATATGCGTACCAACTTTCAGGTTAATCGAACGAAGCGTTTAGACGCTAGCGTGTTCACCCACAGACATACACACATACACACATACATACACACATACACACACACATACATACATCATCGTAAAAATAGTGAAAACGGACTCAGGGGACCTCAAAACGTATAGAAACATCAAAATCTCGAATTCGGATTTTTGACATGATTACAATACTTTCCTCACTATAGTGTTCGGAAAGTAAAAATTAATTGTAAAATGTAAAAAAAGTCACACTATTAATGCATGATTTGAGTACTCATAGCTTAAAAGTACGTTTTCTTTTTGTTTCTTTTGCAACGCAGAGTAATTAATATATATATATATTATCAAATGTGAAAAAAAAAAATCCAATGATTAATACATGATTTGAGTACTCGTAGATTTTATAGTTGACGATAATAAATAAAACATTAATTGTAAAATGTGGAAAAAGTCTTACTATTAATGCCGGATTTGAGTACTCATATCTTAAGTATTTTAGGGTTTTTTTTTTTTTTTCATATTTTGAATCTAATACAATAAACACATCTTGAGTATTAATTATATATATTGAGTATCTTTAATAATAAGTATTATACGATTCATGTCTATACAGGTAGATATTTAATATCAGAAAAAATATTTTTATTACTTGCCTGACGCACTAATTGTCTGTAAATATTAAGAACTATTTGGTGCACTGAATTGACTTCATTAATGTTTTCACAAAAATACAAGTTCGAGGTTTTTCAATGTGGTTCATTGCGTCTTTAAAGAAAGGAAAAATAATTCTTCACATTCTACATCATCATTGCTTAAATTAAGTTTTCAAATGATTAATCGATTGTTAATAATTTCAAAGTTTTAACATTGGTATCATAATTTACGAACTCATGAAAGTTGATATTTCGATCGGAAAAATAATTACATATGTCTACATTTAAAATTTTGATTTGGTAATTTTCACTGTGTTTTTTGATGTGTTGAAACCGACACTGTTTTCCTCTCTTACAAATACACGTTTGTCAATAGCAAGTGCCTACCGACACGTTTCTTTTTTTTTTTTTTTTTTCGTTATTCCCCCCCCCCCCTTAATGTAGTGATATGGTAACTGTTATAGTATGTTTCCATGACCAATTATAATTACTCATGGAAACATATTACAAACTACAGAAAATAAAGAAATTTTTTCGGTAGACAAGCTATATTCACAAACTTTATGCGTGATAGAGTAAAAATGGCTTTATTTTCGGTTTCAGCCAACGAGATATATAAATTAGAGTGCTGATTCAATGGATGAAGGATTAGCTTTCCGTGGTTCAAGATGAATCACATGACATGCTCGAATAGGTTGCTGTGTTTGGCCCTTTATCGCTATTTTGGCATTTAAAATATCAGTTCGACAAATTATCATTATTATTAGGTAACATGACAGTCCTATGACCGAAATAAATTGCTTTTAAAATAATTTTACACATATTTCACATTTTAATAAATAATAAAATACCTTTCTTTTCATCGTTTCTCAACAAACTTTAAAAGTGTTTATAAAACAAAATTTAAACTTTTAAAGAGCTAAATTTAACAACAAATAATAATTTTTCAACTATTTTTAAGCATTTTGTCGGTTAAAGTTCAATTACACGAAATAAAAAAGAAGTAAAATCAAAATCAAAATGGTTTAGAACAAAAGAATATTAAACTACGTAAAGTAAACAAAAACATTGAAACCGTTGCCATAGAAATGTACTGAAAATGAGCTGTTACCAAGGGAACCACCGAATACGCATGTGCAAGGAAAGCATATCACATGACTCATCTTGGACCTTCTCAAGGGTTACCATTTATCACTCTACTTTATATATCGCGTTGGTTTCAGCCCACCAAAAAAACATACAGGGTGATTATAATTGAAGTTAAGATTTCAAAACGCCATAATTTTCAAAATAACGGTCAAAATGACTTGATATTTTACCAGAACAATCGTTAGGTAATGGAATGTAATATTGTTTATTAAAATTTATACATTTCAATAATTAAGAGGATGGATGGTTGGATTTTACGTCGCACTAGTGCTGCGCAAATGGGCAAGTGGCGACGGTCTGGGCAGGGCCCAACTTAGCCTAATCGGGGCCCGGGGCAAAAATTTCTTTGGGGGGCCCCCTCTGCCTCACTACTTCAGTAGTGAAGAACCGAACTTTATGGAGGTATTTAAATTTTTTACCTCATTATAGATATATAACAAGAAAATTGACTCGAACCTAAAATAGCTATAAAGTCCCCCCCCCCCTTCCAATGGTCAGACGAAATATCGTTCTGTCCATTTTATTTCTGATTGTTAACTTTGTCATCTAGCTGCGAAAAATTCATATCCTGGCTGACATTAGGACAGAATTCAGCAAAATTTTGGCAATTACGATGAGGCTCAATTAAGCCGGATTTTACACTGTACTGATATTTTGTTTAAAAAAAGTTCATTAAAGAAGGAAACGTAAAATAAACTTTCTATTCGATTTTGGGGGCCCTCCTGATGTGGGGGCCCGGGGAAGCTGCCCCGTATGCCCCTACCTTAGACAGGCTCTGGGTCTGGGACACACCCCTAGGGTGGTCCAGAGACATGCCACCACAATTTTGATCCTCCACGAAAGGGATGGCTCTCCCGCTTCGGTGACCCCCCAGAGGTATAATTTTTTATGGGAACATGGAGGACAATGCGAACACGACAGATTTTACGTGCACCAGCCACTATTAGTGTACACCACGGTTTTTGGCCGGCTCGAGTACCGAACCCGCAATCTTCCAATTGCAAGGGCGGCGCTCTACCGACTGGGCTACCGCAGCCCATAATTAAGAGGAAATAATACATAAAAATTTTGGTAAATAATACATTAAACTAATGTTATTTTAAAAGTGCCATTCGTAGGTAAAGGATTAAATTGTAAATTCAGTGGTTCAAGTGATTTCAAATAATAAATTTAGTGGTCCCTGAAGCAGAAAATGTTGGTGACCACTGTTATAAGCAATTAAACTGGAATTTGTATTTTAAATAGAAGAAAATTATTGAAACTTCTTAAACTGCATAACTTTTATAAGTTTTGAGCTATATCAGGCGTAACTTGATAAACGTAGAAATGAAATACGTAATTGAAATAAAATGTTATTACGCAAAAACAACCTAGTTATAAGAAGCAAATTATAATTTTCTTTAAACTATTTTGCGCAGGTCCCTGTAACACATTTGGACTCATAGTTTCTTTTTATAATTGTAAGGCATGCAAATTCATGTTAAATAAAATGAACTCGGTCAATCACCCAATACGATTACATATTGAAATTCTGAACTTTTTAAGGTATAATAGTTCGCTTCGATACATTTACCCCTCCGTAGAGAATCAAAATTGTGATGGTATGTCTCCAGACCTTACTACAAGTGAAGCCCAGCCCGTCGCTAATTGTCCACTGTTTAACTCGAGTGCAACGTTAAAAGAATTCACAAGGAAACATTCGAAAGGTGTCGTCCTCAGAAAATATTGAAAAAAAATATATGCGATTCTACTCTTCATAAAACACCAGAAAGTGAAAAAATTATTGGCTCAAATGAATTACAGCGACCACAAAAAATTATCAAAATTAAGCATTTTTGGAGATTTAGCACTACTAGGCGATGAGTTCGCTGGCACCGAGATTGCCGTGTACGAACAGAACCGTGTTTTGCTTCTCCGCCAAGTACTCAAAATCGATCGCCTACCCTAACAGCACAAAATGTTTCAGAAACGTAAGAGTCCTATAACATGGAAACATTGTAAATATTACAGAAACGTTCAGTTTGCTTTCCGATTACTTTCATAAATAAAGAAATGTCCGTGATCGTAACAGAAAAATCGGATACGTAACAGAAACGTTTCAATCACATAATAAAGAGAACATAGAACAATGTGAATGTTTCAGAAAGGTATCAGAGAGCATATTAAAATGTGTTACGTTTTGGATAGTTTGTAAGCATTTTGAAACATAACTGAAACATTCTGTGCTGTATGGGTAACAGTTGGAATTCTCTAAATATGCTTAATTTTGATAATTTTTCTGGTCGCTGTAATTAATTTCAGCCGATAATTTTTTCACTTTCTGGTGTTTTATAAAGAGTAGCATCAAATATATTTTTTCCAATATTTTTTGAAGACGACACCTTTTGAATGTTTGATTGTCAGTTTGAATAAACTAAATACATTTACCTTATCTTAATTCATTGATTAATTTTTCTAGGGTTAGTTTCTTATTTTAATTTTTAGTTATCTCCATACTATTTTCAATAATCCCTGTAAAGAAACTTAAAGGGAAATATTGTCCTTTATTGTGATGTGAAAATCTTTATATTTCGAATAACAAGAAAAATGAAGTTGAATTTTAGAATTCAGCAATTTTCATACAAATATCAAAAATGATATTTTAAAACTGGTCCGAGTTATTTATAATGGAAAATATTTTCTTAATACTCAATTAAGCGAAAATTATCCTTATTCTTCCATGTTAAGAAAATCGTAAATATCGAATAAATTACAATGTTCATTAAATGAAACATTCATAGTCGATGATGTTCATTCCAGTATCATAAATAACATTTTTAAAACTGGACCAACACCTTTACTATGGTTATAATCCTCATAATACTAATACAAGTTTATGTACAAATTTTGTTCTATTCTACTCTCTTAAGAAAATCATAAATCCGAACTACAGTAATTTCTGGTAGATACCCCGATGGTTATATAATCCAGTTTTGCACCAGAAATTTCAATTGATAAATAAATTTATATTTGTACGAGTTCTTCCTTCGAAAATGCATAAATTTATCTATTAAATAAAATATTTGGTGGAGAAATGACACATCTTAACTGCGGGTTATCTACCAGAAATTACGGTACTTACGAAATTTTTCAAAGTCGAATATTCATAGTCAATGATGTTCATGCAGTAACATAAATAGTATTTAAAAACTACTCCGAATACTTCATCGTGAAAATAATCTTCATAATACACGTTTCTGCGAAATTTAATCCTATCGTAAACACCGAATAACCTACGACTTTTTCTAATTAGGATGCTTAAAACTAATAGGGTTATTACCAGTATTATAAGTGATATTTAAAACTGATCTCACTTCTTTACGATTATCTATTTTTAAGATAGTAGTTTCAGAGACTAACAAACAAGCGGACTACTTATCTGGCTGCCCTACAGTTAAACACATATTGATTACAGGATATTTCGGATTCCTTACACCTCCAAGCGAGTGAAAACGTCAGAAATAGGAAAACAAAATTTTTCGCGAATATCTAAGTTCTTCATATCTATTCATGTTTAATACAAAAGTTTTATTAAACTGAAATCATGTAAAAATGTTTGCAAAGTAAGAAAGAAATGTGTATCACCTTTTAAGACGTAGCGACTATGAATTGATAAATTTTATACAGAGCTTAATTTGCATGGATAAGTCCGAAAACTCAGTTTCCATACTTTTATTATTATTACTAGCAGGCTAAGCCCGCTTCGCTGGTCACTATATTTAA
This sequence comes from Salticus scenicus, assembly GCA_963930645.1. Taxonomy (NCBI): domain Eukaryota; kingdom Metazoa; phylum Arthropoda; class Arachnida; order Araneae; family Salticidae; genus Salticus; species Salticus scenicus. The sequence goes on from OZ005660.1 coordinate 97,121,241, forward strand.
ATGACTTTTCAAAAGAATTGGATCAGTATTTATTTTTTACATCACATTATAATAAAAACTTAATAAAAAAAATATTGATAATTTATACATAAATAAATGAGTAAATAAATAAACATTGAAATTGCTCTAGACATTGCTTCGAGTACCCGCTGCTCACGGCAGCTCTTTTTTCCGCCCTTGCTGCATCGGGGGGGGGGGGGGGCAGGTTCCCACTGTCTGCGAAAAGGTCTTTCCCGGGCACTTCAATCTGGGTATTTATCGACGACATGTGGATCTTCTGTTATTTAAGAACTACGATTTTAAAGTTGACTGTATCTCAGCATCTATTATATGTTTTTGTTTTTGAACCATGCCCCCCGTTATTTACACTGTATTACGATTTCATTCCGAACAGTATAACAAAATAAAATAAAAAGTAGATTTTCATTTAAAAGGAATTAAATACATGAAAAACAAATACATTTTAACCAGTTTAATCCTTTTCCACTATATTCTACCATTTTTTTCCCCAATAGATATTATAAATAAATAAAAAAAAAGGATTTTATTTTAAAGGAATTAACTTAATATGAAAAATAAAAAGTTGTTATACTATAAAAATTATACATAAACATAACAATTTCTTTATATTGCATTACCATATGATTTTCAATAAATATAATAAATAATAAAAAAAAAGAATTTCGTCTTCAAATGAATGTATTAAATAAAAAATAAATAGTGAAGTAATTGTTGCTAAGATACACGAATGATTACAATCAAAGAATTAAATTTATGAAAAATGAAGCATTAAAGCCAATATTTAAAATCGAAAAAACATCAATTTAAAAAATTCAAATCCGAAATTCGAAAAACTCTCGATGAGGTGCACACCTGAAGGGTCCCAGGTGCCTATAAGCCAAATTTGGAAGCTCTGCGATCAATAGTGTGAGCACCAGAGCGCAGACAGACACACACACAGACACTTCTCTTTATTTATATAGATTATTATTATTTAAGGCAGTGCCGATTAATCGATTAATGCTTAATTCCGACTAATTTTTTTTAATCGAGTAAATCGGATTGATTAATTCGATTAAAAAATTTTAAAATCCGATTAAAATTTTCAAACTACGAACTAGATAAAAATTCTGTTCTGCCTACAAAATATTTTTTCACGTATTTTGCTAACAAACATTCTAAGAAACTTCCATGAAAAATGAAAAAGCAAAAAATAAAATAAAATAAATAAATAAAAATAAAACCTCTCAAAAGAAGTTGTTGCACTTTTGTTGATAGAGAAAAGGGGAAGGATATATATATATATATATGTGTATATACATATACATATATATATGTGTGTGTGTATATGTATATGAGAGTTTTATTCATCATTCAAATAAAATTATATAAAGAAAAATTAAAATCCGATTAAAAATCCGATTAAGCGACCAATAAATCGATTAATGACCTTCGATTAACCCAGTTAAAACTGTTAATCGATTCCCACCCCTATTATTATTATTATTATTTCAGTGAATTATCAGGTATTAGCTGAAACATATGGAAATGTATTCATGGTACACACTGCAGGTCACTGCATTATTTCTTAAAACCAAAAGTTCTTTAATTCTTATTTTTTCCTCCACAATTTTTGCCATTTAAAAAAAATTATTATTAGGAAAAACAACCACATCTGTAATTTAGTTTGAATTACAAGTTTTTTCTTCTATCATTCCTAGCTAGATACTAATTGTATTTCTCTCTCACTTTTCAAACAGCGGTCAGGAACACCACCACAAACACATTTATACAGTCTAAAATTTGTAAACAAACTAATAAATAATGCAAAATATATATTTTTTTAAATCCTCATAATACGAGAATTTCACATTGAGCAATTTCCATTTATATTCCTTGATATATTTCAATATTTTTGTGGAGCAACGTAAACTAATCAATTACGATAATGATATTTTATTCCACATTAAAATTTTTCTTGTGTACATTAATATTGTATATTAATTTTATTATGCTGTGTGTAGTATAAACATGATAAAATACGCTTTAAGAATACAGTAGAACTTGGATAATTCGAAGTTGAAGAGAGCAGAGAAAAGTTCGAAATATCCAAAAATTCGAATTACAAATACTATTTTGTCAAAAAAAAAAAGATCAATTAAAATAATAAAACTCTGCGATCAAAGATTTAACACATAAACTTTATATCTAAGAATACTGCTACATTAACCCCCTCCCCCCCATATTAAATCAATATTTTTGTACGCAATTATTCAACACTTTTTAAAAAATAGATAGATATTTTTGATTGCTTCTTTAAGTACAATCTTTGTGTCATAGCATATGACTTCAACCTATCGATTGATACAAAAATAGAATCTTCTACATTAGACATAACTTTCAATTAAAAAAAACAACCTTGAAGTTCATGTACATGGATCATACCTTCTTCTGATGCACTAAGGAAATACTTTTGTATTTCCTTATCCTTATTTTGAAAGACTGTTTAAAAAAATAATGCACTTTAGCTGAGAAAGATCTCGGGAACAAATTTCACTCTACTATTTTAAAAGTAATCGTATAAAAAATTCGAATTATCCATGATTTTTTAACATTATTTAAATACAAAATTCAAGGGACCGAGTAAAAAATTCGAATTATCCAGAATTTCGAATTAAATAAGTTCGAATTATTCAAGTTTCACTGTATAATTTACAGTCGGTTAAAAAAGTGTCAGAACACTAGCAAAAATTCCTATATAAAAAAATTACGTTTAATACTGTTTTGTTAAATAAATCCTTGTCAAAACCTGTTCTTAGTCAGTCTAAGAACAGGATTCGACAAAGATTTATTTAGCAAAACTGTATTAAGCGTACTTTTTTTACATAGGAATTTTCGCTAGTGTTCGGACACTTTTGTTACCGACTATACGTAGACCATGATGCATATAAATTTTTTTGTGAGTCCAGTGTACAAGCTAACTTCCTAAATATAACATTTTCAATCAAGAACACGTTACGACGAACTTGATTAAACATATATCAGTTTTAACACATTCTAGATTTATTTCCGGAAATTAGTGTGCAGACGGAGGAATAATACCTATGCAAATCGAAGTCATAATTACTTTTAGATTCTGTTGGAAAGTGTTAAAACGCATAATGCAAATTAAAATGCATTCAGGTATTTTTAATAATATCTCTTAATATATTTGAATGTTTTTGCGGTCGCTGAAAACCAATCATTAACGCTAATCATATTATATGCTACAGTGTGTGTTTTACGTGTGTTACGTGTTTTAAAATAAAAAAAAGTTTAATTAATTTTGCTTTATGTAATACAAAAACATTAAAATATGCTATATAGGCAAATCTCTCAAAGAACCTAAGTCGTTGAAATTATTTTTGGTATACACAAACCAGCAATGCTATTTATACTATTTTCAATAGAGAAGAAGCTATAGTGTATTTCATTAACATATATAAGTTTTAAGCCATTCTCACGATATTTACAGACGTTACAGGCAGACAAGCAAACCGAAATAAAAAACACTTTTCAAATTTGCTTAAAAGTGTCAAAAAAAAAAAAAAAAAAAAAGGAAAGGAAAGAAAAGTACTTTCTTATTTTATTCTTTCTGCATATAAATATGACAGTGTTCCTCAACGGAAAAGGTGAATTGTCCAAAATAATACAATTTGTTTAAAGAATAAATTTGGTTTAACTAAAAGTTATTTACATTTTTTTGAAGATATTTGAATGAATGGTAACATTTATTTTACTCAAAATTTCTCTCAAGGACTAAGTAATTGTGAGGAAGAATTATAACTTGCCTTATATTTAATAAAATCAAGCATGAAAAATCATGCAGTTGGCATAGACTATTAACACTTTCCAACTATACGTACTAGTTGCATCGTTTAACATTTAATATACTTTGCCTTCGTGAAAAAAAAAAAAAAAAAAGAAAAAAAAAAAAAGAAAAAAAGAAAAAGGAATGGACAGAAGGGGGAAGAAAGGCTAAATGAATCCGTAATTACTCTTAAACGTTATTGGAAAGTGTTAAAAATGCTAAATATAAACGGAAATGCAATTACAGCGATTTCTGATTGTAGCCCTTAATGTTTTTAAATATTTTAGTGTAACTCTATAAATAGTACAGATAAACACACTAAAATTTATAATAATTTTTTTTTTGTGTACATATGAATAATAAATATGAGATTCATTATCCAAAATAAATATATTAAAATTTGGTTTATAGAAATATCTCTCGCAAAACAAAATGCTGTGGAATTCATTTGGTTGTCCCTGTATAAAAACTAGTGGTGGTATTTATCCCATTTTCAACAGCGAACCTCGCATGGTAAACCTGAATAACATATTATTTTAAAGAAATTTTGAAAATATTTAAGAACGCTAGAGACGGTCAGACGTCTAGAATGACAAACAGACAGTCAAACGGGCAGAAAAACGTAGGCAAATAGACTAACTCAAAACATAATCCCACTTGAACATTGTTAAAAAGTTTTTTAAAAAGCTTACTAAAAAAAAAAATGCAGTTACAGAAATTTCCAATTATAGCCCTTAATAAAACTGTATATTTTTTATGGCCCTGTAAATATTAAAGTTAACCATACTATGTTCTGCAAAAAACACTTTTTATGCATATAAGTACTAAATGTCAATTTGATTATGATTTAGGCGAAAAAATGTTATTAAAATATAGTTTGTAGAAATACCTCTCATAGCATGCAATACTTTGGAGCGCTTTCGGGTGTCCCTGTACACAAACTAATGGTGTTATTTACACTATTTTCAATAGGAAACATTCCGTAGTTAAACCAGAATTGCTAAAAATCTGGGTTTTTTCGAACAAATCAAGAAAAAACTCTGTTTTATTTATTTTTATCTATTTATTTATTTTTTCAAAAAAATGTTTTTTTTTTTTTTTCTTTTTTTCTTTTTCAGAAAAATCTTTTTCTTCAAAAAATTTCTCGCTATTGAATACTAATATAAATGATAATCAAATGATTTTATTTAATCAAAGATACGCTAAATTATGGGAAAATGTATCCCATATTTCAGAATGCCTTGATTGCGTGTAAACCCTGGCCAACTCTTTTTACGTTTCTATTAAAGTTCCCACACCTATTTAGAGAATAGCCATCACGCCTCTGATTAAAACAATATGAAATCTTTATTTTCGTTTTCGAACTTATCATCAAAGTAATGGTTGCGTCATAATGTGTGCAGAACTTGTGCCAATAATTTGAATAACACTGAGCTGCAAAAAAAATTTTTTTTTTCGAGCCCTGATACCATTTCGGCTGTTTTTTATGTAAAACGACATCCTGAATCCGAATATGACGTCTATTTTGATCAATCACCCATTGTTGTCTCGGGATGCCATCCTCTACCCCAAATTTTATTAATTTTAGGTAATTTTCAGGCCATGCATTTGAGTTGGAGGGTGGAAAAGGATTATTTCAACCCTTAAAAACATAAAAATATGATGTATAGTAAATAAATAATAATGATAATAATAGATTAATAAAATATAACACATACAATTTACAATTTCAGTGACAAACTCCCTCTGCCTAAATATCCCCCTTACCAATATTCATGCTTTAGAATTTTCCACCTCTGTAGCCGCTCAGAAGATATTCAAAAGGCCGGTTTCCACCAAGGTTGGAACTTCGAGGTTCAAATAACCATTAATCACACTTCCGACACAAAGAGTCATCAGTTGTAGCCTTCTTTTATCAGATTGCGTAGTTACTTCAAAGGAAAGCATGCAAAATTGACAAAGGTATCTGCTTCTGGCCTCTCAATTATCTCAGCACGTGGGTAGGTCTCTAGACTTCCAACCACGTTCAACCGTTTACTGCCCGCTTGACCACATCAAAAAATCTGGAGTGACTCCACTCGACTTTCCGAACATTGAGTAATTAACAGTTTTGTAGATAAAGTAAAGAAAGAGGAGTTGTTAAAAAAAGAAAAGAGAGAAAACCATAATAGAGTGTTTGAGTATTTTTCTCCCTATATTACACGATGTTTTATTTAACGCTACTGAACTTTGAGCTCATAGATCATAATGATAAAGAATTTTCGTTGTGTCCCTGTAAAAAACCTATAAATGCTAGATTCACAAAAATGATTATAGTTAGTGCAACAGTGATTTATAATATTCATATGAATTTTTAGCTCAATTGAATAATGCGTTTAGATGCTATCGCACTTTTAACTAGTATGTTGTGCCCCCCACATGAATATCTTCTATATTTTCCTATACAAATTCACTCAGTAAAATAATTTATTAAAATTATTATTTAAAAAAAATTATCTTCCATGATAATGCAGATGATTTCCATATTAGATAAGTAGTATAACACTAAATAGCCAAAAAAAGTCAATATTACATTAAAAAAAATCGATAACTTCATTTTAAATTATCGCATATCTATGGTACAACCATTCGTTTTAAAGGTACAGGCGAGCTCTTGAAGCATCATGAAAATTTACTCCCCTCGAGGGGGGAATTCCCCCCCTCAAGAGGGGGAGGCGAGGCTCCTACACATACAAAAAAATTTCCCCAGTTGGCTATCTCTATTATGAATAATTCTGCTAAATTTCATAATGATTATTAAAAAATAATTTTCTTTATGCACATTTATACAAAATTTTGTACTATACCACCATGTTAAAAATTTAGAAAACGCGGGATGGCAACGCAACCTGTAAGACAATTTTTACCAAAAGTTGATAGGCACTAATTTATGTCAAGGTGCAACTACATACCAATTTGTATGAAATTCTGTGAAGTAGTTCTTGAGATACAGGTGCCACAAAAGTTTGTCACACCCACGCAGAGACTGACAGACAAACAGACAGACATTTTCTAAAAATGGTCAAATCGTGTTCTACAGCTTTCAAAACGTGTAAATCCATCAAAAACCTGAGGTCGAAAATTTTTACGAATCCAATACTTTCTTCTCTTGAATATAGAAAAAAGTAAAAATTTGGTCCCACAGGCCATAATGATAACGAATTTTTCTTTGTGTCCCTGTAAAAAAACTGTAAGTGCTAAATTCACCAAAATCTATACAGTTAGTGCAACTGTGACCTATAACATGTGTACAATTATTTTGTTCAGATTAAATAAGCGTTTAGACGCTATCGCACTTTTAAAAATTTGGCCCCATAGGCCATAATGATAAAGAATTTTTCTTTGTACCCCTGTAAAAAAACTGTAAATGCCAGATTCTCCAAACTCTATACAGATATAGTAACTGTGATCTATAATATGTGTATAAATTTTTTGCTCAATTGAAGAAGGCGTTTAGATGCTATCGTACTTTTCAGATTTTGGTCCCATAGACCATAATGATAAAGAATTTTTCTTTGTGTCCCTGTAAAAAAACTATAAGTGCTAGATTCACCAAAATCTATAGGGTTCGTACTATGGTGACTTACAATATACGTACCAAATTTCAGCTTATTCGAACAAAGCGTTTAGACGCTAGCGTGTTCACTCACAGACATACACACATACATACACACATACACACATACACACACACATACATACATCATCGTAAAAATAGTGAAAACGGACTCAGGGGACCTCGAAACGTATAGAAACATCAAAATCTCGAATTCGGATTTTTGACATGATTACAATACTTTCCTCACTATAGTGTTCGGAAAGTAAATATTCTGAATAGCACCGCTCCAACCAACCTCTATGGAAACCGGCACAAATAATCCCCAATACCAAAGTAAATTCAAAGCCATAAAATTTCCGAACAGTAATAAAAATACGGGGACGTTCCAGAAGAAAGGTGGGTGATGGGACGAAATGGGTGTGAAATTTGGATTCAGGAGGCCATTTTACATATGAATGCTGAAGAATGGTGTTTGGGACGATTTTCATGCTGAGTAGTGTAATTTGATTAATGGTAAAGTTCATTCAATGTTCTTTAGAGTACGCATGATTTAGAGAGAATCTTCAAATAATTCCACAGTCTGTTATTTCTGTATGATTAATTATTCTATATGACTGTATGATGCAACTTATTCACGAAGGAATTTCTAAAAGTTTTATCACATATCCCAACAACTCCTCAACCATCCTCTAACAATAAAACCGCATAAAATGTAATTGTTTAGAGACATTTACCATCAAAATCCTCAGTGTAAGTCATGAAGTTTTTTCTTTTGCCCCTTTACAACCATGAAATGTGTATTTCATTAATTTCATTAATTTCTTTAACCACATACAGTAAAACCTCGCTTATCCGAGGTAATGTAGACCATGGGTAACTAGATAATGGGAAAACTCGAATAACACGGACTCTGTCGTAAATCGAAGGGAAAACATAGGGCAAAGTTTAAAATTGACGAAAACATAGTCAATGAAGTAACGTAATACATCTATTACATATTTAAATGCAATCAGTTAAAATTGCAATAGAGTTCTAACAGATGACGTCACCAGCAGACGATATTTTTTTGCTGAGGGACAGTTGACCCCACTGACCCATTGTTTATCATTGCGGAATAGTGTTACGAATTTATTGTAACACAGTGTTGTAAATGTATTTGTAAAAGCATAAAAACATTCGACTACTACTCTTCCAAAGGCATGGAAAAATTAGCGTTGTCCTTCAGCAAAGTACGGTTGCTAAGAAGATAGTCATGTGGTTGTTAGAACTCTATATAATACATATATCATAGGTACCAACTTGTACGGTTTTTTAACACCCTTATTCCTTTGCAAAAAGTTTAATCACAAAAAAAAATTGTAAAAAACTTATTAAAAATTTCCTGTAGCAAAAAAAAAAAAAAAAAAAAAAAAAAAAAGCATACAAGTTGACAGCTATGAATACATACAGAAATTATAAAATACAGTACTGTTAGTAAAATTTTTAAAAATTATCGTCGTCACTCGTCAAAAGCTACGCCTCTTTGGGTCGTGGATTTTTCGGAAATACCTCTGATAATCCAAAACTCGGGGCTCGGATAACCGCGTCCCTAGTGTATTTATGTCATATACCAATGCTAACTGCTTGATTATGTGTATCCTTTAATGGTGATACGAATGTAAAAATCCTTATTTGATGGAGTTGCAAACACTTTATCAAAATTTTATAAACTGTGTTATTATTAAAGTTAAAAAAAAAAAAAAAAAAAAAAAAAACTTATTCTTAACAGTTTTTACAAATTATTTATTTGTTTTAAAAAGAAAAGAGCTTAATATGTCTGTTTTTCCAGGTGATATAAGTCTCATTTCTGTAAAGGAAATGCTAGTTTTCTAAATGAATCATATTTAAAATAATAATAATATTTTAATTGTGTTATACTTCTCTGTGATGAAAATTCTTTCTATGCATTATGGAACATAATTTTAAGCCCTTCTTTCTCGCTTCCGTGAAAATGACGGGTTGAGTTTTCGCTCTCTATTTCTCGTGCCGGTGATATTTCCGGCCTGAGATGTTCAAAAGCAACGCACTAAAAAGGTTTAAAAACAAACATTTTGTGATACCTAGAGAATTTTTAATTTCTTATTTTACACTTTAAATGGAAGTAGCAGACCATTTAAAATGTAATCCTCGCGACAAAAAGATAGGTACAAAGGTTTTTTTTTTTTTTTTTTTTTTTTTTTTTCATAAAATAACATTATCTAAATTGTGCTTATCATTTATTATTATAAAATAACAGAATTCCCGGAATAATTTTTGTTTTAAGACTAATTTAGAAAAATTTTAAGACTAAATTTTTTTTTATTTATGACTACACATCGCGACAAAAAGATAGGAACGAAGGTTTTTTTTTTTTTTTTTTTTTTGAATATGATTATTTTGAATATAAATATTTTAAATATGATTCAAATATTTAATACGTTTTTGCTATGATAATTCTTTGTTATGATAATAAATGATCAGCACACTTTAGATAATGTTATTTTATGAAAAATTAAAAAAAAAAAAAAACTTTGTTCCTATTTTTTTTTGTCGCGGTGTGTAGTCTTAAATCAGAAAAATTTTTGTCTTAAAATTTTTCTAAATGAGTCTTAAAACAAAAATTAGTCCGGGAATAGTGTTATTTTACGATAATAATAAATGATAAGCACAATTTAGATAATGTTATTTTATGAAAAATCAAAGAAAAAAACCTTTGTACCTACCTTTTTGTTGCGGGGTGTATTAGGTTTATTTTAAATTGTCAGCATTATTGAACATTAAATATTTGTAATACTTATTTTGTAATCTTAGATCAGTTTGGTTTTTGATTGCAAGTGAATTTGTTCTCTATGATATGTATATTTTTTAATATATTGTATACATTAAGCAGTCTTAATCACAAAGTCACTCGGATTCTAATTTTAGTATAAATGCACAACTGAGAGTGATTCGGAAATAAGTGATATTTATGAAAGTTCGAATAGAGTATCTGAGAACAGTGTATTATACGTACAGTGTTGTATTATATGAAAAATTCTTTTCATAAAATTGTGTTTGAATGCTTAAAACACATATCTTTTATTTTTCTACGTACTGGAAAACCAATATTCAGTCGAAATAACCCTGATTATTTATTTTTCCGCAAAATTTATTTTAATTTTTTAGTTCTCCATCATACTATAGGTATGGAGAACTTAGGTAATCGTGAAAATATTCGACCTCGGATTTTTGACTGTTTTACACGTTTTCAGGTGTGAGGAATCCGAAAATGACAAAATTTGTATGGAGTCCGTCAGTAGGGTGTCTGTTAGTTTGTTAGTCCGTTAGTAAGTTCGTTAGTAAGTTTGTTAGACTTCGTACACGATATCTCAAGAACAAATAGTCGCAGAGAAGTCAGATCAGTTTTAAAATATTACTTTCGACATTGGCAAGAACAGTATTCGTTTGCAACATTCGAATTATAAAACTTCGTAAGTTATTAGAAGTTTACGATTTTCTTAACATGGGAGAATAGGGCAAAATTTCACTTAAACGTCCATTAAGTAGAAAATTTTTACTGTAAAGATATCAGGACAGTTTTAAAATATCAGTTTTGAATTTGCAATGAACATCATTAACTATAAACATACTACTTTAAAAGTTTCACATGTTATTTGGAATTTACGAATTTCTCAACATGGCAAAATTTCACATAAACGTCAATTTTGAGGGATATTTTCACCGTAAAAATGTCAGACCACTTTTGAAATATTATTTAGGATACTGGCATGAATATTATTGACTATAAATTTTCCAATATGAAAATTTCATAAGTTATTGGAAATTTACGAATTTCTTAACATGGCAGAATAGGACAAAATTTCTCATAAACGTCAATCTTGAGGGATATTTTCATTGTAAAGATTTCGAACCACTTTTGAAATATTATTTAGGATACTGGCATGAATATCACAGACAATGATTTTTCCAATTTAAAAAATTCGTAAGTTATTCGGAATTTACGATTTACTTAACATGGCAGAATAGAGCAAAATTGAGCATAGACGCCCATTTTGAAGATCATAAATATATCAGACAACTTCAAAATAACATTTATGATATACCTGTTTGGACATGATTGACTATAAATATTCTAATAGAAAAATTTCGTAAGTTATTCGTAATTTAAGATTTTATCAACATAGCGAAATTGAAAATTGTTCATATAAATAAGAATTTTGAGGATTATTGCATTGGAAATAGTAGCATGAAAACTAAACAACGGAATTGACTCCGATAAAATAAATTAATAGATTGGAATAAGATAAATATAACGAAATGAACGGTGGATAGTCTATTAGGCGGGGATTTCATTCTGTCACTGTATCAAGCTTTGGTCAAATTCTTTTCTGTTAACATGACTATAATATATCTCGCACTAGAAATTTATGAGAACATAAATATGATGGGGAACTGAGTAGTGTCCACCTATGCCAACTAGTTTTATTTTTTATAGTATTATTTTTTTTTTTAAGCCAAAATAAATTTCCAAAAATAAAATATGCACACATATGTTGTTCATACATATAATTTTATACAATTTTCTTGAATAAAAAAATAAACACTTTCTTTTACTCTTTTCTTTAAAATTACGAGATCGTGAAGGGTGTAACTGGTATCGCCCAATGTTCGAAACCCGACCAAATTTTAAAATAGGTATTTAAATAGCAAATATAGAAAATCAAAATTTCCGTGTAAACAAGGTTCTTAGACTCTATTCTAAAAATAAATAAATACGATAAATAGCGAGTTTGTTGCATTCGTATAACGTAGAAGCTGAGATAGCGCATTTCCGTAAGTGAAAATTAATTGTAGGATAACAGCGATGCCTTTCAAACGATATGCACCGAAATTGAATCAGCATGGTTTTACATATTATCCATCTTACATGCAAGGGGCATTTATATATCATAGGATCTGAGATATTGAATTCTTGTAAATGTGATAATGTGATAATTTCTGAATTTCAGAGCAACCGAAAAACCAGTTTATTTACTCTCAACGTCTAAGAAGTATTTTATTGTTTGTTAATAGTGGTAGAAAATATTCTGAATTAAAAAAAAAAAAAAAAAAAAAAAAAAATGTTTTTAGCTTTTGATTTGTAACCAGGTAAAAGTTGGGGGAAAAAAGTCTAAAACTGAAAAACAAAAATGATGTTTATCTGCAAGTATGTGTAATTGATTTTCTTCTATAATTTTTTTATAAAGTGCGAAAATAATATTTTAAGTAGTTCCAAAACAACTCTCATTAGAAGCAGTGGCGGATCCAGAACTTGACTTTTGGGGGGGGCTGAGATTTATCAAAATGTTATTCTAGACAAATAAAAAATTTACAATTGCAATATTCAATGGTGAATGTCAGTGTTTTTTTTTGGGGGGGCGGCTTCAGCCCCCTAGCCCCCCCTTAAATCCGCCACTGATTAGAAGTCGTATCGAAAGATTCCTTGAGGGAGCTCCTGACTAGGATGGCCATCATGAGAACGGAAAGCCGAAATTAGTGATGGATACATCTCCAAATACAGATGAATATTTGTAATTTAAAACCTGTAATGTAAAATAAAAGAAATAAATTTATAAAGTCTTTCATTAAAAAATAGTGCCTGTCTTTTATTTTTATGTTTTAAGTATTCTAATAACTTGTAAAAATTTCTGTAAAACTGCTCTAAAATTTCTGATGTTTCGACAAATTAAGATAAAATAAAATTAATCTTAGCTCTTTCTGTACAGTCTGAAAAAAAATAATAATAATAATAATGAATGAATAAATCACACTTTGAACGCCGTCGCAAGAACACATTTTCAGAGGGTGGGTTCACACTTCAATATATAATATTGAGTGTTTAAATGATGCTTAAATGAAACATTTTCGATAACTCTCTAACATTTTGGCCCAGAACTTATCTTTACTACGACTTTGCACCCTATCTATCTCAATACTTTATTATCACAAAAATACGCAATAGATACTAGTTGACAGAAATGTATGTCTACTTGAATTGTATATATATAAAAAACAAATTTAGGGGAGAGTTTAAATTTCTATTGCTACCCTTAATTTTATGACAAAAAAAAAAAAACGGATGGATGGATGGATGGTTGGGTTTCACGTCGCAATAGTGCTGCGCAGATGGGCAAATGGCGACGATCTAGGACACACCCCCTAGAGGTGGTCCGGAGACATGCCATCTTAATTTTGATCCTCCACGGAAGGGATGGATCTCCCGCTTCGGTAACCCCCAGAGGTATAATTTTGGATGGGAACAGGGAGGACATTGCGACCACGACAGATTTTACGTGCACCAGCCACCATTAGTGTACACGACGGTCTTTGGTCGGCTCGAGTACTCGCAATCTTCCAATTACAAGGCCAGCGCTCTACCCCCCCCCCCCCAAAAAAAAAAAAAAAAAAAAAAATGGATTTAGGAGTCTAAAATTAGCCTAATACAAATTCACACGAAGTTCCTGTCACTAGTTCTATTTTAATGTTCATCTCCAGATCGAAATTCTTTTATTTCAGGTAAGATTCATCAAAGTTTTTATTACTTTCTTTTATATATCATATTTTTTCAAAAATCTGAAAACCCTTAAATATATTCAAGAGGAAATATTTTTACTGAAGACTTCAATGTGGAAAGTTTCGAGGTAAAGTAGTCTATCGTAAGAGCTAACATGAAAGGGGTACGGTAGCTCATAAGGGCCTCCCAAGATACATTCCCCACCCCCTCTTTTTTTCCAAATAAGAACTGCATTTGTGTGTGTGTGTGTGTGTGTGTGAGTGTGTGTGTTATTATTATTTATTTTTATTTATTTATTTATTTATTTTTTAAGGAATCGTGTTAGCGAACAAAACTTACTTTCAAACATGCATTGCTTTAATTCTTAATATTATTATTAGTTACTTTCCCTGCATCGCAAGATACTATATTTCAAAGAATTTCAAAAAAACATTTATAACCATACTTTAAGTTACTTTATAAATAAAAAATAAAAATAAATCCATTGAAATCGCTTAAAACCTCACTTCGGATACCCGTTGTCTTCGTTATCGTCTTCTCCGCCTACGCTATGCCGGTTGCAGGTTCACATTACTCGCATTTGCGCCTACACCTAAGCATTTCAATTTGGGTGCTGTTCGGTCAGTAAGTGGCCAGCTATCTTCAATTTATGACAAAAGGTGGCAGCACCAAGCAGTATCACATCACTAGCTACAAGTTATTTAATTAATTAAAATAAAATAACCTAATCAAAATGTACTTCGATACGCATTAAAGAGATCAAAACTCACCTCCTGGTAAAATTCCGTAGTTCTATAATCAGTCGTTTGCCTACAAAGCGACCAATACACCTCTAAGTTTGATTTTTTTTTTTTGTTGTTACTTTCTCGTCATCCATACGTTAAAGGATACTGTGAGGACGGTGAAATGTTTCCTTTTATCATTGGCACCTTTTCTGTTAATTACACTGCTCTACAAAAAAATAAAATAAAAATAAAAAATAAAATCGAGTTTAGATACCATTCTTGCTGATTCTTATGTAAAATGACCTCCTGGATCCGAATATAACTCCCATTTTGCCCAGTCACCAACCCTTTTCTATGAATACCCCTCCCCCCCTCCCTCATTTTTTTTTTCACTGTTCGAAAGTTTTATGACCATGAATTTGAGAGCCGCGGTAGCGCAGTTGGTAGAGCGCCGGCCTCGTAATTGGAAGATTGCGGGTTCGGTACTCGAACCGGCCAAAGGCCGTCGTGTACACTAATGGTGTCTGGTGCACGTAAAATCTGTCGTGGCCGCAATATCCTCCATGTTCCCATCCAAAATTATACCTTTGGGGGTCACCGAAGCGGGAGAGCTATTCCTTCCGTGGAGGATCAAAATTAGGATGTCATGTCTACGGTCCACCTCTAGGGGTGTGTCCCAGACCGTCGCCAATTGCCCATATGCGCAGCACTAGTGAGACGTAAAAAACCCAACCAACCAAAAATGAATTTGATTTGAAGAATGAAAAATAATTTCTTTGACACCTAAAAACAAAAAATATATGAAGTTTAAAAAATAACATTAATAACAGATTTAAAAAATATAAGATATATAATGCCTAATTTCAGTAGCAAATTCCCCCAACAACCGCCTCCAAATTTTTCCCTTATCACAAATGTCCATGCTTTAGAATTTTCCAACTCTGTAGCCCCTCAGAAGATATTTAACGGTTAAAATAATCCTCGCTTTTTCTAAAAATCAAATTTATAGCTATATAATCACCGAAAAGTCATAAAAATAGGGGGGCGTTCCAAGAAAACGGTAGGTGATTGGGAAAAATGGGCGTCCTATTCGGATTCAGGAGGTCATTTTACATAAGAATATGCTGAAATGGTGTCAGGAGTAATTTTCATGCCGAGCAGTGTTATTAGCAAAAAGTAGCACATTGGCCTTGAAAGATCGAACCTCAGTCTTCGCATTATTAGTGAGATGTTCGAGCCAAGTGTGTTGATGCGCCACGGCGATATTTTGAACACTTACCATTTCATCTTCACATCCGTTCATTTCAGAAATTTATATATTTTAAATTAATTTTTAAAAAAACTAATCAAAATTTCGGTAATCGGGCTTCGAGGTGAATCAAAGAAGATCAAAAGTACCTGCATGCAACATTCTGTAGTTCTACGATCAGCCGTTTGATTACAAAACGACGGACATACACAGTTTTTTTTAATCATATGTGGAGATTACGTGTCCCCTCTTCCCGATTTTTGAGCTCGGAAAAAATTCCAACAAACGTAAATATCTCTTTAGTACAGAAATTTCGCTTAAGTCATTAATTTGTAAATTTTCGTAATTTCAGAGAATTTAACAGATGAGTTATCAGAGATGGGCTTTGGTGCCCCACGTGACCCAAATTCTTTTATTTATTTAGTTATTTATTTATTTATTTATTTTTAATGGATGCTATACTTTTTTTTTTCTTAATATTACGAAATCGCGTTAAGCAAAAACAATCTGCTTTTAAACATGCATTTATTTTATTTTATTTATTTTATTATATTGATTTAATTCATTAATTATTTGTTTGTTTGTTTATATTTTACTTTGATATATTTTATTTTATTCTTTTGCAATTAGACTTGCCACAAGGATTTGAATTTAGAGTTTTAATAAAACTTCACTACCATCGAAGTATCTCATTTGTACAGAAATTTCGCTAAGCACTTTAATCTGCAAAGTTTCATGATTCGAAAGAATCTATCAAATAAGCTATCATGGATGAGACCCGGTGACTACTAGAGGACACCATGTGACTCCAAACTGATTTTTTTTTTTTTTTTTTGACAGATTCTGTTGAACGAAAAAAATCTTTTTTTTTTAAATGCATTTTTTTTTTTTTTTTTTTTTTTAATTCATTTTATTTTATTTCATTATTTTATTTTTCATTTTATTTATTTATTTATTTATTTTATTTTAGCAGTGCAAACACCAGGGAAGGCATTTTTTTTTTGTTGTTGTTTTTTTTGTTTGTTTGTTTGTTTGAAGACTGAAAAAAATAAAGGAGCAAAAATAATCAAAAATAATTAAACTTGTGTCAAATTTGAGCATGTTAGTTACTCAAAACAGCTCTGAATCAAAAGTACGCAAATTAAAGAGATCTCATGTACTTATTATTCAGTATATTAACATGCTCAAAAATTGCCATGGACCATCGTGAATCCCAGTATCCCAAACATAGATTCACATTTATATACTCTTTCACAAACCAGCGTGAAACCGCCATAAAATATAGTTCTGAAAATTTCATAGAATAAATTTTGCTTTCGAAATCTTTCTGTTTAAATTTTTAGAAATTCTATTAAAGAATTTCTTTTAATTCAGCATATTTATAATAAATTGTGACATGAACAAATATTAATTTGAAACCATGTGAAATTTTAGAAATGTGAATTTATGTGAAATTTTTTATTTCCCGTTTATGTAATACAATTACTCCTTTTAAAATAAGTATTCCATTTAGAGATGCAAGGCTTTCAAAACACCTGGTTTTTTCCCCTGGTTTTAACACAAAATTGGGAATTTTGAAATTATGAATATTTTTATAACTTTTGTTAATTATTTAGCCTCGGATCTTTAAATTAATTTCAACTTTAATTCCTGCATAGATTTCTTTTTCGTTTCCCTTTCCAGTTAATTCGAGCATCTTCGATGTTTATTCCGAAAACGAAGAAAATAATTAATTATAATTAATCCAGTGCTAACAATAACAGTAAGTTTCTGTCATTATTCATTAGTGTTATTTTGTTATGTTCTTGAGCTATCTTTTCCATTCTTAATGAGAATTAATAACATTTAAATTTTTTTATTCATAATTGGTTTATGAAAGTACAATTAAAGAATTGGACTTAAGATTTTAGGGAAAAAAAACCAACTAAAATAAAGTTTCATTAAATTTAAGTGAAGTATTTAAGAAATTAGTTTGTTACCTGATAATTTTTAAATTGTTCTTTATTATTATTATTATTATTATTATTATTATTACAAAGAAAAAGAAAAAGAAGAAGAATTCTTAAATTTAATATGTTTTTGAGAAATATATAAGTAATTTGAAAAATTTCCCCACATGTTGTGTAAAAAATGCAGAAATTTTTATGTATATATATGTATAAAAATCAGGAAATCAATATGTATTTAAATTTTTATCAAAAAATTTTCATTGTAGGAAATTTAATATCAATTTTTTACAAACTCTAATGAGAAATTTTTCTGAAAATAACTTGTAAATGAAACAATACCACTGTATTAATTGCATAAAATGCCATCTCTTCTTTCTAAAACCATTTTATTATTTTAAATAATTCTTTAGTTTTATAAAATAGAAATTTTTAAAGAACTTTTCAAATCTTATTTATTTCTCTTCTCGAACTATTACAGGATTATGTACATTGCTTTCCTTAATTTTTCAGCTTGTATAATATGGAAATTATATCCAACATTGTACCAATACATTTATCTTAAGTGCTAATTTAATAAAGAAAGCTTAAGTTTCTTTTCAAATTATGATTTGGCTGCAGTTCTGATAAATTGAAAATAAAATGATAAATTAAATAATGTTATAAGCTTATCAGTATATCAAAGTCCTTAAAATAGTCATTTATATTAAGTAAATAATTTATTATATGCTTTAGAGATTTCTAATTTGTTTTTCCCCAGCGAAATGCCCAAATTTCCCAGTTTTTTCCCCCAAACACCCGGTTTTTTCCCCTTGGTTTTAAATTCCCGGGTTTTTTGCATCTCTAATTCCATTTACTAATTTTTAGAAAATTAAAGAAAACTCTATTAACTTCGTAAAAACACAAATGAGGAGCAAACATTCAAACCGTGTTTTCTCCAAAAATAAAAAAAAAAATGAGTTAGTGATTTTTCTGTGAACTCAACATTAAATAGCACAAAATTATACTATTATTTTAAACCAAAAAATTTTTTACCACATTATAAACGCTCTTAAAAAGTTGGGGTTTCAATCAAACAGTGTTTCCTCCAGAGCCTGTTTTCAGTAAAACTGTGATTTCTCCAGCCGACCAGTCAGAACTGTTCTTTCTCCTCGCGTGACTCGTACATGTACCAGCTTTTCATGTTTGTTTATTTCGTTGGTTCTATCTTGTTTTCTTCATTTTAGAGGAGTGTGCTTTATTATTATTATTTTATTTTATTTTTTTTTCAAATGGAAGAATTAATAGATGGTGTATTAGTGAGTGCTTCTAATTATGGAACTGGAAAAAGACAGAGAATTGATGGGAAAAGAAAATAAGCGAAAAAGGGACGATATTCAGCATCTTCAGATAACAACGTTTATGCTGCATGCAAACATTCTAGTAATACTTTTTCATGCACTGATGTTAGACCTAATGACGTTAAGAAGTTTCGGGATAGACTTTACGAAATTCCGGAAAAACAGCGACAAGATTGTATTATAGCTTCATTGGTTGTTACAAAAAATGTAACTCGACGTAGACCTAATAACCCAACCCAAAATAAATCGCAGTCACCTGGCTCACAGCATGAATTTTTTGCTTCTTATTTTATTACTAGTAGCAGTGGTAGGAGAATTCCTGTGTGTAAAAACAATTTCATGGCTATAACTAAAATAGGTCCTACAAGGCTAGCCAATATTGTTACTAAAGTACATGCTGGGAAACCTATTGAGGAAAAGAGAGGAGGGGATAGAAAAAGTCACTTAAGCATTTATTAAAAAAAAAAAAAAAAAAAAAAACAAGGTAAGAGAATTCATCTCAAACTTAAAGGCATCAGAAAGTCATTATGGAAGACAAATATCGAAGCGATTGTACTTGCACTGTACATTAAGTATAAGGAAGTTGCATGAAGTTTACAACAAGAACTGCAACGATGACCTGGACAAAGTTAATTTCACTATGTTCAGAAGAATATTCATAAATGAATTTAATATAGGCTTTAAGTCTCCTTCTAGTGATGTTTGCAGCACGTGTTCTTTACTTGACTAAAAAATAAAGTTCTGTCGTGCAGGGTCTACAGAAAAAGTAGATCATATGACTGACAAAAGAATTCACATACTAAGAGCCAATGCATTTTATTCCATTATGAAAGAAAATACAGATGAATCAGTAGTTAGTTTGTGTTTTGATTTACAACAGATTCAACGGCTGCCAAAAACAAATATTCAAGATGCTTATTACTTAAGGCAATTCAACTTTTACAGCTTATGCATAATGAGTTTGGAGGATCTAAATACAACATTTTATACTTGGTGTGAGGAGTTAGCAGGCAAAGGCAGCACTGAAATATCGGCGGCTTTATATTGTCACCTAAACAAAATGGTCCTTGAAGGTAAAAAATCTTTGCGGCTCTTTAGTGATGGGTGTATTGCCCAAAATGAGAATAACATAATTCTTCAAATGCTATTGAACTTTTTGTACACTACAATATCAAGCATTGAAAATATACTATTGTATTTTCCTGTCAGAGGACATAGTTTCTTTCCAGCAGATCGTATATTTGGTCGTCTTGATAAGAATCTCAGAAAAAAATGTAACAATGGCATCAAAGGAACAATACTATGAACTGTATCAGAAAGTTGGTAATGTAAAAATATTGGGGATTGATTGGAAACTTCATAATACGAAATCACTTAATGCTTATTTCAAAAATTTACCATATATATCAGAACTGAAAAGAATAGTTTTAGAATAATATGAAGAAAGTGTGATGGTGAAAAGATTCAAAAACTATAAATTCGAAGCTATAAAAGAACAATCTGGAGCAAAACTTTTTAGGAAGGGGATTAATACTGCTATTGTACGAAATGTTGTCTTACAATGTCTTCCTCTGAGTCATGGAAGGAAAAGAAAAATGAAGTAGATAAACTTTTAAAATTAATGTATGGTGAAGAGTGGAAAAATCAGCTTGATTTTAAATGGTATAAAGATATCATTACTAATGACTTTCATGTAGAATATGGAGAAACAGAGGAAACATGCAATTGCTTAGGTGAAGATATTGGTTTAAAAATTTAAATTTTAAATTGGCTTAAAAATTTTAGTTCTTCCCTACAATTTGCAGGATGATTTTTCACGTGTAAATATTTAACTTAATTTTATAATTACATAACAAAGTCTGTTCTGTTAATTAGTTTTATTACATTAATAATGTTATTTCATCAATATGCGAGTTGCATACTTTTTCATTCAAAATATGTTTTGTCCACATTGGAAACATTCAAAACATGTTTTCTCCTCTGTGTTTCGGTCAAAACATGCTTTCTCCAAATTTCAAGTGCGTTTTTTTAATTAACTCTAACTTTATTAGGTAAAGTATGCCTACAGATCTTCCAAGTAACCAGTAATACAACTAAACAAATGATAATTAGGGTCTAAGAAGGGTTATTTTTTAATTTATCAGTTTTTTGTGTTTTCTGAAAAATTGTATTCGAAGGAGAAAACACGGTTTGAATGTTTGCTCCTCAAATATCAAATTCCGAAGGATGTCCGCAGATTTACGTGCATGTTATTATTGGGCCAATTGTATATCAGTGATAAAATAATAAAGCAAATCATGACGATGGATCATCGAGACATGCATTTGTTACTATCAGGTAAAAAAAAAATCTTTTAAAAAAGATTAAAAGTTTATTTAATTTTACGCCGACTTCAAAAGTTTTCAATAATTGTAGTGTTTATGTTGTTTGGTGACAGGATTTATTTTATAGTTTTAGGCGAAGTTTACGACTTCATTTTATGAGAATTTTAATTTAATTTTATTTGTTTGAATAATAGTTGATTTTTGGAGTCGGTCGGTTCTCTTTTTTCACAAAAAGATATTATTACTTTTCACATTCAGTTGTTTCTGCTGCTTCCATTTTCCTTTTCAAAATAGTTTTTTCTGTCATTTTTACTTTCTCTTACCCATAGGGTCGCAAAAGTATTGTTTTAGGGTCAAATTTTCGAACGTGAGTTTTTGTTATATTTACATGTTCTGAGGTCCCCTGAAGACGAAGATCATGTTTTTAGCGAATGGGTGTCTGTCTGTGTGTCTATTATCAGCATATCTCAAGAACAAATAATAGCAGAAATTCCAAACTCAGAATTCTAAATGTGTATCATATAGGAATGCTACAATAAGCTTTTCGTTCAGACGAAGCCAATGGTTCGTGTACAAAGATACTCAAAAGTATTCAAATACAATTACGTCTATGGGGGAAAAGGCAGGTAAGTAGAGTTCAACATCTATAGACTGCACTAAACCAAATGAAACGAATATATATATTGTGTAATAAAGATAGTCAACTGGGAAAAACATTTTGTGTATGAAGGAGCCTCGCCTCCCCCCCTGAAGGGAAGTCCCCCCTCGAGGGGAGTAAATTTTCATGATGGGTATCTTTCAAAAGAGCTCGCCAATACCTTTAAAACGAATGGTTGAACCATCGATCTGCGATAATTAAAAATAAATTTATCGATTTTTTTCATTTTTAACCAAAAACAAAATTATGTAATATTGAGAATAAATTCAACTTTTTTTTTTTTTTTTTCATATTTAGTGTTATGCTACTTCTCTAATATGGAAACCGTGTGCATTATCATGGGAGATATTTTTTTTAAATAATAATTTTAATAAATTATTTTTACTGTGTGAATTTGTATAGGAAAATATAGAAGAAAGTCGTGTGGTGGCCACAACACACTAGTTAATTGTCGTTAGTGGGTGTGCTTTACTAGTAATATTTTACCATTTCCAGGAAAGCTGTTCGGTAATTGAAATAAATTCCTCATAGAGATATGGTAATTAATGTATGTTTTAAGCTAAATATTCATCGCTTATTCTTTGTTCATTAATGAAACGGGGGTTGAGGGGGCGATAGCCCCCCCTCACACAGAACTAATTATCATATAAAACTCTTCCTAAGCCTAATTTGAATTGTTTAACGTAGGTTTACATAATAGTACTCGTTATCCTACCTCTTAATCTCCAACCTGTATTTATAGAATTAAATTTCAGGGTAAGAGAAAGTAGTGTGAGTGACACACCAGATTATTTCTTGTCTAAATACTTTTTCGCCAGTAAAAAATTATAAATATACGAATATTATATGCTATTTTACATTATATTCATCTTAAAGGTAAATTACAGGACAACTAATTCTCTATAATTGATATATGCATTATCTACCAATATGTATTTGAACACTTTCGAATTTAGACGTTTTGTCAAATATTTAGAAAAGTTCTGCATAAATTATCTTGAAACTTTGGGAGTATACAGAATATGCTATACCTCATATATTTCAGTAACAATTTTGTCGTGAAGAGGAAAAGATAACAAGTAAAAAATTTAAACAAAACTCAAAATGTTGAGGATCAGCCTGTAAAAAGTAATGCTTGGCAGGCGTTTCCGCTGTAGTATGTGTTTGTGATGATTCTTCTGATTATCTGTATAAATTTTATGAAGCTACCACATATGTTCATTGATATATAATGGTTTCTTTAACAAACTGCAAAACAAATTGCCACTTTTTAAAATTATAACACGTAGAGTATTAAACCCAGTGTAAAGCCATTTTTAGGAAACTTGACATACTACTTTGGACACAGCATACTGGAATCAGAATACAAAAATGTTGAATATTTTATGGAATATGAGTATTTTCACTAAAAAAGTTTTAACTACGCATGCGCAAGCGTTTAAAAAATTTCAATTGCATAATTTAACAGACAAAAGTACTCTGGCTTACTTATACAGGGTGTCCAGAAAAGGACTTACTTATTTCAAAATTAAATATCTCGAAAGCAAATGACAATAGAGGGATGAGACAAACTGTATATTTATTACGAAAGCTGTAAAAATTTGATACAGGAATTTTGAAAATAGTAACAAAAGTTGCCAGCACATGGCGCTGTACACTGTACAGGGTTATGGAAAAGAAAATAAAAGCAGTTCTTCCGCAAGTAGTCCAGAGAATCAACGCAAAATTTGTTCAAAGTGTTCACCGCTATCCATACAAAGGTGGCGTAAACGAACAATAAAAATTGCCATCACCCCCTGTAGTGTGTAAATCGAAATGGACTCACATGCCGCACAGATTGCCTCTTCAAGCTCGTCCATTGTCTTGGGACTGTTTTAGGATTGTTTGCAGCGCCATCTGTTGGCAACTTTTTTTACTATTTTGAAAATTCCTGTGTCCAGTTTTTACGGCTTTCGTAATAAATATACAGTTTGCCTCCTCCCTCTATTGTACTTTGTTTTCGAGATGCCTAATTTCGAAATCAGTAAATCGTTTTCTGGACACCCTGTATGAAAGGGCCAAAAAATATTGTGTAAATTCAAAAAAGTTATGTATTATAGAATGAACAGAATGTCAGTTATTCCCAAACAAAAGCTGTACTATAAGAGTTTTTACTTACATTTTTATTTAGATTCATTTACAGTCGGTTGCAAAAATATCCGAGCATTAGCAATAATACCTGTCTAAAAAAAAAGTATACTTAATACTGCTTTCTTAAATATATCCTTGTCGAGTCATGTTTTTAGTCAGTCTAAGAACATGATTCGAAAAGGATTTATTTAACAAAACAGTATTGAGTGTACTTTTTTGGTATCAGAATTATTGGCTAGTGCTCGAATATATTTACTGCCGACTGTAAAGCCCAATGGTAATACAGTGTTCGTTGATTGTAAATAAATATTAATAAAACATCTATCATCTTCCTTTTTTTTAGGAATTGGAATTCAGTTTATTCTGTAACTTATAACTTTTTTAATTTACATGCTATTTATTTGGGGTGTTCATATAATAACTCAATTACTTTGTCCTATTAAATTATGCAACAGATTTTTTTTTAAGCTTTCGCATACGTAATTAAAAATTATTTAGTAAAAATGCTCATATTTCGTAAAATATTTAACATTTTTTATTCTGATTGCAGTCTGATGTAATATGCCAAGTTTCCTAAAAATCGCTTTGCATTGGACCTAATATCCTACGTGTTATATAATTTAAAAAGTTGCATTATTTTTGGCATTATTATTATTATTTTTTTTTTTGTATGTTATATATCAGTAAATACATAAGGTAATCTCATAAAAAAATTATATAGATAATTGGAAGAAACCTCATAAACACATGCTACAACCAAAACGCATTTTAAGTTTTACTTTTTACACTGCAAATAAAAGGGTCTTAAAGTAAGACATAAAAACAACTGAAACGGCATTTAAGACACGTAAATGTCTTAAAGTATAGATTAGACGTTATATATGTCTTAATTTAAGAGAGAAATATGTCTGAAATACCAATTTAGACACAAAAATGTCTGAAACACATAAATACGCGAATTTTTAGACAGCAAACGCTTTTGAATTTTCAGACACTTTAGAAATTCAGAGACTTGCATTACTTAAGAAAATTTTTCATATGAAATCTAAGAAAATATGCATATTATGGCAAAAAATTAAAAATAAAACGTAACACTGCGATATGTTTCGCGGATATTGCAATATATGATATCATAAAAACAAATACTGCGGTATTCGGCGGTGACGTGATTGGTCAATGCTTGGCACGAGGTTTCGATTTCTTTGGACAGTGTAAGTTCGATTCCCAACGCCGGATAATGGGACTTATTTTTTATTTTTTTATTTTTTTAAATATATATATATATATAAACATTTAATGCTCTAAACAATTCTAAAATCTATTTTTAACAGAAAAACATAATCGCACGCCATATTTTTTTATTTATTTATTAAAAAGCCTTAAAAACGGTAGTGTTTTTAAGCATAATATGGAGGCGTTTTAAAACACTTGCAATGTCTTAATTTCAGATGCAAAAAGGTGTCAAAGAAAGTAACACTTTTTTTTTTTTTCCTTAAAAAATGACCATACATTTAAGACACTTTTTTAACTGAATTTAAGACATTTATGCTTACAGTGTACAGGATGATTCAAAATATTTTGATTTTTGTTTAATTTTTTATGGTCCTCTTTTTCTCTTCAGGAGAAAACTTTTGTTGAAATATATGAGGTATAGTATGTTCTTTATACTTCCAAAGTTTCAAGATAATTTCTGCAGAATTTTTCTAGCTATTTGACAAAACTTCTAAATTCGAAAGTGTCCAAATAAATACTTATGTTAGATACTATATAATATTGAGTTTTCATTTTTAAATCGATTTTCATTTTTCTATACATATATTACTTTAATTTTTCAAACAATTAAGAGTAATTTTTATTTCATGTATATTTACATAAAACGAATTAGAATGTATCATAATTAAAATATTACAATTAGGTATTTTTTATTTTTTATTCTTGCTATATTTCTATAATATTAAACACCGTTCAGGGCAAAAAAATATGTATATATATATATACATATATAACGATTAGAATTTTTGTATATTTACGAAATAAATATATTTTATATAAGCATTTGTCTTTATAAAAATTAATTATGATTATATAAACTAAGTAGGCACTGTGGGTAAGAAAATGAATTTTAAATCCTCTAAATAGGTGGGCATTCATTAAAAAAAAAAAAAAAAAAAAAAAAAAAAAAACCTTTCATTTAAAAAAATATATATATAAACGAAAAAATAAAAATGAATATGCCATTCCATTTTTATCTTTATAAATTAGAATGGCTAAAAATTTTAAACGATTCCTAAGCATTTAATTAGTAATTCTGCAGGTTTTTACTTCCATTATCGGACCACCATAGGTAATGGGTGTATTATATTCGGTCAAAAATCTCGATATCGAATTTTCATCTGATTTACATTTTTAAGGTCTCCTGAATCCAAACAAGTGGTTTGCGATATTGGTAAGTGTGTGTGTATGTGTGGGGGGAACCTTCTAATTACCATATCTCAGAAACTAATAAAGATAGAATGAGGAAACTTCATAATTAAGACTAGTCTGGTACGCAGATAATTTTTCTATTTTCAAGTGAAAATTGGAAAAACAGAAGTGGATAATGGTATATCCGTATCTCGAAAATGACTCTGACGATTTTTTTCAAAGTTGCTATATAAACACCCTATTAGATGACGTATTATTTGTTTAGTTCAGGAAAATTGATAGGTGCCCTGTATAAATAGGCCAATTTCAGGTCTCACAAGTGAGTAATTTTAAAAACGGCTGAAAGGATTTTTTTTTTCAAACTCAGCGTAATAACTCCTTTTTATATATTCTTTGGCATGTAGTTGTTGTTTTCCGGTCAACAACTGAGTTTGCCAAAATTTTTGTGAAAGTCGGTATCTCAAAAACGGCAAAACGATTTTTTTTCTTTTTAATTGCTACATAAAACCCTTTTGAAATATTCTTTCGCTTATATTACGTGATTATTACAGGAAAATTAACAGTCAAGTCATCTTGATTGAATAAATCAATTTTAGATTTTTTTTTTTTTTTTTTTTTTTTTTTTGGAAAACATTTGTGAAACTCGTTAGTTAGTTATGTTCTGTAGAAAAGTATCTAAGTTTAAATTTAGGTGAATTGAACTTGAACCATTGCCTAAGAAAAAAGAGGTTTTGGACCCTCGTGCATCGAGAGCTAACAGAGTAGATATTTCGAAGCTCTGTGTGCATCAACACCAAGACGGCAATGATTGAACGCAGGAGAATATTTAGTGCTGCCATCTGATCTTAAATTTATAAACCATACATTTATGTCCCTTCCCCACTTTATTTTAGTAGCATATTACACATAGAAATATTCAGTTCATAAGCTCGGATTTTTTTTTTTTTTTTTTTTTTTTTTTTTTTTTTTTTAATTGCTGTTCCATATTATACTGGTTATTTTTTTTTAATTCTGTGTAATTAAATTCTTATGAAAAATAAAAATTCTAATTTCTCCTTGTCAGTTTCAATTATGTAATTAATCAGCTTTTTGACGAAACGAGAACTTTGACTAAATATAAAATGTATTTAAATGGAAGAAATAAATTAATTTTATAAGAGTGGAAAGTATTCCAGGTAATATTGTCCTTGGTTTTTTTTCACAGAATGGACTAATAAGCATATTATATTGTCAATATTATTATAAACCTCACCAATGGCATATAAGGGCCTGTTCTCAAAACTGGTAGATGGGAAATGCCGGATTCGATACCAGGCCACGAACGACAACCCAGTCATTTGGAATTTCCCGTGGTTTCTTCCGGAACTAGTTTAAATAAGGAATAGGACCTAGTTGAGAAAGAGCCCCTCACCGAAGGCACATCATCCAAGCCTAGGAACCCCGTGTACTCAATTAACTCCAACCCCAACACACACCAATATTACATAAATGTATTGGTAATCATTTTTATATAATATTGTCAATACTTCATATTATTATTATTATTTTGTTAACTTCTCTTATGGATAACAGATGGCAGCACATTATTGAAAATTCTATAACATTTTTCTTTTTTTCTTTCTCATTTCCCCCAACTCTTGAGACCATAGACCTTATATATAAGGTCTATGCTTGAGACTGTATGCTTGAGACCCCGCGACAAAAAGGTAGGTACAAAAGGTTTTTTCTTTGATTTTTCATAAAATAGCATTATCTAAATTATGCTTATCATTTTTTATTAACATAAAATAACACTATTCCCGGACTAATTTTTGTTTTAAGACTGATTTAGAAAAGTTTTAAGACTAAAATTTTTCTAATTTTTCTAATTTAAGACTACACTACGCGACAATAAGATAGGAACAAAGGTTCTTTTAAAAGTTTTCATAAAATAACATTATCTAAATTGTGCTGATCATATATTATCAAAACAAAATATTATCATACCAAAAACATATTAAATATTTGAATCATATTCAAAATATTCATATTCAAAACAATCATATTCAAAAATAAAATAAAAATAAAAACTCCTTTTTCCTACCTTTTTGTCGTGGTGTGTAGTCTTAAATTAGAAAAATTTTAGTCTTAATATTTTTCTAAATTAGTCTGAAAACAAAAATTAGTCCGGGAATAGTGTTATATTATGATAATAATAAATGATAAGCACAATTTAGATAATGTTATTTTATGAAAAATCAAAGAAAAAAACCCTTTGTACCTATCTTTTTGTCGCGGGGTGTACATACAAGACCGTAGCCAGGGCCAGGAAGAGGATCACCCTCATTCCTGAAATTATGCAGATTTATTGAAAAATTTTTCAGTTTACGTCATTTTTAACACTGAACGTTATGTAATAAAGTTTAAATCCCCCCTCCCCCCGAAATTCTTTTCTGGCTACTGCCATGTCTATGTATAAAACTGGACGTCCTATTTGAGACCCTAATTATCATGATACCTGATTATCAAACAAACAGGCAGGGCTTGAGAAGCACTTGTCACCTTTCAAATATTTGGAAAAGCCAGCAAAATTAAGAGCCTTCAAATTGCATATTTTTTTTACTAACTTACTTTTACTTTCTTCTATATTCAATAGAAGAAAGTATTGGATTCGTAAAAATTTTCGACCTCGGGTTTTTGATGGATTTACACGTTTTGAGAGCTGTAGAACACGATTTGACCATTTTTAGAAAATGTCTGTCTGTCTGTCTTTCTGTCTGTCAGTCTGTGTGTGTGTGACAAAATATTGTGGCAACTGTATCTCAGTAACTACTACACAGAATTTCATACAAATTGGTATGTAGTTGCACCTTGACATAAATTAGTGCCTATCAACTTTTGGTAAAAATTTTCTTACAGGTTGCGTTGCCCTCCCGCTTTTTCTACATTTTTAACATCGTGGTATAGGACAAAATTTTGTATAAATGTGCATAAAGAGAATTATTTTTTAATAATCATTATGGAATTTACCAGAATTAATTATAATAGAGATAGTCAAAAGGGAAAAAAATTTTGTATTTGTAGGAGCCTCGCCTCCCCCCATGGGGGGAAGTCGCCCCTCGAAAGGAGTAAATTTTCATGATGGGTATCTTTCAAAAGAGCTCGCCAGTACCTTTAAAACGAATGGTTGAATCATAGATCTGTGATAAATTAAAAGGAAGTTATCAACTTTTTTCATTTTTAACAAAAAAAAAAAATATGTAATATTGACAGTAAAATTGGATATTTATTGTTATACTACTTCTCTAATATGGAAATCGTCTGCATTATCATGGAAGATAATTTTTTTTAAATAATAACTTTAATAAATTATTTTTACTGAGTGAGTTTGTATAGGAAAATATAGAAGAAAGTCATGTGGTGGCCACAACATACTAGCTTTTAATTGCTAATATTTTTAATTAGTTTTAGTTTGCGCATGTGTATACCATTAACATAAAAAAAATACTTGGATCATCTTTTTTTTTTTTTTTTTTTTTCTGTGTTTTTATATCAAGCAATCACTCCGCCGCCCCAAATTGAATTAGTATTTTCGCCCATTGAGAAAGTTAATCATGTCCTTCCCCATCCGTTATTTTTATGCAGATCTGCGCTCATGGCTGGTTGACGGAAAGTGCCGAGTTCGTTCCTAGATGGCGCTTGTCAACTTAGCCATTCGGAGTTTTTTGTTGTTTTCTCCGAAACTCGCGTAAATAGGGGCTAGTACACCCCTTAGAAAGAATCACTGACCGTGAACACTCCATGCAAGCCTAGAACCCACATTTAGTCAATTTACTTTAACCTAAACACACACCAGTAATATATAAATGTAATGCTAATGATATTTATGTAATATCATCAATCCTTATTATTATTATATGAACTTATCTTATGGATAACAGATGGCAGCACTTTATTGATTGTTTTATAATATGTTTTTCTTTCTCACTTCCCCCAACCCAACCCCAGACTAGAGCTTCTACATATATATATAGAGAGAGAAGCCTCACTTGAGACTTTAATTATCCTGATACCTGATTATCAAACAAACAGGCATGGCTTGAGAAGCTCATGCTTAATATCAAAGATTTTGAAAAACCTCCGAAATTAAGTAAAATTAGGAGCCTTCAAATTCCATATTCTAACTCTTTAATCAGTGAGTGCAATGGGATATACCAATACTATCAAAAATTGCTTGGATATACATTTTTTTCTTTAGTTTACTGTGTTTTTAGATTAATCACTTAATGAAATAGATTTCTAAATATCTTTTTTAAAAAAACTCTTCCTTAGGAAAATAATCTGGTGTGTCACTCACACGACTTTTTCTTACCCTGAAATTTAATACTGTAAGTACAGATTGGAGCTTAAGGAGTAAGATAAGGAGTACTGTTTTGTAAACCTATGTTAAAACAATTCAAATTAGGCTTCGGGAACAGCTTTATTTGACAAATAAAGCCCACCGCTAAATGTTCCCCTACCGCCCCTTCAACCCCCCCCCCCCGTTTCATTATTTTACCGACATTTATATTGAATCAAACCTGTTATTAAATTAAAAATTTCATTTAAAATGATAACTTTCTCAAAGCAACATTCCATGAAAATTATCAATCTTGATCAAACTTTTCTAGTAACAAACTTATTAACTTCAAAATACAACATTTGGATCACCTGAAGTTATTTGTTTTTAATTTTCTATAAGAGACACAGAAAAAGATCAAACGTTAAAAACTTGATTCTGGTATTCAACAAGCCTGAAAACTTGTAAATATACATAAAACCAAGCTTTGAATACTTAGCTTAAAAAAAATACATTATGGCTATGAGGAGTTAATTTCAATTCCTGGGCAGCTTTCCTTGACTTGGTAAAATATTATAGTAAAGCAGTTACACTAACAATAAAAAAAGAAGTTATAGCTTAAATATTGTCAGCCCTGTATGTCTCCTGAAGATTATGTACACACCACATTGCGCAAATAAATATAATCCTATATTAATAACACACGGCACAACCTGAAATACACTTACCTCAATTTTAAAGTATAATCTAGCTATTTTGTGTAGCCCTGTAAAAAAACAGTGAATGATTTCCACACCATATTCTACATGTAATATGTGTTTATGCATGCAAAAAATATATATTCGTTTAATTTGGCTTAGGGCAGTCTATAGTCTATAGACTGCCATTTCATTTGCCAATTTTATTTTTTCTCTTATCATTATGATTTTAATGAAAAAAAGGTCTACCAACTTTTTTTTTTTTTTTTTTTTTTTTATGTAACTGCATGAAAGTATCACACAAAAAAAAGTTTTTGTCTTTAGCAAAAATTAATAATAATAATAATAATAATAATAATAATAATAAAACCTCTATTGCTCAGTGACACCTATAAAAATTTATGATTTTACCTCTCGTATCCGTATATTATTAATTTAAATTGAGGTGTACTGATCCAAATTCATCATTTGTGATAAAAATGTTTCATCCACTTGTGTAAAGTAGCTTTTGAATCGGTTTTTATAATCATTTTCATTCAATTTTGTGTCCTCTAAAATGACCTCCTTTTGAAATTGAATATCTACTATTTTCTTATAAAATAAAAGACATTGCGTAATTTCTCCTCTTTTTTCAATAAAAAATTCCAGTCACCCATGCTTAAAAAATAAAGAGTAAGTTTATCATATTTTGTGGCGAGTAACTTTTTTTATCAGCGAGTGTAATCTAAGTTGAAATTTCGTGTCCTGCTATAGATGTTAAACTCTACTTATCTCCAGTTTCCCCTGTAGACGTAATGTATTTGAATTCTCTTGGGTGTCCCTGTAGACGAACCATTTGCTTGTTTTCAACAAAAACTTTTGTGTAGCATCCCAATATGATAAACATTTAGAATACCAAGTTTGGACTTTCTGATATTATTTATTCTTGAAATATGCTGATAACAGACACACACACACACACACACAGACAGATTTACAGACCAACCGCTAAAAACATGATTTTTGAATTATGGTTACCTCAAAACGTGTAAATATAAAAAAAAACTCAATTTCGAAAATTTGACTCCAAAACAATACTTTCTCTACTA
The DNA here is from genome assembly GCA_963930645.1 of Salticus scenicus. Taxonomy (NCBI): domain Eukaryota; kingdom Metazoa; phylum Arthropoda; class Arachnida; order Araneae; family Salticidae; genus Salticus; species Salticus scenicus. The sequence goes on from OZ005660.1 coordinate 97,154,160, forward strand.
CATATCTGTACCGATAAGTATAAAGGATTTAAGTCCATATTCTTCATTTTTCAGGAGAGGAAAAATAAAGTTAAACTAACTAAAAACTAATCAGAAGAATCGATTAGGAAAAAGGGATTATGTTTATTTATATGCTTTATACCATTCAGTCATTGCCAACCTTCATTTAATAAAGGGAAAAAATTGAATTAAATATTTATACCATAGATTAATGCTAAATTTCTGACTTGAATCTTTTTTCACCAATGGGTTTTCTCAAAGAATAATTGACATTAATTTAAATCCTTTATACCAGTCGATAGAGAAATTTTTTCTGAGTTTGACTATGTACTTAACTCAAAATCGACATATTTGGACTTAAATCCTTTATACTTATCAGTACAGATATATGGGTAAGAGAAAATGAAAAGCGACATGTTTAAAGAATGGAATTCACAAACCCTTATTTTTGAACGAGATATCTTGATAACACAAAGCAGCAAAAATCCCATTGAACTACATAAGGAAGGAGACAGGGAGTGTACCTGACTACCAAAGACCTTTAACTGCGAATCATTCTGTAAATTACATTTAATATTAATTTCGTGAACGGGGGGGAGGTACTTCAGGTGCCAATCATTGGGAGTTTTCTACGGTTAGAAAAATTTCATTGATCGTTTCAAAAAGGAGGAGGTTCTCAACTCAAACCGTATATACAAGGTGTTTCATAAGTCTAGATACACCAAAATATCTCGAAAGAAAAGCAATTTCTCTGAATATATTGGTTTTTAAAAGTTTCGTGCATTCAAATGGTCGATCAGATGAGGTAACAGATGTGGGCCCAGGGAACCCACGTGATACGAACTCAATTTTTTCGGATGGAAACCATACTTTCTCTTTACAGAATCGTGTTAAACGGGAAAAATCTATATTAAATCTTGTATTATTCTTCCATCATGAGATGGTGGACGTGACGTAGGAGTCATGTGGTGTCTGCAAAATTTATTATAGTAATTTAGAGAAGGAAGAAGGAATGAGAGAAAGTGAAGTAGGGCAAAGTGCTCTGAACTAGGATTTCTCTATTTGGATGGTTAATGCCTTTTCTAGTAAAATGGAAGAAGCTATTTATGTCAATGTGTTGATATGGAAATTTCAAATACCTGAATAAAAAAGAAATTTCACTGAGCACTATGATTACAAAAGTGCTGTTTATACAAATGCCTCAGATGAGATATCATAGTTGGGATACTACTCTGTTCAAATACACTTGGACAACGTAGTAATTATCTAATATAGCAATTGTAACAATGAACATTTTCTTTGATAATTATCCAGGGGAGTCACATTAAATTTCTTAGTAAACGCAAGGACACCATTCTGCTTTGATGGTGCTCTCGTGCCTAGTTTTTTCGTCTAATAAAGAGTCGTGCTATTTCTTTTACCTGAAACAATTGTTGCACGTTTTTTGCGAATTATAGTTTATTTGCCTGGTTATTTTTTAATTAAATTAACTATTAATTGAATTTAATCAGGTTAATATATGGATATTTCAAACCAAATATTTCTCGAAAATTAAAAAGGCAAATATTTTCATTTTACATATTTAAGATCAGCTATGTGTCCGGTAGCTATTTTTAAAATTAAATTCGCAATTTTCAAAAGAAAATATGTTATTCACAATAAAATATTAAAAGAAAATGTATGTCTTTTAAAATATACTCTCGTGAAAGAAAGTAAAAATAGATAAAAGGCTGTAAAAACTGTTTCGACAAATTTAAATTTGGCCAATAAAGGCATTTTTATCTATTTAAAATTGCATAACATTTCTCCTGTGTATAAATACAGTGGTTTTAGTATTTAAAAAATAAAAATCCTTATGCAATAAGATTCTAAATAAAATTAAACAAAATTAAAAATTTATGATCCAAAAAGTATCATGTCAATTTACTTTTTATAATGTTAACTTTATAACTAAACAATAGAAAATATTATTCGAGATTTTGAATATTTTATTAAGAACCAAAACAGAATCAAGTAAATTTATGCTTATTCGTGTCTGGAATGTTTGTTTCTCAAGAATGTTTACCTGCAAACACATCTTCTTTCCAGGATATTTATAGGACATCTTGATGATTAAATAGACAATTTTAGCTTGTAATGTGGATGAAAGGGATATCTTTAGGATGAATTGCGGGTAAGTGTGTTTGTAGGGTGTTGCAATTAAAATTGCTCATTTATTTATGAATATTTATACATAAATAGCTATATACTTAATTAAAAATCATTTATGTATCTATATACATGTATAAATGCGTAATTTTACTTGCTTAATGATATAAATGTTGCAATTAAAATTACACATTTATATACGTATATAGATACATAAATGATTTTTCATTAAGTATATAGCTATTTATGTATAAATATTTTTTATGGTAGAATAATATAAAGTAATTATTAATTTGTATGTAAATATTTGGATAAAAAAAAGTTTGTTTCTTTTAAATAAGAATAAGATAGATTTAAAAGTGCTACTTATAAAATTCAAGGAGAAGGGAAAGAAATGAGATAGGGATCTCATAGACTCACTGACTACCCAGTTCACATTATAGTCATAAAATTTGAATGGAGGATCCGAAGAAACACTCCATGCTAGAGGATCTATAAGCGACCCACACACACACTCTCTCCAGCCCTACTTTCTTTTGACGTGTATCTTAGAAGTGCAAGAAATGTTTCGGGACCAACGTACCGGCTGCGGCGACAGTGATGAAATTCCCCGGTGGTCCTGCTTCATCCCGCATCAATTGTCTTTGAATTATTAATCTCATAATATGAAAGATATGAGCGACCAGAAGAGCTGGCAAAACACCTATGATTCATCTCTGGAAAGAATTTATCGTATGGAGCCTCCAAGTGTTCTCCCTATTCCTGGATCCCGAAATGCCCTAAAATTATGAAATCTACGTCCTCTATGGTTTGCTTGAGAGTTATTATAAAGAGGAAATATTAAAAAATCTCACACTACCGTTTACGGTTGCCAAACATATATAATTCGTCTCTGGGTGAGTCAAAATTTTACAGTCTAAAAAAAAGGAAAATATTTTATAATTTAACTACCCCCTTTTTCTCTATCCTTTAATTATGTCTGAGTGCTACCTAAATTGGTTTTTAATGAAATTAAACTTGAACTAAATAAATCATTAGTTTTGTATAAGAGACAAAAAAAAAATTTAATAAAATAGATAATTAACGAAATTCTTTGTCTATCTATTAATTAAGGAATAATTTCTTTTGGAAAACTTATTTTAATTTGAAATTATCTTCTTAATAAATAAATAAATTTTATGACCCATTAAAAATAGTTAAAGAACTTGGGTGTAATTTCGAAGTATAGAACGCAATGTACGATACAGTTTGGAGAAGGTCTTAAATTAACAATTTCTCTCCAATACAGGATTGTTTTATGTACAAACTTATTTCTACTTTTATAAATTATTTTGTAATTCTTCTTAAATAGATTTAAAATTAAAGTCCATCAAATGTTTTTCTTTTATCGAAACTCCCTAATTTCTGACATATTCACAAATTCAATTTTTATTAACATATTCATGAAACTTTTAAATATTCTACTTTATGCACTGTAAAATCAAATTGATTTTTTTGTATTTCTATAAAAGCCGAGACATAGATTTAAAATGATATCATAGTTCGTGTTTTTAACAAAATTTTGAGGTACGATAAAAGAAAAGTTTGTTTGAAAAGATTTATGGATTATAGTTTAAGATACATTGCAGTCAGACATTCCAGCATTTGACCAGAAGTGTCTGAAATTTTCATGCATTTAAAAAGGGTTTTTTTAGGCTTGTCAGAATGTTTCATGTTGTTAAGTCGATGATTTTTTTTTTTTTTTTAATTACCTTTAGCATTTTAAATACGCGATGAAATACATTTTTAGAGAAGTTCTGAGGAATTTTTATCGCTTTGCTCATATACTAGAATATTTTCTACTCACTTAAAAATTCAGTTTGAATTTGTTTTGGCAAAATATGTTAAATTTAACTCTAGAGTACTTAAAAACCGGACAAAGGTTTTGTTATTGTAAATTTTATACATTTGATATTCGAAAAGTTTAAAATTATATATTTGGGGTTACCGAAGCGGGAGATCCTTCCCCTCAGTGGAGGATCAAAATTGTGATGGCATGTCTTCAGACCACTCTTAGAGACATATCCCAGATCATCGCCAGTTTCCTATAGCATAATATTAGTGCGATGTAAAACTCCCTCTAAAGTTTAAAACCGATGACTTACCAAGAATCATCATAAAGTTCTACATTTGGTTTAAAAATTAATGTATTTACATTATTTTTTATATGTGCTTTGTCCTTATAAGAAAAAGGTACTTTATTTAATTTCTTAATATACGAATAAGAATATCTGTAAATTTTATGCATTTACGAATAAAAATGTTCCTAAATAGAAGTTAAGAACAACTAAAGATCTTAGATTTTAAGTTCGCTAGAGGGCATCGAGTTCGCACCGTCGTTTATTTACGTTTGAAATCACATTTAAACTGCTTGATGGTAATGTTAGGGGTGATTTATGATATTAGTTTCAAAAATAGTCTGCGTCCTCTATTTCTGGAGTATCATGTTGAGGCCGGTAATAACGCTAGTTACTTCTGGATACTGTAAGTTTGGAAATATTTTATCACTTTTACAGGAATAATTTTTTTAACATCATTTTCAAAATATCTCGTAGTTTCTCTTTTTAAATATTCATTTTCATAGTTTTTTGCGATAAGAATTTCAAATACATAGCTCATAAAAAAAGGAAAATAAAACTAATTGCTGTTAAATTTTAAAATCCTCCAGCTTTCATAGACTTCACAACAATCAAAAAATTAATTATTGTAATAAAAATACATGATGCATCAGCATAAAGGTTTTATAATATACCAAAAAAATTAATACAGTTTTATTAAATATGTTTTCGACTAAATAAATAAATAATTGTTAAAATATTTCGGCTATTAACCCCGTAAATATACACGAACAATACGATCAAGCAGTTTAAATGCGATTTCAAACGTAAATAAAAAGCAGTGGGAACTCGAAGCCATATCGCGGATTACCTCCTTTCAGAGATTTTTTTTTTTTAAGTGCAATAAACCACTACATACTTTTACGTGCTGTAACCATACCGATAGCACAATGAAGCTAAAACGCAAAGTAGAGTGATAATAATATGCCTAAGGATAATGGATGGGAACTACCTCCCTATATTCAAAAGGATGGTTGGTTGGTTTGGTTTTACGTCGCACTAGTGCTGCGCAGATGGGCAATTGGCGACGGTCTGGGACACACCCCTAGAGGTGGTCCGGAGACATACCACCACAATTTTGATCCTCCATGAAGGGATGGCTCTCCCGCTTCGGTGACCCCCAGAGGTATAATTGTTGATGGAAACATAGAGGACATTGCGGCCACGACAGATTTTACATGCACCAGCCACCACTAGTGTACACGACGGTCTTTGGCCGGTTCGAGTACCGAATCCGCAATCTTCCAATTACGAGGCCGGCGCTCTACCAACTGGGCTACCGCGGCACCTGTATTCATAGGGAATTCCGCATGTTGTATTAGTACCTATACTCTATATTATTAGCACCTTCAATTAAAATTAGTTCTTGAATGTTGCAAGTAGTAGCAGGTTAGCACTTAATATTGGGCCCTCTATAACCGATTGGTTATGACGTCATTCCGCCAATCGCTTGCGTGCGTAGGGTCCGATTTTCGAGCAGACACTAGTTGCCTTTCCAGTTCTTTATGATATAATTCTACCGAGTGCTATCTGTCCTTATCTCGACGAATATTTACAAGCGGACCTCCAGTCAAGCATAGAAGTCTGACGAATATGCTAACAACAAAAATCAAACATATGTAAAGTTTCTCATTTTCCTCGAATTAAAAAATGTTTGCATTCATTAAAATACACTCTAAAAATAAGTATAAAGATAACATGTTCTAAAGACTCTTGAGAAATAAAATTTCTTTTCATGACGTTTAAAAATATATTTTCTCAAGCTCATTATTCTTCGAACGCAAACAAGAATAACAAACTCTCATTCTGAAATGATAGTAAGAAACCTTTAGATATTTAACATTAACCCGTTTAAATTACAATACAAAAATCATAAAACGAAAAATTATTTTTTGCTTTGTATATTTAAAAACTTATTTGTTTAATACGTAGTACTCGCTTTTTAAAATAAATGGTTGTTTATTGATAATATTGATAACATACATATACATTAGACTTGCATGCTTGACTTGAAGTTCGCTTGTAAATTTTCATCCAGATGAGGAAAGATAGACAGAATTACAATACGAAGTACTGGAAAAAGCAACAAGGGCAAGCGCAGGAATCGATCCCAGTATCCTGCACTCGAAAGGGATTAGCGGTGTAGTGGCATAATCAATCGGCACGAAGAGCACTTTAAAATAGATTATGATTGATGTCCAAATCGATAGGTTCAAATCGATCTGTATTCTGGATCCGCAGTCTCATGTTATATCCTGGAGCGAGTATGTACAGTCAGTAACAAAAGTATCCGAACACTAGCGAAAATTCCTATGTAAAAAAAGTAGAGTTAATACTGTTTTTGTTAAGTAAATCCTTGTCGAATCCTGTTCTTAGTCAGTCTGAAAACAGGATTCGACAAGAATTTATTTAACAAAACTGAATTAAGTGTATTTTTTTAATAAAGGAATTTTTGCTAGTGTTCGGAAACTTTTGTTACCGACTGTATGTTTGTGGGGTTATATTCATTCAAAGATAATACAGTCGGCAACAAAAGTGTCCGAGCACTAGCAAGAATTCCTATATAGAAAAGTAAAATTAATACTGTTTTTTTAAATAAATTCTTGTCGAATCATGTTCTTTGACTGACTAAGAACAGGATTTGATAAAGACTTATTTAACAAATCATGATCAAATGTATTTTTTAATAGGAATTTTCGCTAGTGCTCGGATACTTTTTCTGCCGACTGTATACGTTGTTACTGTGAATTATAATGTGGATCATTCGAGATAAGAATCATTGTAATTGTAGGTCTCAAAGCTAATAAATAAAAAATGGATGCCCAGGTGTTCTGACAAACTTAACATATTTTTGCTTTTTTCCCCTAATTTTGTCAAAGTCCCACGGTTTACGTGTTTTGACAAACTTTAACAAATTTTCACATTTTACCCAAAATTTTGTCAAAGTCCCACTTTTTTTTTTTTTTTTTTTTATTATTGTTACTCAGTGAATTTGTATAGGAAAATATAGAAGAAAGTCTCGTGGTGGGCACAACATACTAGTTTTAGACAGGGATTATTGCTAGTGCTCGGATGCTTTTGCTGCTGACTGTAGTCCGATATTTTATAATTTGTTACGATCTCTAAAATTTTTTTAGTTTAAATATTTTTTTAATAAAGTCTTCTTTCGATGAATTTAATATAAATTATAGATTTAAATTTGTTTTTTATGAAGGTGACGTATGCATTATATGTTAAGCTGGACAAAAGTCCCTATTTTCGGGGGACAGTCTTTATTTTGAAGTTACTTTTCTAAATTCTGAAAAAAATGCTGAAAATTAATTATTTATCATTGTATGTTTTTATTTATAGTTCTTATTTGTTTGGCATGAAAAAATATATCCGCATTTGGGTAATTAAAGCAATTTTTAACACATCTCAGTTATAAAGGTATTCTGATCTGGTTACTGTAATATATGTTGAAATGTGGTGAGGAAAAAGATCCCTTCAGTAGGTTATTTTGGAAAATGTTAAATTCTGTAATTCGAGATGAAAAAACAAAAAAGCGGCAAAATAGTACATCCTGCGTTTCGGAAATAATCATGTATTCTTAAACATTTTAAAACAAAACATAGCAAAAAAATTGCCGATACAGATATGATAATTACCAACTTTTACGCTTTTTGGCTACAGAAAAAATTGGACAGAAATTTTTTTATACGTTTTAGTAACAGATTTCACTGATTAAATAAAATAAAAATTTCTATCCAATAGTCAAAAAGCGTAAAACATTATAAAAATGAAATATGGCTTTTAAAATAGAACAATATTGTCTAACACTAAATAACGTGGAGTTTTGGATGGATGGATGGATGGGTTTTACGTCACACTAGTGCTGCGCAGATGGGCAATTGGCAAGGGTCTGGGACACACCCCTAGAGGTGGTCCGGAGACATGCCATCACAATTTTGATCCTCCACGGAAGGGATGGCTCTCCCGCTTCGGTGACCCACAGAGGTATAATTTTTTATGGGAACATCATGGAGTTTTGGAAAACGGCTAATAAGGTTTCAATCCATAGAAAAGGATTTATTTTCATTGTGGAAAACAAAATAGGTGTGGCTTAAATTAGTTTTTCCCTTTTCTCCTCCTTTTTACAGAAAGGTAAAAAGAACATTTTTATATCATCTTTGAACATTCTAGCTTCCCTAAAGTCTGACTAGATCCCTACCACCTAATAGACTAGCCTATTTAAGTACCTAAATGGATGTTTAGCTTTCGATAAAATAAGTGCTTGAATAACATGTGGATAAATCTTCTTCGTATCTAAAAATCGATAACTGTATTAAAATATTAATAATGTATGAACTTTCAAAACAATTTACGTGTTTCTTCACTAAGTACAATCCCAGAAAACAAGTAAAATGTTTCAGTGACACAAGGGAGAGCAATGTTCATTTAGGAGAATTTAAATGTAATTTCTTTATTAAATTTTATATTATAGAATAACTGCATGGAATTCCTTTTGTTAACAAAATTTATTTTACGTCAGGTAAGATTCTCACAAAAAAAAAAAAAAAAAAAAAAAAAAAAAGAGAGAAAATCAGGAATGTCAAAATTTTTCTAAAGAATATTTAATTTAATTTCAGCAGCTTTACTCAAATATATTTTAAAGCATAGGATGTTAACCATTTTGGCTGTTTTGTATTTCTATCTACAAAATGTTGAAAAGTATTTAATGAAATATTTAAGTGTATTTAATTAATTAAAAGTAATTATTTGTAGAAAACTAATTGTCAGTGGCAAATATTTTACATTTCTGACAAGTTGAAAGATGTTGTATACTTCATATATTTATATATTATGTTATTATCTTATTTTAATGCGAAAATTTAATAAAGATTCCATTACTTCTTATCTGTTCATTTTAATTCATAGAAAATATATAATGGTAGGAAATTTCTGAACGTCAAATGGCAGATAAGAGCACTAGAATATAGACAATCAAAAAATTTCTGGACCTGATACAGTCGGCAGCAAAAGTATCCGAGCACTAGCGAAAATTCCTGTGTAAAAAAAAGTACACTTAATACTGTTTTGTTAAATAAATCCTTATCGAATCCTGGTTTAAATCACTCAAAAAACATTTTTTGGCAAGGATTTATTTAACAAAATTGTATTAAGAATCCATTTTAGATAGGAATTTTTTCTAGTGCTCTGATACTTTCGTCATCTTAATACTGTTTTGTTAAATAAATCCTTGTCGTATCATGTTCTTAGTCAGTCTAAGAACATAATTCAACACGGAATCATTTAACAAAACAGTATTAAGAGTATTTTTTTTATATAGGAACTTTTGCTAATGCTCGGATACTTTTGTTGTCGATTGTATTGCTTCAAGAGTCCTAAAATATTCAACTTAATTTAATTTAATCATGTGTAGGCACTGTATTAATAAGAGAAATATTTAAATTTTAACTAAGTTTTTGTTTGAGGAGAAGTAAAAAAGGTAATATATTGACTTTATTTTGAAAAAATAGCATATATTTAATGAATATATTTCTGCTGTATTAAAAAAGAGAATGCTGTACAAATCTATTGCACATGTATGTTTAATTTTAAAATCTCCGGGAATTCCCATGCTTTTAATTTCCATATTAACAGCGTAAAAATTCAACAAATAAATTTCCTTTTCTAAAATAATTGATCTTTGTTACGTTTACACTTTAAATGCATATTTTTATATTTTGTGAATTCCCTAGTAGCACAGTAATATCGGCCCAAAACCACTTAGTATACCCCAAAATCTTAGAGCATCGGAAAAGATTGCCTTTATTACGTATCATACTGAATCTTATCTGGAGTTAGACCTATAATGTTAAATTTTCTGAAAAGTTCAATATTCGGTTTTAAATTATTTTTTTTTTATAATGGAGAGGAAACAATTTTAGTATCATTATAAATACAGTAAGCCGTTACTTACCACAATTTGGCTGGTTCACCCTATTATAATATTGAATACTAACGGTAAAAAATGTATTACACAATACTGGCCGGTCTAAAAATCTTGGACGCCTAGCCAGGATAACTGTGCTACTAGGATTGTATAAAAATTTATTTATTTTTATGGGTTATTTAAAAACAGCAATAAAGAAACAATTCGACAGTGTGAAAACAACAGAAATATACTATTTGTAAAGTCCAATCAAAATATTTATTTCAACATTCGAATGTAGTAATACATTTGTTGAAGAAAACAGTGGTTTATTTGAAGTTTTCAAGAGTATCAACCCATAGCGCCAGAAACAGCACTAGCAACCATACCGACACTTTGTCCAGCAGAATTTACATTAACACTGCTCAAATTAGCAGAGTTTAGTATGTGAACTAAGGCAGAAACTACTTCCATAAGTGTTTGAACAAGAACTTCACATGAGGAAAGACCAGGGTGGGCTTTCTGAATCGAATAAGCTAAGTTAGAAATCATATTAGAAAGAGAACCAGCATTTACTCCACTCGATACGATACTTGAAACAGCAGATGAAACGCGAGAAGTAGCAGCAGAAGACGACATTCTTGAAACAGTATTGTAGACGGTAGTTGTAGTACTTGTGCTAGTTGTATATCCTGAACCATATCCTGCACTAGCTCCAGAGCCAGCACCGGCTCCTGCGCCATAACCAGCTCCTTCACCAGCACCTGCGCCAGCGCCATAGCCAGCACCTACACCAGCGCCATAACCAGCACCGTAACCGGCACCGAATCCAGCGCCTAAACCAGCTCCTTCGCCTGCGCCAACTCCCGCACCTGCTCCAGCGCCTGCTCCAGCACCATATCCAGCTCCTACACCAGCTCCGGATCCAGCACCTGATCCAGCCCCTGCACCAGCTCCTGCACCAGCTCCTGCACCAGCTCCTGCACCAGCTCCTGCATGTACAAATATTTTCTTAATATTCTAATTTATCTTAATTGTGTAATAACTGTTACATTTATAATTTCCAATTCTGGAGTAAATACTTAAGAATAGCACAAAATTTGTAATAATTTATTCGAGAGTGGTATTAAAACATAAAAATACCTATTAAAAAATTACTACACATTTAAATATGGGTATTTATATAAAAGCCCTTATTAAACAATCGGGAAATGCTTTACTAGTATAAAACACGTACTTTACTCAAATTGCATATCAAAGCAAGTGCAGGCAATTTTAAATATACTGAAATATTGTAAATAAGTATCTTTAAAATGCATTTTAGCTTCGTTTAGAGTAGGATAGGACTTGAGTAATTAATTACCACTATAATAATAATACAGTACATGTTACAAAAGTAAATTGTCCATTCATCCAATTTACGTTAACATTTGAAATAAGTAAAAATTTTCTATTTGGATAATCGAACTTCTTTATTGTAAATGTTTCTGTGGTTACTAACATCTCTCTACTGTGAATAAATATTTATAAGCAAATGTTTAAATATATTTTCTCCGATTCTTTTCTAATGAATTTCCAGCTTTTAATGTTCTTTTAAAAGTCTCTGACATGTTTTTAAATACGAAGTTTAACAGTCCAAAAATTTTCAAAAATATTTGCTGATGTACAAATTTTACAGGGAATAGAATTTAATATGCAGGTTTTGTTTGTCAGAGAAAGATTACTATACAGTCCTGCAGAATTATTCCTTGTTGAAATAGGCCTACTTGCACGTAAAAGTATGTTTATTGTATGTTAAATATAATTTATTATCTTAACTTTATTAAGAGTATTTATCGTAGAAGCTTTCCTTCCATCCATTGATGTTACAGTCGGCAGCAAAATCACTGAAGCACACATCCACACTTTTAATATTTTTTATTTAGTTTGATCGATAATTTTTATCATCGACTTACGTTTTTATAAACAGAATAAGACTACAATCATGACTCGACAAATATTTACTTAACAAAACAGTATTGGAATCACATTTTTCAAATAAGAATTATTGCTGGTGCTTCAATAATTTTGCTTTCGTCTGTATCCTTGCAATCGCTCAGCTCAAAATTCTTCAAAAATTCATTTGTCTCCTTTTTTCGTTAAAAATATTTCAGAGCAAACAGATTGCTGAATTAGCAACATTTGTAATTGGATAATATGAACTTTGTGAGTGTAACATGTTTTTATTAAAAAATAAAACTTTGCAAAAACGTACTGTAATATTATAAACATATTTTCAATTTCATGGCAGGATTTTTAAAGTAAAATTACATATCCAGTGAAACAACCCAATTATTCACGAAGAAAAAAATTTTCACTCATTTTTAAAATGGACATTTCTCCTTTTTTTTTTTTTTTTTTTTTTTTAGTAAATGTTTGTAAAGAAATTGTTTGAATTCAAATATTTTCAATCATTAACGTTTCATTGATTATCCTAAGTAGCATTTAGAAATCGTACTTCATCTGTCTTTTCTATAATTTTTTCTTAAAGTTTGCTTGAAAACCAACCTACAAAAGTTTTTCCAAGGTATTGCAAGTTAAACAAAATATTAATTCACGAAAAGAAGCTATCTCATCTTTAATGGACATCAGCAAATCAGTGATAAAACAGGTCTTTCTTACGAAGTCTTATCTGAGTGGCTGGAGAAGAAGATTTTCACGATAATTAAGATGTTATAAATTTATGTCTCTTTTAAGATGATGACAGTTCGTGGATAAATATACAACAGACTTTATTTTGAATATACCTTTTGGAAAAATGTAATTATAGGTTTAATATTATTTATTATTGTGCTGTATGCGTTGTGAATAAATGTAAAATGTTATGTTTAATACTTAATTTAGGGTAATATAAAAATAAACTTATGTCTGTGTAAGTCGGTAACAAAAGTGTCCGAACACTAGCAAAAATTCCTATGTAAAAAAGGTACACTTTATACGGTTTTGTTAAATAAATCCTTATCAAATCATGTTCTTACACTGACTAAGAACAGGATTCGACAAGGATTTATTTGACAAAAACGTATGAAGTGTACTTTTTTTACATAGGAATTTTGGCTAGTGTTCGGACACTTTTGTTACCGACTATACTCTGAAAAATTATTTGAGCCAAATTACCAAAGAAGACTGCTTGTATCATCAGTTTTATCTATATGCAATAATAATGATTACTCAGTCACATATAGCCTGATTATTACCATAAATTGAATTTGAGATCCCTTCATAATATATCTTTATATTTCCTTAACATCCCCTGAATATTTATTTCTTAAAAACGCGTTAAAAAGGTTAATATTCCTGAATACCCGAAAAGCAGAGATATGCAAAAAAGTTGCATCACAAGATGCAGTTACACTTTGACAATGAAAACTGTAAATATTTTGCATGCACACGTCATGAACTGCTACAAATAGAGGATAAAATATATAGCTACATAATTTGAATTCGAAACAAAACTTATTTATGATTTTTATGAAGTGAATTTTTTAACTATACACATGGATTAAATTCTTATTTTTTAAGAAATGTCGTTGTTAATCACAATTCAATCTTCAACAAATGAAATTATACCTATAATTTCGGCCGAAACTAAGATCTGCTGGGGACGAAAATTGGTCTTAATCACGATTCCACAACGATCCGAAATTATCAAAATTAATATTTTGTTATTTTAAACGGGTATTCATGAAATAAATCTTGAAGAAGTGCTTCCTTAATCAGCATCGATAATTTAGGCTTCCCTTTAAAATTTCACAGTACTCCGCAGTCTGCAGGCAAAAATCTACTCAGTATAATGCCAAAAATGTTGTATAATATCATATTTATTTTTTCTACAACATACATATAGGTTCATATAAAGGTTACAAATATAAAGGTTAACCCCTTAACGACCTTGTAATATTCAAGAAAACTGTTAAAAAAATTTTTTGTTGTTCATGGAAATTGCATGAAATAATGTGTATGAACAATAAATGTATTCATTTTTAAATATTGGAATATTTATAGCTTGAAATCAAGAAAATTTAATTTTGCAGAGATGCCTTCAGGGTAATTATGACTGAATGTTTGTTTTCCAGTAAGTAGGAAAAAAATAATAAAAGACGTATGTTAAACTTTAAAACAGAATATTATGAAAAGAATTTCACGTATTATATATCATTATACATATAATACACTGTTCTCAGATTCGCTATCCGAACTTTCATAAATATCACTTATAAATATCACTCTCAGATGCATTTATATTAAAATTAAAATACGAGTCACTTAATGATTCGGACTACATAATATACACAATATTAACAGCAGGCAGCACAAATACACGTGAATTTAAAACCTTTAGCAAAAAATACATGATAAGTATTACAAATAATTAAAATCGGATAATGCGGACAGTTTAAAACAAACCTATTATCTCCAATCACATTCTAAAAAGTTTGCTAATTCCACCTTGAGTGTAAAATAAGAAATATAAATTTTTCCATATATTGGAAATGGTTTGTTTTTAAATCTTTTTAGTGCGTTACTTTTCAACATGCCGGTCTAAACTATCACCGGCACGAGAAATAGAGAGCAATACCTCACCCCGTCATTTTCACGGGGGAGAGAAGGAAATATCGTAATAAGCAACTATGTAAAATTTAAATCATCTATACATTTTAGATACTGATACCTCACCCCGTCATTTTCACGGGGGAGAGAAGGAGGGAGTTAATTTCGTAATAAGCAACTATGTAAAATTTAAATCATCTATACATTTTAGATACTGATTTCTTTTTAAAACTGGTTACACGCAAAAATAAACAAAGACAAAACAATACTGTTAGGACAAATCCACCAAAATCTAATCTGTAAACGTTAGGTTGCGAAACAAATGAACATGATGTTTTTCTGAACTTCATACGTTATTTCATGGGTAACATAGATTAGAAGATTTTTATAGCAAGCACATCAAATAACACTTGATAAATGGATACACTGCATAAAAGTCCCTAAACCTCAAACACAAAAAAAAAATTTGAATTATCTAGAATTCTACTTTTTCTCAAATCTATGAAAGAAAATAAATAAATATAAGTATAAATACATAAACTGATTTTTTTATTTACCGATTCAACGTCAATTCTTTATATCTGTTTAATGGATCATTTAAGTTTATTTAATTTTACTGAATAAATGATATCTTAAATTATATATTATACTGTTATACGACGTCAAAATGTTGTAGGACTCTTTTAAGGATTAACGTATGTAAAGTATTTCGTGAATATTCGATAAGCAAAAAAAATTATCAGTAAGGTATATCTCCTGAAAAATAAATGTTTCTCTTTAATAATTTAAAATTTATGATATATTTATAAAAATTTAAAAAATGTCTCTCCTTTAAAATGTACAGTATAATAACAGAGGGAAAACAATAAGATTTTTCATGATCTTAAAATCAACCGAGCAAACATACTATGTGTTCAATATTGTCTTCTATTAGTCTATTCAATCATCTACTGAAAGAATAATATATATCGACCAATCTTAATCTATTCGTCAGACACATTTTTGCCCGTTTTTTAAAAATAGCCAAAGAGAGTTTCTAAAAAGAGAGTTTTTTAAAACGCTTTTAAGAAATTACGAAATTCCGTTCAAAATGTATTCGGTGATAATTTTTAAATTTACGAAAATATCATTGCAAGATTTAAAAGGACATTAAATCCATTATAAAAAAACCGTCCCTAAAGAAATGAAGGTGGAATACTTGTCTCATAAAAGCACACATGAAACGCTTAATACGTAAATTATTTTCTTTATTTCAGCTCAATACATTTCACTATGCCTGTATCAACATGACCAATGTAAACTGAGCTAGCAGAATAATGGTTTACGGAAATTTCGCCCCCAGCATCTCGCCCCCGGCATTTCGCCCCCAGCATTTCGCCCCCGGGAAATCTCGCACCCCGGAAATTTCGCCCCCGGAAATTTCACCCCCGGAAATTTCGCCCCCGAACAGTGGATTTCGCAAATTTCGCCCCAGCGTTTCGCCCCCGAGTTGTGGAAAATATATATGTAATGACAAATAAAAATATAATTATACATGTAGTAATTCTCGATATATTTCTATTTAATTCACACTATTTTCCCTTTTAATTTCAATATAAAATATATGAATTAAAATAAGGTTTTCGAATGCCAAAAATTGATCGATTGATTTTTTATCACTGTTAATTAAAAGAAAGTTTGAGTGTGCAGTAATATTATTTATTTATTTATTAAATTTTCATAGCACACATAATATTTTTATTAATTTATTAAATATTATTTTACTTTGTTATATTTATTAATCAATTTGATCATTATTTTTAAATAACGATATAAGATTAAAGAAGCAAGAAATTTTCATTACAGAGGCAAGATTTTTTTTTTTTTTTTTTCACATTTGACATTGTGAGATTTTTTTTTTCATCCAATGTTTTTTTCTATTGAATTTTGACTCTTTTTTTTTCGCCCTCTTTCTATGAATTTTCAGCCTTTATCCCTCGTTTTCTACATTCTAAGGCGCGGTCTGAAATTTTGATATCGAGTTTACACCTGATTTATACATTTTATGGCTTCCTGAGTCCAAAAAAGTAGTTTATTTCTGACAGTTGGTCAGAGTGTGTGTGTGTGTGTGTGTGTGTGTTTGTATGTTTATGTATGTATATGTGTATGTATGTGCGGAATCTTCTGGGTATCATATCTCCGAAGATAACAAAAATAGAACTACGAAACTTCAGAACTGAGACAGGTCTGGTATACAGATAAATTTTTCAATTTTTCGGGAAAATTGAAAAACCGGAAATGGGACAGCGGAAAACGGAAATCTCGGATATCTCAATAACGGTTCAGCGTAGAACGTTGCAAATTGGTGTAAGGGTTTCTTATAACATCTAGTTGTGCGCCTCTCTTTTTGAACTTATATAATGTTCCGTTTTGGCGGTATTTAGGAGAATTATATTAATATTGACCAAGAATACGAAGGTTTTGGCCATTAAATATGGCCTACCATCATAGAGATTTCAAAAGAAGCTAATGATAGAGCTAGTAATGATATTATTCTGAAGGTTAAAGACATTTTTTGCGTGTAAAAAGTAATTTGTAAAGACATAAGCAGGTTCTTGTCGACAAATGCACGTTATTTAATGAATATTCAGCCCATAGACAGAGCTCGTAATTTTATTGTTGCGAAATATGTCGACATTTTAGCGTTTCGAATTTGATTCTTTAAGACAGAAATATGTTCTAGTCGACGAATGGATTTTATTTATGAATATTCAGCCCGTAGATAAAGCCTGCAATGATACTGATAAAAGACGAATTGTTTACGAATTACGAAACAAACGAAAAAATACTTAGTAAGCGAGCATTATTTATTTTGGCTTAATGCAATTTAATTAATTATATACTAATAAATAGTGCAAAATAATAAATGTAAACCCATAATTAAACTTTCTGTGCTCTATCTGAGTTAACAGTTACTTTTGAAAATGTACTATATTTGCAAACAACTCAGTTTCGATTCTCAGTTCTTAAACCCTTTGAGGAGAAGAGTTGGTTGTTTGGTTATGTTTTTACGTCGCACTAGTGCTGTGCAATGAGCAATTGGCGACGTTCTGGGTCTCGCCCCTAAAGGTGGTCCGAAACATGACATAACATCTTTTATCTCCACGGATGGGATTGGGAAGCATAGTAATTTTACTTATTGACAGTTAAAAACGATCAGAATTTATGAACGATGTTAGAAGAGAAATAGTAAGAGAAATAGAAGAGAAATAGTAAATCTTTTTAGCGTGAATGATTATATTCAATATTCATTCAAGCATATTTTTATCGCCATGCTGTTTGTGAACCCTTTTTATGATTAAAATCAAAACATATATCAATATTGTATAAACTTCATATTTTTATACAACAAATTATTGCAAGATAAAAATAATGACCTTTTTATAAAACATGTTTTTAAATTTTCTGTTGAATCATATAAACGCTACCGAAGGCAGCGGGAACCCGAAATATTTGGCTAAAAGTAACGAAAATTAATTGTCACCGTGTTCTGAGCTATTCTGAAACACTCAAATGTCTAACTAGTCGGGAAGTGACATGGTTGTTGAATCATGTAAACGTTGCCGAAGGTAGCGGAAGCTCTAAAAGATTGGTTAAAAGTATTAAAAAACTCATAGTCATCGTATTATGAGTTTTTATAAAAGTTTCGAATTTCTAGCTAGTTAGAAAATTATACGATTGTTGGTTCATATAAATACTACCGAAGACAGCGGGGACCCAAAACAATCGCTGAAAGTCTTAAAAAAATATATATTATTATCGTCTTTTGAGTTATTATAAAAGTTTCAAATGTCTAGCAAGTCGGTAAGTTAGTTAAATAAATTTTCTGTTGAATGATATAAACGCTGCCGAAGAAGATAGGGACCTGAAACAGTTGGCTAAAAGTATTTAAAAAATGCATTGCCACCATGTTTTGAACTATTCTGAAAGTTTCAAATGTCTAGCTAGGCGGTAAGTTAATTAAATAAGTTTTGTTGAATCATATAAACGCTGATGAAGGCAGCAGGACTCGAAACAGTTGGCAAAAAATATTTTAAAAATGCATTATCACTGTGTTCTAAGCTTTTCTGAAAGTTTAAAATGTCTACCTAGTCGGTAAATTAGTTAAAAGTCGATTCCAAGGTTTGTACTGGTAACGCTAGCGAAGGCGCAGGGACACTGAACAGTTGGCTAAAAGTATTTAAAAAATACTTTGTCACCGTGTTCTGAACTATTCTGAAAGGGTTAAATTTCTAGCTGGTCGGGAAGTTAGTTAAATTTTCTGTTGAATCACATAAACGCTGCCGATGGCAGCAGGGACCCGAAAAATTTAACTAAAAGTAGAAACAAAATGCATTGTCACCGTGTTCTGAACTATTCTGAAAGTTTCAAATGTCTAGCTAATCGGGAAGTTAGTTATTTTTTTTTTTTTTTTTTTTTTGTGAATCATAAACGCTGCCTAAGGCAGCAGGGACCCGAAACAGTTAGCTAAAAGTATTGAAAAAAAAATGCATTGCCACCGTGTTCTGAGCTTTTCTGAAAGTTTCAAATGTCTAACTACTCTGGAAGTTAGTTAAAAAACGATTGCAAGATTTGTACTGGACACACAAACAAACAAAGAAGATTCGAAGTAAATAAAAACATGTTCATATTTTGGGAAAAACCGCATGTATGTTTATATTTTTATTTGTAATTACGTTTACATTTTTCATCACCCGGGGGCGAAATTTCCAGGGGCGAAATGTCCCGGGGGCGAAATTTCCGGGGGGCGAAATTTCCCGGGAGCGAAATGCTGGGGGCGAAATGCCGGGGGCGAAATGCCGGGGGCGAAATGCCGGGGGCGAGATGCTGGGGGCGAAAATTCCGGATACCCAGAAGGTTATAGGTTTTCTAATATTAGTTATTATTTTTTCTAGACTAAAATAGTAAGTGAATTGTACGTTTCCAAAAACTCTGGGTGAATGTCTGAGTGAAAAAAAAATGTCCATATCGTTATCAGCAACTATGAAAAATTTAAATTACTTATAAATTGCAGCAATTGCTCTCTTTTAAAAAGAGGTTATAAAAATGTGATCAGAATTTGCTTATTTTATTTACAAGACTACTATCAAATATTTATAAAGTGGTGTTACTGTACCAAAATGAACTTGTGAAAACTACCTGCTCCAGCTCCAGAACCAGCATCAGCGCCGTATCTTGCCCCAAATCCAGATCCAGATCCGGATCGGGGACTTAAACCATAACTTAATCCCGCGCCAGAGCCTAATCCAGCACCGTAACTATAAACAGATCAAGATCCTTATCCTTCTCCATAATATGCACCAGCACCGGCTCCTGCACCTGAACATACACCTGTTCCAGCTCCAGAATCTGCATTTGCACCTGCTACTGTGTGATGAAGTGCAAACCGTTGTTTACTTTCTTAGTGGTCCAGACCCAATTTTCCAGAGTTTAGGAGAAATATAATAAATCCTCGAACAACTAGTTCGATGATTGTCCGATAGAATCGAACCTAGCGTCTCACGTATATCAGCTACAAGGAAAGGCCATCTCTATCGCTGGGGGGCACATTGCTCGATAGAAAAACGTGTAAAACTTAATTTAACAAAAGAATTTTTTATACTTCAAAACAAATTTCGCGTGATATATCACCGAAAAATAATCGGGATTTGAAAAATTAGGAGCTATCACATTTTAAAAATCAATGCAAAGCCTTCTTCAAAAAATAACATGAAAGCAATTTCATATTTACTTCATTCGGATTTTCATGAAATCAAATCTCCATCTCATTAAAATCATCGCTCCGTGCACAAAATCACTAAAATCCTATTATTTTAGGAGCTATGCTTCACTTACAAAGACGGATACATAAAGATAGGCAATTTTCACCCAAAAAAACACTTTATTTTCTATGAGGGTTAAAAGAAATCGAGAAAATTAACCTATATAATTAATCTAACATACGGTAAAATTCATTCTTATATTCCAGGAAAAACAAATTTAGTAAATCTGCACATTATTACATTCATTAAAATACACACGAACGTAGCATTTATTCCTTCTGAAAACCCCACGACATTTCTTTTGTGTAGTATTACGAGAATATTGTGTATATATGTGAGTTACTTTACTTATATTTCTATTTCCTTCTTCTTAATCTTTTACTCATTCTCATTACAAATTCATAAATATTAAGTCACATACCAATATTTTTTTTTTAACATCGCACGATATTCCATGTGCAACATACCTTTCGAAATATATAACAGACATAAAAATTAACCATGTTCAAACAGGTTCATTAAACAGGTTCAGACATGTTCAAACACTTAAAAAAATTTCATTGATCTAAAATTCTTTTTCTTCTCAATGATATGAAATAAGTAAATAAGCGTGTGTATAAATACATATATTAATTTTTCTTCATTTGTTCAGTTTATGTATTTATTTAATCTTACATTATATCCTTGTTCAAAGAATCATACAGGTTGGTTCAAAATTAGTGTGACCAAATTTAAAAGCCTGTAACTATTTGTGGTAAATTTTACTCACTTTACCACCAGTTTTATTTTAAAAGTGAGACGTTTAAATTTCCAATTTAGCTATTTTTATTAGTGGGGGTAAAATATGGTTCTGAAATTAAATCATCAAACCCGAAACGAAATTTTAAAGCTTTTGAATGATGGTTGCTCAAATTCTGTTATAATTAACTCATTTAAAAATCAGAAAAGACATTTTGCTAATGGATTACTATCTGAACTTCGAAAATAAATAAAGTTTGTCTGATAGACAACAGCTCCAGGAAAATAAAGTGGACAAAAGTAAGTCTTTAGTGAAAAAGAACAAAAGAAGCTGAAAAGACTTATCACTGTAGAAAATCAGCTGCCTCAAAGAACTTTAGCAAAAAAACTACAGGTATCGCAATCCACAGTCTGTCGTCAGATAAAGAATATTGGCTATAAAAAAGTCAATAAAGCAGTCTGTCGTCAAATGTCTGCAAAGACCATAGAAAAACGAAGAAAATGTTATTGGCCTCTGTATTTAATGTTACGCAAAGGTAGATACAAAACATGGATAACATAGGATGAAGCAATGTTTCATATGTCATCCAATACTGTAAAAAAGAAGATACAATATATTTCACGCAAAAAGCGTTGCAAAGACGCAGCTGTTTTACAAAAGGCAAGTTGCCCGTCAGATATTATGGCGTGGATGGATGGGAATATCCTCTCAAGGCTTAACAAAACCCTTTTTTGTAAAACCAAAGGCTAAATACTATCAGAATGCAGTTTTGAAGCACATGATAAACGAAAATAAAACGGCTTTACCCTCAAGGAAACTTTGTTTTTCACCGAGATTCTGCATGTGCTGCTTTCGATTATGTTTTATGGGTATACTTATAAGAACAATTAAGTGGACATAAAGTAAAAACACTCCAAGGGCTTCAAAAATCAAACAAAGAGGAAGTTGGAAAAATACTCCAAAAATGGTTGAAAAAGCGGTTTTGGCTTGGCCTAAACGTTTACGTAGCGTGTACTATGCTAAAGGAAACCACATTGAAAATTTCATGTAAATAACTTAATTCAATAAATATTTCTGAACACTAATTCTGAATCAATCTGTACTTAAAAACATATTTTATACTGTTACACGAAATCAAAGAGTCTTTTAATAATTAACATATATTAAAATATTTCGGCAAAATTAGGTTAATAAGACAATTATCAGTAAGTACAATTACAGAGAAATAAATGTTTCTATTTCATAATTTAAACTTTATGATAATATTTATAGGCATTTAAAAAATCTCTTTCCCTGTTTATTGTATAATAAAATAACAGAGGAAAACAATAATATTTTATATGATATTAAAATCAAACGAGCAATCTCAATTACCTACATGATTTTATCTCTGTTCAAAAGATATAAAAAATAACCGTTCCATGCATTAACTATTATATTCTACCGTTTCTATTCAATCTTCTTTTCAAGGGATAATATATAAAAAATCAATCTTTTTGTTTTTGAATGGCCCTTGTTTGCACTTCTTGTTAAAAAAGAAATAGAAAATACAAATTCATGTTTAAGTGCATTCGGCGTTGATATTTAAAATTTAAAGAAAAAAATTATTTTCATGATTTTAAGGGATAGTAAACACGTTAGTAAAACGCGTTTTTAACGGAAAGCAGGGGGAATATTTCACTTATGAAAAAGAACATGAAACACAACTATCGAAAATTTTAATTGTGTATGATTTTTAGTAACTGATTTCTTAAAAAAAGGGGTTACGAGTAAACAAAACTTACTGTGCTTATTTTATTTACAAGAGTACTGTCAAGAATTTGTAAAGTGGTATTACTATGCAAATTTAAATTTGTAAAAATTACCAGCTCCAGCTCCAGAACCAGCACCAGCGCCAGCACCATATCCTGCACCAGCTCCAGCTCCAGAACCAGCACCAATTCCGTATCCTGCACCAGATCCAGCTCCAGATCCGGATCCTGCACCTGCACCATAACCTAATCCGGCGCCATAACCTGATCCAGCACCGTAACCATAGCCTGCTCCATTTCCTAATCCGCGTCCATAACTTGCACCAGCACCGGCACCAGCTCCTGCACCTACACCTACACCTGTTCCAGCTCCAGAGCCTGCACCTGCTCCTGATCCACTACCGGCACCAGCACCAGATCCAGCTCCTGCTCCAGATCCACTACCAGATCCAGCACCTGCTCCAGATCCACTACCAGCTCCAGCACCTGTTCCTGAACCTGCACCAGCTCCAGATCCAGCCCCTGCACCTGTGCCAGCTCCTAAAAATACGAAGTTCACCGTGATCTTCACATTCTCTCAAAATAAATAAAGACAAAATGCAGATTAGACTATTAAACTTTTAATATTTATTTGAGGGAAAAGTTTCTTAATCCAAGTGCACAATAAAAAAAAATCATGTCATCAGCTTATAACCGCTTTGAAAGATATTACTAAAAGTCTTCTGTCTCTTTATTCAACTGAATGCTACTTTGTTTGGGGATTTGGATAATACTATATTTCCTACAGAAGGGATTATCAAACGAGATTAAGTTATGGACAAAGAAGGAGGAGATTACACATTCATATACCAGAACAACAATAACCGCAAGTGTCTCTTCAATGCTTAAAATCTTGATATTACACATTTACGCTTTTCTGAAATAAGACGACAGTTTAACACTAAAATTATCCTTATTACCATATTGTTCATATTAATACAAAGTTGCATTTTAATACACTACAATATTACATAAATTGAATTTAGGAATAAACCGCATTATCATAGAAAATATTGAGATAAGATAAGTGTGTAAAGGCAATTCATAATATATATGCACAGTCGGGGATATAAAAAAACGCAACACTCAACGTAACTTCGTTGCTAATCGATGTAGAAAAATGTAATAGGTACCATTCGACGGGGAATTGTGAGTAGTTTCAGGAAATGAACTGAAATTTTGAATTGGGTCTAAATATTAAAACTCGCACCGATTTTTTTCAACGATAATGCCACATTTTTCTTTTATATTTGAATTCCTGGGATCGCGACAACTCGAAAAAGTATATTGGTTGTATATTTTGCTTATTTTTTCGCAGAGTTCAAAGTTTGAAGGTGCTAATGTTAAATTCATATTTCAAAATATTTTTAATATCCTCATAAAAATAATTTTATCGAGATATTTTTTTTATTTTTTACAAGATATAGGTAAGAAACCCAAACATAATCCATCATTACTTTTGATTCTAAAAAATATTTTTCATTCTGAAAAATATTAATAAATTCATATTCATAAAAATTATGATTTATGACCTATATTAATTTTTACATAAAATGAATCCTAATGCTGAAAAATATGGGTGTGCAAATTTGCAGCTCATTCCAGTTATTAGTTTTCGAGAGGTAAATAAATCTTTCTTTTGAAGTGGTTTATGGGGCCGTCTCTTATAAAGTTTTGCATGAGATAACGAATCAATTCTTCAAAAAGAAAAAAGAAAATTAAACAAAATATTTTTATTTTTTATTTACGGGTCAAATTATTACGTCAAACGCAAAGAAATGAAACAAAAATGATGATTTTTAGACATTTGTGTTAGCATCAAGGATTCATGTTTTCTAAAAAAGACAAGCCCCGCCTTCATCGTTCTTCAAAACAAAACAATACAGAAAAGAAAAGTAAATGTGACATTGAGGGATGAATTCGTGTTAAACCCCTTATTTTATGTTGACAAAAATATGCACTGGTGATAAATTTTGAATTTTTTAAAGGAACACTAGAAGAAAAAATTAACTAAATAGGCGGGGTTTACTGTTTTAAATAAAAAAATTAGGTTTAATGTAAAAATTGTCAATAAAAAAAGAAAAACCAATGTAATTGGAATGCAATGCAGACTTGTAAAATCGTTTCAAAACTACCGTCATAGGTAAAGTCATTTGCTTCATATATTGCTTTACTTTTATTCATCTATTTATTTATTTATTGTTTTTGTAGGTGGGAGGATTATTATTTTAAAGATATTTTTGTCTTTAAAATTTTATCAATATATTTGAATTTATATATTTTTAAAAATATAATTTAACTTTTAAAAATATATTTTAACAATTTTTGCGACCGCAGGATTTTATACTTTCTGACAGTAAGATCCACATACGAGCGTTATACTCTCAAACTAAAATATTTCAGAACAACTTTTCTGTATTCACAATTATACTACAAAAATTGATATACATTATAATTATATTATTTTTTATCAATATATTTCTATCCATAGTATATTTTATTGCAAAAATATGAACACTGGGTACACATCTAAGAAATACGTAACAAACAAATTACCAAAGAAACGTCCACTGACAGAGTTACAGATTTTCAAATGACGTGAATCTACGTCAGCAGTCGCGAAAGGGTTAATTAAGAAATGATATTTTCATAAAAATTATAAAACGAATCGTACAGTCCCAAAGAGTTCAACTGATCCAAAACCGGTAAGTGCAATTAAAATTGTTTAATATTTACTTCATGAGCCCTTACAATAATTTATCCGAAAAGATTTAGTTTATGCGCTGTATCTATATTGTTTCATTTCGTATATATATGTTACACCTACGAAAGAAAATTTAAACTTTATTGGTGATCAGTACAGCCATGATAGACACTATTACTTGAAAAATATTGCACTTTTTTCAGAGTACTGTCTGGAACAATCGCAAGTGTAATGTATTGAAATGGACATAAAATTATCTAAAAAAGTACTAAAGTATATACAAATCCAAAAAACTAAATTCTGGATAAATAAGAAACTGTAAAATGTAAATGTTTCTTATTAATTTTTTTACTTCTTTATTTCCTGAAAGATTTTCCGTGTGAAACATTAAAATTTTGTCTATTTCTTTTAGGATCTTAATTTTATTTTTCTACATTTACAGATAACCCCCTAACACATTTTTGATTATAACTCTATAAATACTAAAGTTAAAGTACACAAACAGTATACTTTTCCGCACTGTCAGACCCTGAGAAACTCGAATATGAAGTCAAAATTGGGTGTTGCTATTGAAAAAAAATCAAAGTCTACGCTCATTTCAATATGTAGATGACCCCAAATTCAAAATTTAACGACATTTTCAGAAAGTGCGTTTAATTTCCTGTTGAATTATGCCTATTAGATGTTTCTGCGTCAATTAATAACGAAATTACAGCGGGTGTTGCCTTTTTTTTCCCCGACTGTACATGTATAATATATAAATAACTTTTTTTTTTTCAATAAAATTCTATAATTTTAAGATCGAGCCATAAAGCTTCAATAGAAAATAAAATACTGTAAACAAGTGTAAATATTAGCTTTATAAAAACGTCTGAAATTAAATATTACTGAATATATTTTACAAACAAAAATGTATTCTTCAGATTAAGGAAAGCTATTTCGCAGATATTAAAATTTCACAATATTACTGGCCTTCACTTTTATTAGCAAATTTTATGTACAAAATTTCTAGCTTATAAAAATATTTAGAGATATCTATATTTTAGAATCATTACAACGTTTTTATAGTTGATTCTTTTTCATCAAATTCACTTTAAAATTCGAGAGAAAGAATGAAAAATTCCTCTATGCGCTAGAAATTTACTTTAATCGTATTTTTTAGAGAAAATCACAAATTATATTAAAAAATTTAATGACATCAAAATGTCCTTTATATTTATCGAAGTTGGAGGATTTTGTTTGTGTCTTAACGCTGACTGACAGCACCTATGTCTCGGTCCGGAGGGGAAGTGCTAAACGTTGTTGACTTTCTTAGGGGTCCAGACTGCATTTATGAGAGTTTGAAGAAAAACAATAACTCTCCGAACAGCTAGTTCTATGATTGTGAGACAGAATCGAACCTAGCGTCTGGCGTGAGCAGCTAAGAGCGTAGGACACCTCTGTCGCTGGAAAACACATTGCATGATAGAAAAAATGTGTAACACATAATTAATCGAAAGAATTTTTTATATTTCAAAACTAATTTCGCGTGCTTTATCACCGAATAAATATTGGGGTTTGAAAGACTGAGGGTTATCAAATTTTATAAAATCAATGCAAAGCTTAATTCAAAAAATAACCTGAAAGCAATTTCAAATTTCCTTCATTCGGATTTTCATGAAATTAAAGATACAACTCACCAAAATATTCATTGATTGAAAAAAGCATTGTAATCTTATTTTTTTAGAAGCTATACTTCACTTATACGTACAGATAAACAAAGATAGACAATTTTCACATTTAAAAAAACACCTTTTCTATAAGGGTTAAACGTAATCGAGAAAAATTAATTCATATAATGACCTTAACATATGATATAATTCTTGCATATATTCCTTTAAAAATTATTAAATTTATACATTATTACATTCACTGAAATACGTATGGACGTAGCATGTATTCTTTCTCAAAACCCCGACGTTCCCGTTGTGTAGTATTTCGACTGTTTTGTGCATACATGTGTGTTACTTTACTTTTATTTCTATTTCCTTCTCCTTAATCTTTTACTCATTTCCCATTACAAATTCATAAAAATGAAGTTACGTACCAATAAAATATATTTTTAACTACGTACGATATTCCATGTGCAACATCCCTTACGACATATATAACAGATATATAAATCAAAATTTTACAGTGCAGTTCAAAATATTCCTAATTTTCAAACACTTAAAAAAAAATTCAGTGATCTAAAATTCTTTTTCTTCTGAATAAGATGAAAGAAAATAAATAAACATGTGTATAAATAAATAAATTATTTTTTTTCATTTATTCAGTTTATATATTTATTAATTTTCATTATATCCGATTTATGGCTCATTTCAGATTTATTACTTTTGTTGAATGAATAATACCTAAAATTATATTTTATATTGTTACATGACATCAAAGAGCCTTTTCATAATTAACATACATTATTACATAAATTGAATTTAGGAATAAACCGCATTGTCATAGAAAATATTGAGGTAAAATAAGTGAATCAATACAATCCATACAATACTGCATGTGTAATATATAAACCAATTTCTTTTTTTATTTCAAATAAATTGTACAATTTTAAAATCGAGTCATAAAGCTTCAATGTAAGTAAAACACTGTAAACAAGTGTATAAGTTAGCTTTATAAAAGCGTCTAATCTTAAATTTAACTGAATATAATTAAAAAAAAAATGTATTCTTCAGATGAAAGAAAGCTATTGCGAGAAATTAAAAATTTCAATTACTTCTGGCATTGACTTTTAATAGCAAATTTTATATACAAAATTTATAGTTTTTAACCTGATATAGAGATATTTATATTTTGAAATCATTATAACATTTTATAGTTAATTTTTTTTATCGAATTTACCTGTAAAATTCGATAGAAAAAATGAATGATTTTACTATGCACTACATATTTACTTGAATTTTATTTTTTTGAGAAAATCACAAATTATATTTAATAAAATCTTTTTTGTGAAAAAATAGAACCGACTCCAAAAAGCAACTACTATTTAAAAAAAAAATTGGTATGAAATGAAACTGCAAATTGCGCCTAAAAGTATAAAATAATTTCCTTCGCCAAACAACCTATAACACTACAATTAATCATAACTTTTGAAGTCGGCGCAAAATTTAATAAAATTTAATTAGTTTTTAAAGGTTTGTTTTTAGATCAGTAGCAAAAAATGCTGTTGTCTCGAATGATCCATTTTCATGTTTCCTTTATTATTTTATCACTGTATACAATTGGTCCATTAGTAGCATCTACGTAGAACAGTGAACATTCTTCCCCATGCGGTATTTATATTTCTACGAAGTTAAAGTTTCCTTCGCAAATTTGGTATAACTTTGATAACTATCACTCTTGGTGGCTTTTGGATTTGGCGATCGAAACGTAATGCAAAAATATACACGCAAGATGTATATTTTCATAATATATATTGTACGAAGTATTGTTTCATATTCTTGATTACTCTCTTAATATACCTTATCAAAATTATCATGATATCCCAAAGAAATTAAATATGTTTGCCAGATAATTTTGCGATTTTTCTTTCCAGCATCTTCGCCAACTTTTGCTGCTTACGAATTCTTATTTCTTTTCTTGAATCAGAGTAGTTTTCGGCTGCGTTTTCAGGTGACAATGTGAGATGTGTATTTTGAATACGATTTGATTTTTGAATTGAATAATGGTATAAATTTTTATTTAATTTTGCGCCGACTTCAAAAGTTATGATTAATTGTAGTGTTATAGGTTGTTTGGCGAAGGAAATTAATTTATACTTTTAGGCGCAATTTGCAGTTTCATTTCATACCTTTTTTTTTTTTGTTTAAATAGTAGTTGCTTTTTGGAGTCGGTTCTATTTTTTTACAAGAAAGATTTTATTTTTCTCTTTTCAGGGAAAACATATTTATATAGCAGAACACCAGAAGGCGTTCGACGCCAGTTTCACAAATCACAACTTCCAAGAAAAGTGACATAACTCAAAAAATGGTTTATGTCACTGAAAAATACATGAAATGCACCCAACGTGAACAAAAAAGTTACATCTCCATCTAGAAAGTTATTCACTCGAGACACAGTTGTGCCATTTTTATTCTAGTCAAATTATTTTTAAGTTTATTTTTCTCAAATGCTGCATTTTTAAGTTGCGTCACTTTTCTTGTCTTTATCGGATATGAGCAAAAAACTATCTATGGAATGAACATACGTTAAATTAAAAAGTCTTTAGAAATGTAACGAACTAAAAAACTGTATTAGTAACCAAAAATTCTGTTAGGCATATATATTGAACTTTACAGTGAATAGGTGTTACCCGCTGCGCTGGAAATTGCGCAGCGTAAAGTTCAAACAAAGAGCAAAATATGCATTGCAGCTGACGGACAGAAGTTTCAACATCGATGCTTACATACTGCTTTTACCAGTGTAGCTGCATGCGTTTAGCAATTAGAGTGAGAACAGACTTTTGTGAGTATCCTGTAATTTGTTTATATCTTAATGAAAATAGAATGACACCCATTTCAGGCCAAGATCATTACGACAACAAAAAAGTATTAAAATTAAATCATCACTTACAAAGTTATAAGCTAACAAATTTCAACAACAACAACGAGAAACATGGTTTCTATTGAGAACCTCTTCCTTTATGAAGTCGGTTTAAAACGTCTATGCGTTATTCGATGTGACCAATCAATGTGACCAGGAAATTGTGAACAAACAAATGCACGTTTTAAGCGTTCTGTTTTTAGCATTAATATCTAAACCACCTTTTCGTACTAAATCGATGATGGTCTGCAATTATAATTCACTTTTTTCCCCTGTCTTGAACCGTTTCCGAGATAGTAACGCTAAATCCACTGTTTTCCAACAGGTGACGCTGTGGGCGGTTGAATCACGTAGTACATGTGCACTTTACTATACCTAGATACCACTTTTATGACTATAGCTGCAGCTGTTCAGCAGTTAAAAGAGTCGGGACTGACTTTTTTGGGCACCCTGTATTTTTTTTTATTGTAAAGATATTACAGTGGGACCTATTTCAGACCAAGTCCTTTCCAATAAAATAAAAAGTATCAAAATTGGATCATACGTTCAGAAGTTATGATCTAACAAACAAAAACAAAAACAAAAAAACATTCGCTTTGAACCTTTTGAAGTCGGTTAATTAGAGCATCTCTTACGAAGTTATAAGCTTACAAACACCAACAACAACACACAGTTCGAATTAAGAACACCCTCAACAGTCTCGTTTCTGAAGTTGGTTGAAAACGACTTTGCGCTAATCGATGTGACCACTTACAGTAACAGCACTTTGAACCACAGAGTATACGTGTCATCCGCTGCGCTGCAAAGTG
Source organism: Salticus scenicus (assembly GCA_963930645.1). Classification (NCBI taxonomy): domain Eukaryota; kingdom Metazoa; phylum Arthropoda; class Arachnida; order Araneae; family Salticidae; genus Salticus; species Salticus scenicus. The sequence goes on from OZ005660.1 coordinate 97,185,380, forward strand.
TGCAATGTAGTTCAAGTGTGCACAGTGTAGGAAATTGCGAACAAACAACTGCACGTTTTAAGCGTTCTATTTTTAGCAATAATGTTTAAAAACTGTCTTTTCATAGTAAATAGGTGTTGCTCTACAACTTCGTAATTAACTTTTCTCCCATCTTGAACCGTTTTTGAGATAGAAGCACTAATTCCACTGTTTTTAACCAGATGGCGCTTTATTTTCTTTAGCTTGTAAATATATTACAATGGGACCTATTTCAGACCAAAATCTTTACAAAAAAAAAACGTATCAAGTAACCGTATTTTGAACTATATAGCGAATGTCTTACCAGCTACGCTACAACGTGTGCAATGTAGCTCAAGTGTGCATAGTGTAAGAAATTGCGAACAAACAAATGCACGTTTTTAGCTTTGTATTTTTAGCATCAATGTCTAAACTATCTCTCCGTACTAAATCGATGATGCTCTGCAATTTTAATATTCCCTTTTTCCCCAGTCTTGAACCGATTCCGAGATAGAAACGATGGCAGGAATGTCTAAACTATTTTTTTGTACTAAATCGGTGATAATCTTCAACTTTGTAATTCTCTTTTTTCTCTAGAGCCGTTTTCGAGATAAGAACACTAACTCCGCAATTTTCCACCAAGTGGCGCTGCAAGCGGTTTAACCTTGAACTGTATGGCCACTTTGCTATACTTACATACTATTTTTATCACTATAGCTGCAGCCGTTTAGCAGTTAAAAGAATTAGAACTGATTATTTTGGGCACCCTGTATTTTCTTTAGATCGTAAAGATATTAGAATGGGACCTATTTCAGACCAAGACCTTTTCAACAAAACAAAAAGTATCAAAATCGGAGCATCCGTTCAGAAGTTATGAGCTAACAAACATAAAAAAAAACATACGGTTTGAATTGAGAACCTTCCTTCTTTTTTGAAGTCGGTTAATAAAAAATTATGACATCAAAATTTTCATTAAAGCTTTAGAATATGGAGGATTTTGTTTGTGGCTTAAGGCTGTGAATATTCTGTTAACAAAAAAATTTATTCTTAAGTATAATTCGTGAGAAATAAATGTTTCAGTTTCATAATTTAAAATTTATGATAATATTTATAGGCATTTAAGAAATGTCGTTACCAGTTTAATTTACAACAAAATAACAGAGGGAAAACAATAAGATTGTCTATGATGTTAAAATCAGACTAGCATTCAAAATTACCTACATGATTTTATCTCTGTTTTAAAAATATCAACAATAACCGTTAGCTGTATTCACTGTTGTAGTCTTTCATTTCTGTTCAATCTTCTATTCAAGGAATAATATATAAACACCATTCTTATTCTTTCTGTCTCATCCTTGCTTGCACGTTTCGTTAAAAGGGAAATAGAAAATACAAAATGAGGTTTATATGCATTCGGGGATCATTTTAAAAATTACGAAAAATCTATTTCCATTATTTAAAGGATCATTATACACGTTACTAAAACGCATTTCCAACGAAAAGAAGGGGGAATATCTGACTTATAAAAAAGCACGTGAAACGCTTAATAGGTAATTTTGTTTTCTTTATTGAAGCTCTAAATACATTCAACTATGCTTGTTTCAACATGACACATTAAAATTGAGCTAGCAGAATAAATTATGTTTTCTAATGCTACGTTTTATGTTTTCTAGACTAAAATATTGAGTATAGCTCAAATCGTTTCTTATTAGGCATTCATTCCAAAAAAGTGAAATGTACGTTTACAAATAATTCCACATAAAGGTCTGAGTGAAAATATATATGCTGTACCGTTACAAGCAACTATCGAAAATTTTAATTGTTTATGACTTTTAGTAACTGATTGCTTTCTAACAAATGGGTTAAAAGTGACCAATATTTACTGTGCCTACTTTATTTACAAGAATAGTGTCACGTCTTTATACAGTGGTATTAGTTTACGAATTTAAATTTGAAAAAATTACCTGCTCCAGCTCCGGAACCAGCACCAGCACCAGCACCATATCCTGCACCAGCTCCAGCTCCGGAACCAGCACCATATCCTGCACCAGCTCCTGCTCCAGCACCAGCACCATATCCTGCACCAGCTCCAGCTCCAGAACCAGCACCATATCCTGCACCAGTTCCAGCTCCAAAACCAGCACCAACACCGTATCCTGCACCAGCTCCAGCTCCAGATCCGGCTCCTCCACCTGCACCATAACCTAATCCTCGTCCATAACCTGCACCAGCTCCTGCACCTGAACCTACACCTGTTCCAGCTCCAGAACCTGCACCTGCACCCGCACCGGATCCACTACCAGCTCCAGCACCAGATCCTAAACCTGCACCAGCTCCTGATCCAGCCCCGGCACCTGTACCAACTCCTGAAAAGTAAGAAGTTGACCATGATTGTAACATTCTCCCAAAATAAAAAAACATTTAAAAGAATGCGGTTCAGACTTTGAAACTTTTACAGTTTATTTGATGCATGATTATTTCTCTAAAAATTTCTTAATCTAATTGCACAATTTAAAAAGAAATTCCTGTTATCAGTTTGTAATCGTTTCGAAAGGTATTACTAAACATCTTTTGTCACCTCATTCATTTGAATTCAACTATGTTAGGGTGGTTTGGATATTACTATATTTCCTACAGAAGGGATTATCAAATGAGATTAAGTTATCGATAGAGAAGGAGGAGATTGCACATTCTTATAACAGCACAGTAATAAACTCAATTGTCACTTCAAGGTTTAAGATATATATATTAGACATTTACGGATTTCTAAAAATAAGAACGACATTTAAAATTAAAATCTTCAATATTACCAGCCAGTATATTCATATTACTACAAAGTTGCTTTTTAATATGCTTCATATTTACATAATTGAATTTAGGAATAAGCCAAATTGTCATAGAAAATATTGAGATAAAATAAGTGAATTAATGCAATTCGTACTAAATATGTACGAGTATAATATATAAACCAATTTTTTTTAAATAAATCATATATTTAAAACATTGAGTCATAAAGCTTGAACGGAAAATGAAACACTGTAAGCCAATTAAATACTAGCTTTATAAAAGAGGCTGACCTTAAATTTAACTGAATATATTTTACATAAAAAAAATTTTTCATCAGATGAAAGAAAGATGTTTCGCAGATATTAAAAATTTAAAATATTTCTGACCTTCAGTTTTAATAGCAATTTCTACGAACAAAATTTTTAGCTTTTAACTTGATTTAGAGATATTTATATTTTGAAATATTCATAAAGTTTCATAGTTAATTCTTTTTTATCAAATTCTCTTTGAAATTCGAGACAAAGAATGAAAGATTTACTACGCACTACATGTTTTTTCTTAAATCTTATTTTTTGGAGAAAATCGCAAAATATATTTCAAAATTTAATGACATCAAAATTTCCATTATGGATTTGGAAATTTGAGGATTTTGAGGCTTAAATTCGACTGACTGCACCTAGGTCTAGGTCTTGAGGTTAACTGCTAACCGTTGTTCACTTTCTTAGGTGACCAGACCGCATTTATAAGAATTTCGGAGAAACAAAAATCTCCAAACACATATTTGAATGACAGCGAGAATCCAACCTAGCCTCTCACGGGTAACAGCTAAGAGGGCAGAACATATTTGTCGCTGGGGAACACATTAAACGATAGAAAAAACGTGTAACAAATAATTTACCAAAACAAATTTTTATACTTCAAAACAATTTTCGCGTGATTTATCGATGAATAATAACTAGGATTTGAAAGATTGAGAGCTATCAAATTTTAAAAAATAAATGCAAAGTTTACTTAAAAAAATAACCTGAAAAATATTTGAAATTTACTTCATTCGGATATTCATGAAATTAAAGACCCATCTCATTAAGTCATCGCTCAGTAAATAAAATCATTGTAATCCTATTTTTTATAGGAGGGGGCTATACTATAGGAGGGGGCTATACACATAAAGTTTCACCAGTGGCGTAGCGTCCATAGAAGAGATGGAAGCAGTGCTTCCCTTATTTAACATTTTTTAAAAGTAATCAAGTAACGTCATCTCGTCGAAAGACTGGATTAATTCCTTCTCTGCCTTTGGAAGCGCTTTGCTTCGGCGCTTCCATTGTTTTCTAAATCCCGACTCGCCCTTTAGATACACAAAGATAGACAATATTCACCTTAAAAACACCTTCTTTTCTATGAGTTTTAAATGAAATCGAGAAACATTAACCCAGATAATTACTCTAACATATGAGAAAATTCATGCTTATATACCTGGAAAAACAAAATTAGTAATTTTCCATATTATTACATTCGCGAAAATATGTACGAACGTGGCATTTATTCCTTCATAAAATCCCACGAGGTTTCCTTTGTGTAGCATTATGACCATTTTGTGTATACTTGTGTGATACTTTACTAACATTTCTATTTCATTCACCTTAATCTTTTACTCATTTCTCCCTGCAAATTCATAAAAATTAATTTACGTAGCAACAAAATATTTTTTAACAACGTACGATATTCAATGTGTAACATCCGTTACGACATTTATAACAGTCATATCAATTAAAATTTGACAGAGCGGTTCAAAATATTCCTAATGTTCAAACACATAAAAATTTCAGTAATCTAAAATTATTTTTCTTCTGAATGATATGAAAGAAAGTAAATAAATATGTGTATAAATAAATATATCATTCTTTTTTATTCGTTCATTTTATGTATTTATTTAATTTTGCTTTATATTCGATCAATGGCTCATTTCAGATTCATTACTTTTGTTGAATGAATAATATCCAAAATTATATTTTATACTGTTACATGAAATCAGAGACTTTTAATAATTAACATATATTAAAGTGTTTCGAGAATATTCGGTTAACAAAAAATGTATCAGTAAATATAATTCGTGAGAAAACATTTTTTCTATTTCATAATTTAAAATATTTAATATTATATTTAGGCAATTAAAAAATGTCATTACCTGTTTCATGTGCAATAAAATAAAAGAGCGAAAAAAATAAGATTTTCTATTATGTTAAAATCAGACTAGCATTCTAAATTACCTACATGATTTTTTCTCTGTTTTAAAAATATCAACAAGAACCGTTAGCTGTATTCACTGTTGTAGTCTCTCATTTCTGTTCAATCTTCTATTCAAGGAATAATATATAAACACCATTCTTATTCTTTCTGTCTCATCCTTGTTTGCACGTTTCGTTAAAAGAGAAAATACAAAATACAAAATGAGGTTTATATGCATTCGGGGATCATTTTTAAAATTACGAAAAATCTATTTGCATGATTTAAAGGGTCATTATACACGTTACTATAACGCATTTCCAACGAAAAGGAGGGGGAATATCTGACTTATAAAAAGGTACGTGAAACGCTTAATAGGTAATCTTGTTTTCTTTATTTAAGCTCTAACTACATTCAACTATGCTTGTATCAACATGACACATTAAAATTGAGCTAGCAGAACAACATATACTTTCTAATGCTACGGTTTATGTTTTCTAGACTAAGATATAGAGTATAGCTCAAATCGTTTCTTATTAGGCATTCATTCCAAAAAAGTTAAATGTACGTTTACAAAAAATTACACATGTTCGCCAAATAAGTTAGCGATCGCTTTTTTTTTTTTTCACCAGGGACGAAAGACACCACAAACTTTTGCAGCTTACAAAATCTTAATTTTTTATTTAGATCAATGTAGTTTTCGGTTGTGTTTGCATATGTCAAAGTGAAAGATATATTTTGAATAGAATTTATATTTTGTATTGAAGAAAACTATCAATTTTTATCTAATTTTGCGCTGACATAAAAAGTTATGATTATTTGTAGTGTTTATTTTGTTTGACGAAAGAATTTATTTCATACTTTTAGGCGCAATTTTCGATTTCATTTCGTTTTTAAATATTTGAGTAATAGTTGCTTTTTGGAGTCGGTTCTATTTTTTTACAAAAAGATTTTATTTTTTTTCCTTTCAGTGAAAATGTATTCATAGCACAACATGAGAAGACGTTTGACGATTCGAGATTATGTGGCTGAAAAACCGATGAAATGCACAAAAAAGTTACATCTCTATCTTGAAAATTATCCACTCGAGAGGCAGTTGTGTCAGTTTTATTCAACTCAGTACCTTATTTTAAAGATTAATTTTCTCAAATACTACAATTTAAGTTTGTGTCACTTTTTTTGCCTTTATGCGATGTGAAAACAATCTATTGAATCCACATACATTACACTATAAAGGTTTTAGAAATATAAAGAAAGGATGCACTATATTCCTAACCAAAAATCCGTTCAGGTAGGATTTTTGGTTACGAACGTATTTTTGTCGCATGCAGTATAAAAGTATCCAATATCAGAAAATATATGAAATGCAAACTTTCAAAGGAGGAGCAGCTTGAAAAAATCGATGGCTCTCTGTTATTTATATGAGGCTATCAAATGAGGCTTCAGTGAAAAAAATGCAGCGTATACCTTTAATACTTTTAAAATTACTAGGGGGCTCTGTCCCCTTCTCACTCCGCTCACCAACCCCCGAGGGAAGTTTCTCCTCCCCTACTCACTTTACTTATTAACACACAGCTATTCGCTTCTTACCAGCCTATTCGTTTCTTACTTTCACTGAATAGGAATTACTAATAGTCCTTAAAACAAGACAAAAGCATAAAATTATTATAAAATACCCATATTCCTTGTCAAATTGAAATACATAATATTTATTAGCACATTATTTATTTTTATTTATTTTTATGAAAATTATGCTAAAAGTCAGTATTTAATTTTATTTATTTATTTATTGAATAGGAAGAAATTCCTAATATCTAGACCATTTTGCATTACAGCTTTAGTATATGACCCTTTTTAATTCTTTTTTACAACCATAGATTTGGACAGCGATACCCTAGTCAGTAGAGCGCCGAGCTCGTAATTCGAAGATTGCAGATTCGGTACTCGAGCTGGCCAATGACCGTCGTGTACCACTAATGGTTGCTGGTGAACGTAAAATTTGACGTGGTCGCAATGCCTTCCATGTTCCCATCAAAATTATAATTTTGGGGATCACGAACGCAGAGGAGCTGTCCCCTCCGTGTAGGATAAAAGTGTGGTGGCATGCCTCTGAAACATTCCTAGGGGTGCGTCCCATACTATCGTCAATTATCCATAGCGCAGTAATGGTACGACTTCAAACCCAACCTACCAACCTACCTAACTACCTATCTACCTACAACCATAGATCATGTTATAGTTTCCCCGTGTAAGAAAATTAATTTTTTAAAAGTGGAGAAAAAAGTTACTTATAGAAACATTGACATTCGTTTTTTTTCTTTTTTCTTTTTTCTTTTTTTTTTTTTTTTTTTAAATCATGGGGCGTTGTATCCCAGTAGGTAGAGGGCCGAGCTCACAACTGGAAGATTTCCGATTCGATACATGAACCGGCCAAAGATCGTCGAGTATATTAATGGTTGCTGGTCACATAAATTCCGCCGTGTCCGCAAAGTCCTCGATGTTCCCATCAAAACTATACATCTGGGGATCAGCAAAATGGGGAGCCATCCCCTCCGTAGAGGATCAAAATTGTGATGCCATGTCTCCGGAACATTCCTAGCGAAGTGTCCCAGACTGTCGCTAATTACCCATAGAGCAATACTGATGCGACGTCAAATCCAACCTACCTACCTACAACCATGGATCATATTTAAAATTTCCCGAGTAAAATGACTTCATGACACAAGAACAACGTCACTGGGAGAAACTTTTTCAAGGTGGCAAACAGAATACCTTCATAAACCTGTCATTTTCAGTTAATAATAGGCTGACCAGATCAAAGTACCTTTATACTCGTAATAGAGAAGCTTTAAAAATTGCTACAATTATCCAATTATGGATGTATTTTTTCATTCCTAATAAATAGGGAATAGAAATAAAGTATTATTGATTAATAGTTTACTTTCTGCAATTTTTTAAATCTTATAAAATTCTTTTGAAAAAAAGGAAGTCCCCATTTGTGCCCAGAAAATGGGGGCGTTTGGTCTGTATATTGATAACTTCTTTAAGTAAATAAAGGTCTTTTTGCTTTTTAAGTTCGTTTTGAAATGTTACAGTGCAGGGATTTTCGATTCGAACACAAATGCACGTTAAAACGACCTGTTTTTAAAATTCATATTTATAAAGTACCATTCTGTACTAAATCTATGATGCTCTACATCTTTGTAATTTACATTTCTTCCACTACTCCATAAAGTTTTCGAGATAGGAACGCTTTTTCTGATGTTTTCCAACGAAGGAACTGTAACCTATCGCATTTCGTAGCCCATTGCCACTTTATTATACTAATATTTATGAATTCTGAGTGAAAATATATATGCCTGTACCGTTACAAGCAACTATCGAAAATTTTAATTGTGTATGACTTTTAGTAACTTAAATCTTTCAAAAAGTGCGTTAAAAAGTGACTAATATTTAGATAAAATGCGGTTTAGACTATTAAACTTTTAAAGTTTATTTCACGGATTAAGTTTGTTCTCTAAAATTTTTTTATTCTAAGTGCACAATAAAAAAACACAATCATGTTATCAGTTTGTAATCGTTTTTAAAGATATTACTTAAAGTCTTCTGTCACCTCATTCAACTGAATGCTACTTCGTTTGGCCGATTTCGATAATTCTATATTTCTCAGATAAGGAGTTATCAAAAAAGATTAAGTTACCGATAGGGAAGAAGGAGATTACACGTTCATACACCAGCACAGTAAAGACCGAATGTGTCTCTTTAAAGTTTAAAGACTTGATATTGCACAATTACGGATTTTTAAAAATATGAAAAAAGTTTACAGTGGTATTTCTGGCTTAATAGGTAAATTTTTTTTATGAATAAATATATGAAAAACGTTTACAGTGGTATTTCTGGCTTAATAGGCAATTTTTTTTCTTTATTTAGCTTTAAATACATTCCACTATGCCTGTATCAACATGTAAATTAAAATTGAGCTAGTAGTGTATCATAGATTTTCTAATGTTAGGTTTTATATTTTCATGACTAAAATATTGAGATATTGCGGAAATAAATTCTTTTTGGACATTCATTGTATAAAATTGAAACGTACGTTTACTAAATATTTCAGATAATATTCAAAATTTCAGATATTATTCTGACATTCATTGTATAAAATTGAAACGTAACGTTTACAAAAAATTCCAGATAAATGTCTGAGTGACAACATAGATGTCTGTATTGTAACAAGCCACTATTGAAAATTTTAATTGTCTATGACTTTGAGTAACTTATTTCTTTCAAAGAAATTAGTTCAAAAAGTGACCAAAATTTACTGTGCTTATTTTATTTTCAGTAGTACTGTCAAGTATTTATACAGTGGTATTTCTGTACAAATTTAATTTTGTAAAAATTACCTGCTCCAGCTCCAGAACCAGCACCATATCCTGCACCAGAACCAGCACCAACGCCGTATCCTGCACCAGATCCAGCTCCTGATCCGGCTCCTGCACCTGCACCATAACCTAAACCGGCGCCATAGCCTGATCCAGCACCGTAACCAGAACCTGCTCCATATCCTAATCCTTGTCCATAACCTGCACCAGCACCGGCACCAGCTCCTGAACCTGAACCTGCACCTGCCCCAGAACCTGAACCTGCACCTGAACCTGCTCCTGATCCACTACCGGAACCAGCACCAGCTCCAGAACCACTACCAGCTCCAGCACCAGATCCTGAACCTGCACCAGCTCCATATCCAGCACCTGAAATATACGAAGTTAACCATGATTTCCACATTCTCCCAAAATATATAAATAAATACAAAATGCGCTTCAAACTATTAAGGTGCCTGCCTGCCGTGGGAGGTGATTTTTTTTAATAATTGAAAAACTTCTATTTATGTGCATTATATGATCAAAAATAGTAAAAACAGCGAATAACCTGAAAAAAAGTATGCGAATTTTCAAATTTTTTGATATTTTCGCTCAAAATATCCTTAATTTTGCGAAAAAAAGCACTGTTACAAAACATTACCAGTCAAATTTAAATAAAGATATTTTTATTCTGTAAATTTTACTTAGATTATTGAAAGGTCCTTAAGTTAGTGAACTACTCTCAAAACTATAACTATGTTATTTAATATTTTAGAGAAGATAACTTTTTTACATGCTTAAAAAATCATGAATATTCATGGCAGTTCATAACTCCAATCGACAGAAAAAAACAAAAAATAATTTAGCTAGATTCATTGTCGTAGTTCAATCCCTAAAACACCCCTCTAGAGTATTTTGTAAAAGTTTCATAAAGTTTCAATTATAACGTTTGGAGTTAAGAAAGTTTGGGGTTAAAGCAAAATGCAGAATATCTGATTTTGAGAAAAACCAGAAAACAAATTTAAAAACAAGATTTTACCTATTAAACAAAAAATAATTTTAATACATTCCTAAATTATTTCAAAGCTTTTTATTTTCTTTTTTAAATTCATTTTATATTCAGTAACAAATTTCGATGCTTATGTTGAGTAAAACATTTATGTAAACAAACCTTTACGAATCATTTCCTATCACTTCCGGTTTCGAAAACTGGCGAGTGACAAATATCAAAATGCCTGTAACTCAAGTTCTAAGCAAGATACAAAAAAAAATTCAAACTGATTTAGAAAGCTAAAATGTCAGGCTATAATATTAACAAAAAAATGGAAAATCGGAGTTTTGACCGAAAATGGCATTTTAAAGGTAGGCAGGCACCTTAAACTTTTAAAGTTTATTTGATGGAGGAAGCTTCTTCTCTTAAAATTTCTTAATCTAATTGCACAATTAAAAAAATTCCTGTTATCAGTTTATAATCGCTGTGAAAGATATTACTAAAAGTCTCCTGTCACCTCATTCAGCTGAATGCTACATTGTTTGGATCATTTGGCTAATACTATATTTCCTACAGTAAGGATTATCAAATGAGATTAAGTTATCGATAGAGAGGGAGGAGATTACACGTTCATATACCGGCACAGTAATAACCTCAAGTGTCAATTTAAGGTTTAAGAACTTGAGATTACACATTTAAGCATTTCTAAAATATGAAGGACATTTAAAGGTAAAATTTCAATTATTAACAGCCAATATATATTTCATATTACTACAAAGTGATTTTTAATATGATTCATTATTACATAAATTGAATTTAGGAATAAACAGCAATCTCATAAAAAATATTCAGATAAAATAAGTGAATCCATGCAATTCATACTATATATGGATATAGTTGAAATCGTTTCTTATTAGGCATTCATTCCAAAAAATTCAAATGTGCGTTTACAAGAAATTCCACATAATGGTCTGAGTGAAAATATATATGCCTGTACCGTTACAAGCAACTATCGAAAATTTTAATTGTGTATGACTTTTAGTAACTTACATTTTCAAAAAGTGAGTTAAAAAGTGACTAATATTTAGATAAAATGCGGTTTAGACTATTAAACTTTTAAAGTTTATTTCACGGATTAAGTTTGTTCTCTAAAATTTTTTTATTCTAAGTGCACAATAAAAAAACACAATCATGTTATCAGTTTGTAATCGTTTTTAAAGATATTACTTAAAGTCTTCTGTCACCTCATTCAACTTAATGCTACTTCGTTTGGGCGATTTCGATAATTCTATATTTCTCAGATAAGGAGTTATCAAAAAAGATTAAGTTACCGATAGGGAAGAAGGAGATTACACGTTCATACACCAGCAAAGTAAAGACCGAATGTGTCTCTTTAAAGTTTAAAGACTTGATATTGCACATTTACGCATTTTTAAAAATATGAAAAACGTTTACAGTGGTATTTCTGGCTTAATAGGTAATTTTTTTTCTTTATTTAAGCTTTAAATACATTCCACTATGCCTGTATCAACATGTAAATTAAAATTGAGCTAGTAGTGTATCATAGATTTTCTAATGTTAGGTTTTATATTTTCATGACTAAAGTATTGAGATATTGCGGAAATAAATTCTTTTTGGACATTCATTGTATAAAATTGAAACGTACGTTTACTAAAAATTTCAGATATTATTCAAAATTTCAGATATTATTCAAAATTTCAGATATTATTCTGACATTCATTGTATAAAATTGAAACGTAACGTTTACAAAAAATTCCAGATAAATGTCTGAGTGACAACATAGATTTCTGTCTTGTAACAAGCCACTATTGAAAATTTTAATTGTCTATGACTTTTAGTAACTTATTTCTTTCAAAGAAATTAGTTCAAAAAGTGACCAAAATTTACGGTGCTTATTTTATTTACATTAGTACTGTCAAGTATTTATACAGTGGTATTTCTGTACAAATTTAAGTTTGTAAAAATTACCTGCTCCAGCTCCAGAACCAGCACCATATCCTGCACCAGAACCAGCACCAACGCCGTATCCTGCACCAGATCCAGCTCCTGATCCGGCTCCTGCACCTGCACCATAACCTAAACCGGCGCCATAGCCTGATCCAGCACCGTAACCAGAACCTGCTCCATATCCTAATCCTTGTCCATAACCTGCACCAGCACCGGCACCAGCTCCTGAACCTGAACCTGCACCTGCCCCAGAACCTGAACCTGCACCTGAACCTGCTCCTGATCCACTACCGGAACCAGCACCAGCTCCAGAACCACTACCAGCTCCAGCACCAGATCCTGAACCTGCACCAGCTCCATATCCAGCACCTGAAATATACGAAGTTAACCATGATTCTCACATTCTCCCAAAATATATAAATAAAGACAAAATGCGCTTCAAACTATTAAGGTGCCTGCCTGCCGTGGGAGGTGATTTTTTTTAATAATTGAAAAACTTCTATTTATGTGCATTATATGATCAAAAATAGTAAAAACAGCGAATAACCTGAAAAAAAATATGCTAATTTTCAAATTTTTTGATATTTCCGCTCAAAATATCCTTAATTTTGCGAAAAAAAGCACTGTTACAGAACATTACCAGTCAAATTTAAATAAAGATATTTTTATTCTGTAAATTTTACTTAGATTATTGAAAGTTCCTTAAGTTAGTGAACTACTCTCAAAACTATAACTATGTTATTTAATATTTTAGAGAAGATAACATTTTTACATGCTTAAAAAATCATGAATATTCATGGCAGTTCATAACTCCAATCGACAGAAAAAAAACAATAATTTAGCTAGATTCATTGTCGTAGTTCAATCCCTAAAACACCCCTCTAGAGTTTTTTGTAAAAGTTTCATAAAGTTTCAATTATAACGTTTGGAGTTAAGAAAGTTTGGGGTTAAAGAAAAATGCGGAATATCTGATTTTGAGAAAAACCAGAAAACAAATTTAAAAACAAGATTTTACCTATTAAACAAAAAATAATTTTAATACATTCCTAAATTATTTCAAAGCTTTTTATTTTCTTTTTTAAATTCATTTTATATTCAGTAACAAATTTCGATGCTTATGTTGAGTAAAAACATTTATGTAAACAAACCTTTACGAATCATTTCCTATCACTTCCGGTTTCGAAAACTGGCGAGTGACAAATATCAAAATGCCTGTAACTCAAGTTCTAAGCAAGATACAAAAAAAAATTCAAACTGATTTAGAAAGCTAAAATGTCAGGCTATAATATTAACAAAAAAATAGAAAATCGGAGTTTTGACCGAAAATGGCATTTTAAAGGTAGGCAGGCACCTTAAACCTTTAAAGTTTATTTGATGGAGGAAGCTTCTTCTCTTAAAATTTCTTATATCTAAGTGCACAATTAAAAAAAATTCCTGTTATCAGTTTATAATCGCTGTGAAAGATATTACTAAAAGTCTCCTGTCACCTCATTCAGTTGAATGCTACATTGTTTGGATCATTTGGCTAATACTATATTTCCTACAGTAAGGATTATCAAATGAGATTAAGTTATCAATAGAGAGGGAGGAGATTACACGTTCATATACCGGCACAGTAATAACCTCAAGTGTCAATTTAAGGTTTAAGAACTTGAGATTACACATTTAAGCATTTCTAAAATATAAAGGACATTTAAAGGTAAAATTTCAATTATTAACAGCCAATATATATTTCATATTACTACAAAGTGATTTTTAGTATGATTCATTATTACATAAATTGAATTTAGGAATAAACAGCATTCTCATAAAAAATATTGAGATAAAATAAGTGAATCCATGCAATTCATACTATATATGGATATAGTTGAAATCGTTTCTTATTAGGCATTCATTCCAAAAAATTCAAATGTGCGTTTACAAGAAATTCCACATAATGGTCTGAGTGAAAATATATATGCCTGTACCGTTACAAGCAACTATCGAAAATTTTAATTGTGTATGACTTTTAGTAACTTACATCTTTCAAAAAGTGCGTTAAAAAGTGACTAATATTTAGATAAAATGCGGTTTAGACTATTAAACTTTTAAAGTTTATTTCACGGATTAAGTTTGTTGTCTAAAAATTTTTTATTCTAAGTGCACAATAAAAAAACACAATCATGTTATCAGTTTGTAATCGTTTTTAAAGATATTACTTAAAGCCTTCTGTCACCTCATTCAACTGAATGCTACTTCGTTTGGGCTATTTCGATAATTCTATATCTCTCAGATAAGGAGTTATCAAAAAAGATTAAGTTACCGATAGGGAAGAAGGAGATTACACGTTCATACACCAGCACAGTAAAGACCGAATGTGTCTCTTTAAAGTTTAAAGACTTGATATTGCACATTTACGCATTTTTAAAAATATGAAAAACGTTTACAGTGGTATTTCTGGCTTAATAGGTAATTTTTTTTATGAATAAATATATGAAAAACGTTTACAGTGGTATTTCTGGCTTGATAGGTAATTTTTTTTCTTTATTTAAGCTTTAAATACATTCCACTACGCCTGTATCAACATATAAATTAAAATTGAGCTAGTAGTGTATCATAGATTTTCTAATGTTAGGTTTTATATTTTCATGACGAAAATATTGAGATATTGCGGAAATAAATTCTTTTTGGACATTCATTGTATAAAATTGAAACGTACGTTTACTAAAAATTTCAGATATTATTCAAAATTTCAGATATTATTCAAAATTTCAGATATTATTCTGACATTCATTGTATAAAATTGAAACGTAACGTTTACAAAAAATTCCAGATAAATGTCTGAGTGACAACATAGATTTCTGTATTGTAACAAGCCACTATTGAAAATTTTAATTGTCTATGACTTTTAGTAACTTATTTCTTTCAAAGAAATTAGTTCAAAAAGTGACCAAAATTTACTGTGCTTATTTTATTTTCATTAGTACTGTCAAGTATTTATACAGTGGTATTTCTGTACAAATTTAAGTTTGTAAAAATTACCTGCTCCAGCTCCAGAACCAGCACCATATCCTGCACCAGAACCAGCACCAACGCCGTATCCTGCACCAGATCCAGCTCCTGATCCGGCTCCTGCACCTGCACCTGCACCATAACCTAAACCGGCGCCATAGCCTGATCCAGCACCGTAACCAGAACCTGCTCCATATCCTAATCCTTGTCCATAACCTGCACCAGCACCGGCACCAGCTCCTGAACCTGAACCTGGACCTGCCCCAGAACCTGAACCTGCACCTGAACCTGCTCCTGATCCACTACCGGAACCAGCACCAGCTCCAGAACCACTACCAGCTCCAGCACCAGATCCTGAACCTGCACCAGCTCCATATCCAGCACCTGAAATATACGAAGTTAACCATGATTTCCACATTCTCCCAAAATATATAAATAAAGACAAAATGCGCTTCAAACTATTAAGGTGCCTGCCTGCCGTGGGAGGTGATTTTTTTTAATAATTGAAAAACTTCTATTTATGTGCATTATATGATCAAAAATAGTAAAAACAGCGAATAACCTGAAAAAAAATATGCGAATTTTCAAATTTTTTTAAAATTTTCGCTAAAAATATCCTTAATTTTGCGAAAAAAAGCACTGTTACAAAACATTACCAGTCAAATTTAAATAAAGATATTTTTATTCTGTAAATTTTAATTAGATTATTGAAAGGTCCTTAAGTTAGTGAACTACTCTCAAAACTATAACTATGTTATTTAATATTTTAGAGAAGATAACTTTTTTACATGCTTAAAAAATCATGAATATTCATGGCAGTTCATAACTCCAATCGACAGAAAAAAACAAAAAATAATTTAGCTAGATTCATTGTCGTAGTTCAATCCCTAAAACACCCCTCTAGAGTATTTTGTAAAAGTTTCATAAAGTTTCAATTATAACGTTTGGAGTTAAGAAAGTTTGGGGTTAAAGCAAAATGCAGAATATCTGATTTTGAGAAAAACCAGAAAACAAATTTAAAAACAAGATTTTACCTATTAAACAAAAAATAATTTTAATACATTCCTAAATTATTTCAAAGCTTTTTATTTTCTTTTTTAAATTCATTTTATATTCAGTAACAAATTTCGATGCTTATGTTGAGTAAAACATTTATGTAAACAAACCTTTACGAATCATTTCCTATCACTTCCGGTTTCGAAAACTGGCGAGTGACAAATATCAAAATGCCTGTAACTCAAGTTCTAAGCACGATACAAAAAAAAATTCAAACTGATTTAGAAAGCTAAAATGTCAGGCTATAATATTAACAAAAAAATAGAAAATCGGAGTTTTGACCGAAAATGGCATTTTAAAGGTAGGCAGGCACCTTAAACTTTTAACGTTTATTTGATGGGGGAAGCTTCTTCTCTTAAAATTTCTTAATCTAAGTGCACAATTAAAAAAAATTCCTGTTATCAGTTTATAATCGCTGTGAAAGATATTACTAAAAGTCTTCTGTCACCTCATTCAGCTGAATGCTACATTGTTTGGATCATTTGGCTAATACTATATTTCCTACAGTAAGGATTATCAAATGAGATTAAGTTATCGATAGAGAGGGAGGAGATACACGTTCATATACCGGCACAGTAATAATCTCAAGTGTCAATTTAAGGTTTAAGAACTTGAGATTACACATTTAAGCATTTCTAAAATATGAAGGACATTTAAAGGTTAAATTTTAATTATTAACAGCCAATATATATTTCATATTACTACAAAGTGATTTTTAATATTATTCATTATTACACAAATTGAATTTAGGAATAAACAGCATTATCATAAAAAATATTGAGATAAAATAAGTGAATCCATGCAATTCATACTATATATGGATATAGTTGAAATCGTTTCTTATTAGGCATTCATTCCAAAAAATTCAAATGTGCGTTACAAGAAATTCCACATAATAGTCTGAGTGAAAATATATATGCCTGTACCGTTACAAGCAACTATCGAAAATTTATTTGTGTATGACTTAGTAAGTTACATCTTTCAAAAAGTCCGTTAAAAAGTGACTAATATTTAGATAAAATGCGGTTTAGACTATTAAACTTTTAAAGTTTATTTCACGGATTAAGTTTGTTCTCTAAAAAATTTTTATTCTAAGTGCACAATAAAAAAAACACAATAATGTTATCAGTTTGTAATCGTTTTTAAAGATATTACTTAAAGTCTTAGGTCACCTCATTTAACTGAATGCTACTACGTTTTGGCGATATCGATAATTCTATATTTCTTAGATAAGGAGTTATCAAAAAAGATTAAGTTACCGATAGGGAAGAAGGAGATTAAACGTTCATACACCAGCACAGTAAAGACCGAATGTGTCTCTTTAAACTTTAAGAACTTGATATTGCACATTTACGCAATTTTAAAAATATGAAAAAAGTTTACAGTGGTATTTTTGGCTTAAGAGGTAATATTTTTATGAATAAATATATGAAAAACGTTTACAGTGGTATTTCTGGCTTAATAGGCAATTTTTTTTCTTTATTTAGCTTTAAATACATTCCACTATGCCTGTATCAACATGTAAATTAAAATTGAGCTAGTAGTGTATCATAGATTTTCTAATGTTAGGTTTTATATTTTCATGACTAAAATATTGAGATATTGCGGAAATAAATTCTTTTTGGACATTCATTGTATAAAATTGAAACGTACGTTTACTAAATATTTCAGATAATATTCAAAATTTCAGATATTATTCTGACATTCATTGTATAAAATTGATACGTAACGTTTACAAAAAATTCCAGATAAATGTCTGAGTGACAACATAGATGTCTGTATTGTAACAAGCCACTATTGAAAATTTTAATTGTCTATGACTTTGAGTAACTTATTTCTTTCAAAGAAATTAGTTCAAAAAGTGACCAAAATTTACTGTGCTTATTTTATTTTCAGTAGTACTGTCAAGTATTTATACAGTGGTATTTCTGTACAAATTTAATTTTGTAAAAATTACCTGCTCCAGCTCCAGAACCAGCACCATATCCTGCACCAGAACCAGCACCAACGCCGTATCCTGCACCAGATGCAGCTCCTGATCCGGCTCCTGCACCTGCACCATAACCTAAACCGGCGCCATAGCCTGATCCAGCACCGTAACCAGAACCTGCTCCATATCCTAATCCTTGTCCATAACCTGCACCAGCACCGGCACCAGCCCCTGCACCTGAACCTGCACCTGCCCCAGAACCTGCTCCTGATCCACTACCGGAACCAGCACCAGCTCCAGAGCCACTACCAGCTCCAGCACCAGATCCTGAACCTGCACCAGCTCCATATCCAGCACCTGAAATATACGAAGTTAACCATGATTTCCACATTCTCCCAAAATATATAAATAAATACAAAATGCGCTTCAAACTATTAAGGTGCCTGCCTGCCGTGGGAGGTGATTTTTTTTAATAATTGAAAAACTTCTATTTATGTGCATTATATGATCAAAAATAGCAAAAACAGCGAATAACCTGAAAAAAAATATGCGAATTTTCAAATTTTTTGATATTTTCGCTCAAAATATCATTAATTTTGCGAAAAAAAGCACTGTTACAAAACATTACCAGTCAAATTTAAATAAAGATATTTTTATTCTGTAAATTTTACTTAGATTATTGAAAGGTCCTTAAGTTAGTGAACTACTCTCAAAACTATAACTATGTTATTTAATATTTTAGAGAAGATAACATTTTTACATGCTTAAAAAATCATGAATATTCATGGCAGTTCATAACTCCAATCGACAGAAAAAAACAAAAAAAAATTTAGCTAGATTCATTGTCGTAGTTCAATCCTTAAAACACCCCTCTAGAGTATTTTGTAAAAGTTTCATAAAGTTTCAATTATAACGTTTGGAGTTAAGAAAGTTTGGGGTTAAAGCAAAATGCAGAATATCTGATTTTGAGGAAAACCAGAAAACAAATTTAAAAACAAGATTTTACCTATTAAACAAAAAATAATTTTAATACATTCCTAAATTATTTCAAAGCTTTTTATTTTCTTTTTTAAATTCATTTTATATTCAGTAACAAATTTCGATGCTTATGTTGAGTAAAACATTTATGCAAACAAACCTTTACGAATCATTTCCTATCACTTCCGGTTTCGAAAACTGGCGAGTGACAAATATCAAAATGCCTGTAACTCAAGTTCTAAGCAAGATACAAAAAAAAATTCAAACTGATTTAGAAAGCTAAAATGTCAGGCTATAATATTAACAAAAAAATGGAAAATCGGAGTTTTGACCGAAAATGGCATTTTAAAGGTAGGCAGGCACCTTAAACTTTTAAAGTTTATTTGATGGAGGAAGCTTCTTCTCTTAAAATTTCTTAATCTAATTGCCCAATTAAAAAAATTCCTGTTATCAGTTTATAATCGCTGTGAAAGATATTACTAAAAATCTCCTGTCACCTCATTCAGCTGAATGCTACATTGTTTGGATCATTTGGCTAATACTATATTTCCTACAGTAAGGATTATCAAATGAGATTAAGTTATCGATAGAGAGGGAGGAGATTACACGTTCATATACCGGCACAGTAATAACCTCAAGTGTCAATTTAAGGTTTAAGAACTTGAGATTACACATTTAAGCATTTCTAAAATATGAAGGACATTTAAAGGTAAAATTTCAATTATTAACAGCCAATATATATTTCATATTACTACAAAGTGATTTTTAATATGATTCATTATTACATAAATTGAATTTAGGAATAAACAGCAATCTCATAAAAAATATTCAGATAAAATAAGTGAATCCATGCAATTCATACTATATATGGATATAGTTGAAATCGTTTCTTATTAGGCATTCATTCCAAAAAATTCAAATGTGCGTTTACAAGAAATTCCACATAATGGTCTGAGTGAAAATATATATGCCTGTACCGTTACAAGCAACTATCGAAAATTTTAATTGTGTATGACTTTTAGTAACTTACATCTTTCAAAAAGTGCGTTAAAAAGTGACTAATATTTAGATAAAATGCGGTTTAGACTATTAAACTTTTAAAGTTTATTTCACGGATTAAGTTTGTTCTCTAAAATTTTTTTATTCTAAGTGCACAATAAAAAAACACAATCATGTTATCAGTTTGTAATCGTTTTTAAAGATATTACTTAAAGTCTTCTGTCACCTCATTCAACTTAATGCTACTTCGTTTGGGCGATTTCGATAATTCTATATTTCTCAGATAAGGAGTTATCAAAAAAGATTAAGTTACCGATAGGGAAGAAGGAGATTACACGTTCATACACCAGCACAGTAAAGACCGAATGTGTCTCTTTAAAGTTTAAAGACTTGATATTGCACATTTACGCATTTTTAAAAATATGAAAAACGTTTACAGTGGTATTTCTGGCTTAATAGGTAATTTTTTTTCTTTATTTAAGCTTTAAATACATTCCACTATGCCTGTATCAACATGTAAATTAAAATTGAGCTAGTAGTGTATCATAGATTTTCTAATGTTAGGTTTTATATTTTCATGACTGAAGTATTGAGATATTGCGGAAATAAATTCTTTTTGGACATTCATTGTATAAAATTGAAACGTACGTTTACTAAAAATTTCAGATATTATTCAAAATTTCAGATATTATTCAAAATTTCAGATATTATTCTGACATTCATTGTATAAAATTGAAACGTAACGTTTACAAAAAATTCCAGATAAATGTCTGAGTGACAACATAGATTTCTGTATTGTAACAAGCCACTATTGAAAATTTTAATTGTCTATGACTTTTAGTAACTTATTTCTTTCAAAGAAATTAGTTCAAAAAGTGACCAAAATTTACGGTGCTTATTTTATTTACATTAGTACTGTCAAGTATTTATACAGTGGTATTTCTGTACAAATTTAAGTTTGTAAAAATTACCTGCTCCAGCTCCAGAACCAGCACCATATCCTGCACCAGAACCAGCACCAACGCCGTATCCTGCACCAGATCCAGCTCCTGATCCGGCTCCTGCACCTGCACCATAACCTAAACCGGCGCCATAGCCTGATCCAGCACCGTAACCAGAACCTGCTCCATATCCTAATCCTTGTCCATAACCTGCACCAGCACCGGCACCAGCTCCTGAACCTGAACCTGCACCTGCACCAGAACCTGAACCTGCACCTGAACCTGCTCCTGATCCACTACCGGAACCAGCACCAGCTCCAGAACCACTACCAGCTCCAGCACCAGATCCTGAACCTGCACCAGCTCCATATCCAGCACCTGAAATATACGAAGTTAACCATGATTCTCACATTCTCCCAAAATATATAAATAAAGACAAAATGCGCTTCAAACTATTAAGGTGCCTGCCTGCCGTGGGAGGTGATTTTTTTTAATAATTGAAAAACTTCTATTTATGTGCATTATATGATCAAAAATAGTAAAAACAGCGAATAACCTGAAAAAAAATATGCTAATTTTCAAATGTTTTGATATTTCCGCTCAAAATATCCTTAATTTTGCGAAAAAAAGCACTGTTACAAAACATTACCAGTCAAATTTAAATAAAGATATTTTTATTCTGTAAATTTTACTTAGATTATTGAAAGGTCCTTAATTTAGTGAACTACTCTCAAAACTATAACTATGTTATTTAATATTTTAGAGAAGATAACATTTTTACATGCTTAAAAAATCATGAATATTCATGGCAGTTCATAACTCCAATCGACAGAAAAAAAAACAAAAAATAATTTAGCTAGATTCATTGTCGTAGTTCAATCCCTAAAACACCCCTCTAGAGTTTTTTGTAAAAGTTTCATAAAGTTTCAATTATAACGTTTGGAGTTAAGAAAGTTTGGGGTTAAAGAAAAATGCAGAATATCTGATTTTGAGAAAAACCAGAAAACAAATTTAAAAACAAGATTTTACCTATTAAACAAAAAATAATTTTAATACATTCCTAAATTATTTCAAAGCTTTTTATTTTCTTTTTTAAATTCATTTTATATTCAGTAACAAATTTCGATGCTTATGTTGAGTAAAAACATTTATGTAAACAAACCTTTACGAATCATTTCCTATCACTTCCGGTTTCGAAAACTGGCGAGTGACAAATATCAAAATGCCTGTAACTCAAGTTCTAAGCAAGATACAAAAAAAAATTCAAACTGATTTAGAAAGCTAAAATGTCAGGCTATAATATTAACAAAAAAATAGAAAATCGGAATTTTGACCGAAAATGGCATTTTAAAGGTAGGCAGGCACCTTAAACCTTTAAAGTTTATTTGATGGAGGAAGCTTCTTCTCTTAAAATTTCTTATATCTAAGTGCACAATTAAAAAAAATTCCTGTTATCAGTTTATAATCGCTGTGAAAGATATTACTAAAAGTCTCCTGTCACCTCATTCAGTTGAATGCTACATTGTTTGGATCATTTGGCTAATACTATATTTCCTACAGTAAGGATTATCAAATGAGATTAAGTTATCGATAGAGAGGGAGGAGATTACACGTTCATATACCGGCACAGTAATAACCTCAAGTGTCAATTTAAGGTTTAAGAACTTGAGATTACACATTTAAGCATTTCTAAAATATGAAGGACATTTAAAGGTAAAATTTCAATTATTAACAGCCAATATATATTTCATATTACTACAAAGTGATTTTTAATATGATTCATTATTACATAAATTGAATTTAGGAATAAACAGCATTCTCATAAAAAATATTGAGATAAAATAAGTGAATCCATGCAATTCATACTATATATGGATATAGTTGAAATCGTTTCTTATTAGGCATTCATTCCAAAAAATTCAAATGTGCGTTTACAAGAAATTCCACATAATGGTCTGAGTGAAAATATATATGCCTGTACCGTTACAAGCAACTATCGAAAATTTTAATTTTGCATGACTTTTAGTAACTTACATCTTTCAAAAATTGCGTTAAAAAGTGACTATTATTTAGATAAAATGCGGTTTAGACTATTAAACTTTTAAAGTTTATTTCACGGATTAAGTTTGTTGTCTAAAAATTTTTTATTCTAAGTGCACAATAAAAAAACACAATCATGTTATCAGTTTGTAATCGTTTTTAAAGATATTACTTAAAGTCTTCTGTCACTTCATTCAACTGAATGCTACTTCGTTTGGGCGATTTCGATAATTCTATATTTCTCAGATAAGGAGTTATCAAAAAAGATTAAGTTACCGATAGGGAAGAAGGAGATTACACGTTCATACACCAGCACAGTAAAGACCGAATGTGTCTCTTTAAAGTTTAAAGACTTGATATTGCACATTTACGCATTTTTAAAAATATGAAAAACGTTTACAGTGGTATTTCTGGCTTAATAGGTAATTTTTTTTATGAATAAATATATGAAAAACGTTTACAGTGGTATTTCTGGCTTGATAGGTAATTTTTTTTCTTTATTTAAGCTTTAAATACATTCCACTACGCCTGTATCAACATATAAATTAAAATTGAGCTAGTAGTGTATCATAGATTTTCTAATGTTAGGTTTTATATTTTCATGACGAAAATATTGAGATATTGCGGAAATAAATTCTTTTTGGACATTCATTGTATAAAATTGAAACGTACGTTTACTAAAAATTTCAGATATTATTCAAAATTTCAGATATTATTCAAAATTTCAGATATTATTCTGACATTCATTGTATAAAATTGAAACGTAACGTTTACAAAAAATTCCAGATAAATGTCTGAGTGACAACATAGATTTCTGTATTGTAACAAGCCACTATTGAAAATTTTAATTGTCTATGACTTTTAGTAACTTATTTCTTTCAAAGAAATTAGTTCAAAAAGTGACCAAAATTTACTGTGCTTATTTTATTTTCATTAGTACTGTCAAGTATTTATACAGTGGTATTTCTGTACAAATTTAAGTTTGTAAAAATAACCTGCTCCAGCTCCAGAACCAGCACCATATCCTGCACCAGAACCAGCACCAACGCCGTATCCTGCACCAGATCCAGCTCCTGATCCGGCTCCTGCACCTGCACCTGCACCATAACCTAAACCGGCGCCATAGCCTGATCCAGCACCGTAACCAGAACCTGCTCCATATCCTAATCCTTGTCCATAACCTGCACCAGCACCGGCACCAGCTCCTGAACCTGAACCTGCACCTGCCCCAGAACCTGAACCTGCACCTGAACCTGCTCCTGATCCACTACCGGAACCAGCACCAGCTCCAGAACCACTACCAGCTCCAGCACCAGATCCTGAACCTGCACCAGCTCCATATCCAGCACCTGAAATATACGAAGTTAACCATGATTTCCACATTCTCCCAAAATATATAAATAAAGACAAAATGCGCTTCAAACTATTAAGGTGCCTGCCTGCCGTGGGAGGTGATTTTTTTTAATAATTGAAAAACTTCTATTTATGTGCATTATATGATCAAAAATAGTAAAAACAGCGAATAACCTGAAAAAAAATATGCGAATTTTCAAATTTTTTGATATTTTCGCTAAAAATATCCTTAATTTTGCGAAAAAAAGCACTGTTACAAAACATTACCAGTCAAATTTAAATAAAGATATTTTTATTCTGTAAATTTTACTTAGATTATTGAAAGGTCCTTAAGTTAGTGAACTACTCTCAAAACTATAACTATGTTATTTAATATTTTAGAGAAGATAACTTTTTTACATGCTTAAAAAATCATGAATATTCATGGCAGTTCATAACTCCAATCGACAGAAAAAAACAAAAAATAATTTAGCTAGATTCATTGTCGTAGTTCAATCCCTAAAACACCCCTCTAGAGTATTTTGTAAAAGTTTCATAAAGTTTCAATTATAACGTTTGGAGTTAAGAAAGTTTGGGGTTAAAGCTAAATGCAGAATATCTGATTTTGAGAAAAACCAGAAAACAAATTTAAAAACAAGATTTTACCTATTAAACAAAAAATAATTTTAATACATTCCTAAATTATTTCAAAGCTTTTTATTTTCTTTTTTAAATTCATTTTATATTCAGTAACAAATTTCGATGCTTATGTTGAGTAAAACATTTATGTAAACAAACCTTTACGAATCATTTCCTATCACTTCCGGTTTCGAAAACTGGCGAGTGACAAATATCAAAATGCCTGTAACTCAAGTTCTAAGCAAGATACAAAAAAAAATTCAAACTGATTTAGAAAGCTAAAATGTCAGGCTATAATATTAACAAAAAAATAGAAAATCGGAGTTTTGACCGAAAATGGCATTTTAAAGGTAGGCAGGCACCTTAAACTTTTAAAGTTTATTTGATGGGGGAAGCTTCTTCTCTTAAAATTTCTTAATCTAAGTGCACAATTAAAAAAAATTCCTGTTATCAGTTTATAATCGCTGTGAAAGATATTACTAAAAGTCTTCTGTCACCTCATTCAGCTGAATGCTACATTGTTTGGATCATTTGGCTAATACTATATTTCCTACAGTAAGGATTATCAAATGAGATTAAGTTATCGATAGAGAGGGAGGAGATACACGTTCATATACCGGCACAGTAATAATCTCAAGTGTCAATTTAAGGTTTAAGAACTTGAGATTACACATTTAAGCATTTCTAAAATATGAAGGACATTTAAAGGTTAAATTTTAATTATTAACAGCCAATATATATTTCATATTACTACAAAGTGATTTTTAATATTATTCATTATTACATAAATTGAATTTAGGAATAAACAGCATTATCATAAAAAATATTGAGATAAAATAAGTGAATCCATGCAATTCATACTATATATGGATATAGTTGAAATCGTTTCTTATTAGGCATTCATTCCAAAAAATTCAAATGTGCGTTACAAGAAATTCCACATAATAGTCTGAGTGAAAATATATATGCCTGTACCGTTACAAGCAACTATCGAAAATTTATTTGTGTATGACTTAGTAAGTTACATCTTTCAAAAAGTCCGTTAAAAAGTGACTAATATTTAGATAAAATGCGGTTTAGACTATTAAACTTTTAAAGTTTATTTCACGGATAAGGTTTGTTCTCTAAAAAATTTTTATTCTAAGTGCACAATAAAAAAAACACAATAATGTTATCAGTTTGTAATCGTTTTTAAAGATATTACTTAAAGCCTTCGGTCACCTCATTTAACTGAATGCTACTACGTTTTGGCGATATCGATAATTCTATATTTCTTAGATAAGGAGTTATCAAAAAAGATTAAGTTACCGATAATAAAGAAGGAGATTAAACGTTCATACACCAGCACAGTAAAGACCGAATGTGTCTCTTTAAACTTTAAGAACTTGATATTGCACATTTACGCAATTTTAAAAATATGAAAAACGTTTACAGTGGTATTTTTGGCTTAAGAGGTAATATTTTTATGAATAAATATATGAAAAACGTTTACAGTGGTATTTCTGGCTTAATAGGTATTTTTTTTTTCTTTATTTAATCTTTAAATACATTCCACTATGCCTGTATCAACATGTAAATTAAAATTGAGCTAGTAGTGTATCATAGATTTTCTAATGTTAGGTTTTATATTTTCTTCACTAAAATATTGAGATATTGCGGAATTAAATTCTTTTTGGACATTCATTGTATAAAATTGAAACGTACGTTTACTAAAAATTTCAGATATTATTCAAAATTTCAGATATTATCCTGACATTCATTGTATAAAATTGAAACGTACGTTTACAAAAAATTCCAGATAAATGTCTGAGTGACAACATAGATGTCTGTATTGTAACAAGCCACTATTGAAAATTTTAATTGTCTATGACTTTTAGTAACTTATTTCTTTCAAAGAAATTAGTTCAAAAAGTGACCAAAATTTACTGTGCTTATTTTATTTTCATTAGTACTGTCACGTATTTGTACAGTGGTATTTTTGTACAAATTTAAGTTTGTAAAAATTACCTGCTCCAGCTCCAGAACCAGCACCAAATCCTGCACCAGATCCAGCTCCTGCACCTGCGCCATAGCCTAAACCGGTGCCATAGCCTGATCCAGCACTGTAAGCAGAACCTGCTCCATATCCTAATCCTTGTCCATAACCTGCACCAGCACCAGCTCCTGCACCTGAACCTGCACCTGCCCCAGAACCTGAAACTGCACCTGAACCTGCTCCTGATCCACTACCGGCACCAGCACCAGCTCCTGAACCACCACCAGCTCCAGCACCAGCTCCTGAACCACCACCAGCTCCAGCACCAGATCCTGAACCTGCACCAGCTCCATATCCAGCACCTGAAAAATACGAGGTTAACCATGATTGTCACATTCTCCCAAAATATATAAATAAAGACAAAATGCGCTTCAAACTATTAAGGTGCCTGCCTGCCGTGGGAGGTGATTTTTTTTAATAATTGAAAAACTTCTATTTTTGTGCATTATATGATCGAAAATAGTAAAAACAGCAAATAACCTGAAAAAAAATATGCGAATTTTCAAATTTTTTTATATTTTCGCTCAAAATATCCTTAATTTTGCGAAAAAAAGCACTGTTACAATACATTACCAGTCAAATTTAATTAAACATATTTTTATTCTGTAAATTTTACTTAGATTATTGAAAGGTTCTTAAGTTAGTGAACTACTCTCAAAATTATAATTATGTTATTTAATATTTTAGAGAAGATAATATTTTTACATGCTTAAAAAATCATGAATATTCATGGCAGTTCATAACTCCAATCGACAGAAAAAGCAAAAAATAATTTAGCTAGATTCATTGTCGTAGTTCAATCCCTAAAACACACCTCTAGAGTATTTTGTAAAAGTTTCATAAAGTTTCAGTTATAACGTTTGGAGTTAAGAATGTTTGGGGTTAAAGCAAAATGCAGAATATCTCATTTTGAGAAAAATCAGAAAACAAATTTAAAAACAAGATTTTACCTATTAAACAAAAAATAATTCTAATACATTCCTAAATTATTTCAAAGCTTTTTATTTTCTTTTTTAAAATCTTTATATATTTAGTAACAAATTTCGATGCTTATGTTGAGTAAAACATTTATGTAAACAAACCTTTACGAATCATTTCCTATCACTTCCGGTTTCGAAAACTGGCGAGTGACTAGTATCAATATGCCTGTAACTCAAGTTCTAAGCAAGATACAAAAATAAATTCAAACTGATTTAGAAAGCGAAAATGTCAGGCTATAATAATAACAAAAAAATAGAAAATCGGAGTTTTGACCGAAAATTGCATTTTAAAGGTAGGCAGGCACCTAAACTTTTAAAGTTTATTTGATGGAGGAAGCTTCTTCTCTTAAAATTTCTTAATCTAAGTGCACAATTAAAAAAAAAATTCCTGTTATCAGTATATAATCGCTTTGAAAGATATTACTAAAAGTATTCTGTCACCTCATTCAGCTAAATGCTACATTGTTTGGATCATTTGGATAATACTATATTTCCTACAGTAAGGATTATCAAATGAGATTAAGTTATCGATAGAGAGGGATGAGATTACACGTTCATATACCGGCACAGTAATAACCTCAAGTGTCAATTTAAGGTTTAAGACATTGATATTACACATTTAAGCATTTCTAAAATATGAAGGACATTTAAAGGTTTAAATTTTCATTATTAACAGCCAATATATTGTTCATATTACTACAAAGTGATTTTTAATATGATTCATTATTACATAAATTGAATTTAGGAGTAAACAGCATTATCATAAAAAATATTGAGATAAAATAAGTAAATCCATGCAATTCATACTATATATGGATATAGTTGAAATCGTTTCTTATCAGGCATTCATTCCAAAAAATTCAAATGTGCGTTTACAAGAAATTCCACATAATGGTCTAAGTGAAAATATATATGCCTGTACCGTTACAAGCAACTATCGAAAATTTTAATTGTGTATGACTTTTAGTAACTTACATCTTTCGAAAAGAGCGTTAAAAAGTGACTAATATTTAGATAAAATGCGGTTTAGACTATTAAACTTTTAAAGTTTATTTCACGGATTAAGTTTGTTCTCCAAAAATTTTTTATTCTAAGTGCACAATAAAAAAACACAATCAAGTTATCAGTTTGTAATCGTTTTTAAATATATTACTTAAAGTCTTCTGTCACCTCATTCAACTGAATGCTACTTCGTTTTGGCGATTTCGATAATTCTATATTTCTTAGATAAGGAGTTATCGAAAAAGATTAAGTTACCGATAGGGAAGAAGGAGATTACACGTTCATACACCAGCACAGTAAAGACCGAATGTGTCTCTTTAAAGTTTAAGAACTTGATATTGCACATTTACGCATTTTTAAAAATAAGAAAAACGTTTACAGTGGTATTTCTGGCTTAATAGGTAATTTTTTTATGAATAAATATATGAAACACGTTTACAGTGGTATTTCTGGCTTAATAGGTAATTTTTTTCTTTATTTAAGCTTTGAATACATTCCACTATGCCTGTATCAACATGTAAATTAAAATTGAGCTAGTAGTGTATCATAGATTTTCTAATGTTAGGTTTTATATTTTTTTGACTAAAATATTGAGATATTGCGGAAATAAATTCTTTTTGGACTTTCATTGTATAAAATTGAAACGTACGCTTACTAAAAATTTCAGATATTATTCAAAATTTCAGATATTATTCTGACATTCATTGTATAAAATTGAAACGTACGTTTACAAAAAATTCCAGATAAATGTCTGAGTGACAACATAGATGTCTGTATTGTAACAAGCCACTATTGAAAATTTTAATTGTCTATGACTTTTAGTAACTTATTTCTTTCCAAGAAATTAGTTCAAAAAGTGACCAAAATTTAGTGTGCTTATTTTATTTTCATTAGTACTGTCAAGTATTTGTACAGTGGTATTTCTGTACAAATTTAAGTTTGTAAAAATTACCTGCTCCAGCTCCAGAACCAGCACCATATCCTGCACCAGAACCAGCGCCAACGCCGTATCCTGCACCAGATCCAGCTCCTGATCCGGCTCCTGCACCTGCATCATAACCTAAACCGGCGCCATAGCCTGATCCAGCACCGTAACCAGAACCTGCTCCATATCCTAATCCTTGTCCATAACCTGCACCAGCACCAGCTCCTGCACCTGAACCTGCACCTGCCCCAGAACCTGAACCTGCTTCTGATCCACTACCGGCACCAGCACCAGCTCCTGAACCACTACCAGCTCCAGCACCAGATCCTGAACCTGCACCAGCTCCATATCCAGCACCTGAAAAATACGAAGTTAATTATGATTGTCACATTCTCCCAAAATATATAAATAAAGACAAAATGCGCTTCAAACTATTAAGGTGCCTGCCTGCCGTGGGAGGTGATTTTTTTTAATAATTGAAAAACTTCTATTTTTGTGCATTATATGATCAAAAATAGTAAAAACAGCGAATAACCTGAAAAAAAAGAGCGAATTTTAAAATTTTTTGATATTTTCGCTCAAAATATCCTTAATTTTGCGAAAAAAAGCACTGTTACAATACATTACCAGTCAAATTTAAATAAACATATTTTTATTCTGTAAATTTTACTTAGATTATTGAAAGGTCCTTAAGTTAGTGAACTACTCTCAAAATTATAACTATGTTATTTAATATTTTAGAGAAGATAACATTTTTACATGCTTAAAAAATCATGAATATTCATGGCAGTTCATAACTCCTATCGACAGAAAAAAGCAAAAAATAATTTAGCTAGATTCATTGTCGTAGTTCAATCCCTAAACCACACCTCTAGAGTATTTTGTAAAAGTTTCATAAAGTTTCCATTATAACGTTTGGAGTTAAGAATGTTTGGGGTTAAAGCAAAATGCAGAATATCTCATTTTAAGAAAAATCAGAAAACAAATTTAAAAACAATATTTTACCTATTAAACAAAAAATAATTCTAATACATTCCTAAATTATTTCAAAGCTTTTTATTTTCTTTTTTAAAATCTTTATATATTTAGTAACAAATTTCGATTCTTATGTTGAGTAAAACATTTATGTAAACAAACCTTTACGAATCATTTCCTATCACTTCCGGTTTCGAAAACTGGCGAGTGACTAGTATCAAAATGCCTGTAACTCAAGTTCTAAGCAAGATACAAAAATAAATTCAAACTGATTTAGAAAGCTAAAATGTCAGGCTGTAATATTAACAAAAAAATAGAAAATCGGAGTTTTGACCGAAAATTGCATTTTAAAGGTAGGCAGGCACCTAAACTTTTAAAGTTTATTTGATGGAGGAAGCTTCTTCTCTTAAAATTTCTTAATCTAAGTGCACAATTAAAAAAAAAATTCCTGTTATCAGTATATAATCGCTTTGAAAGATATTACTAAAAGTATTCTGTCACCTCATTCAGCTGAATGCTACGTTGTTTGGATCATTTCGATAATACTATATTTCCTACAGTAAGTATTATCAAATGAGATTAAGTTATCGATAGAGAGGGAGGAGATTACACGTTCATATACCGGCACAGTAATAACCTCAAGTGTCAATTTAAGGTTTAAGAACTTGATATTACACATATAAGCATTTCTAAAATATGAAGGACATTTAAAGGTAAAATTTTCATTATTAACAGCCAATATATTGTTCATATTACTACAAAGTGATTTTTAATATGATTCATTATTACATAAATTGAATTTAGGAATAAACAGCATTATCATAAAAAATATTGAGATAAAATAGGTGAATCCATGCAATTCATACTATATATGGATATAGTTGAAATCGTTTCTTATTAGGCATTCATTCCAAAAAATTGAAATGTGCGTTTAAAAGAAGTTCCACATAATGGGCTAAGTGAAAATATATATGCCTGTACCGTTACAAGCAACTATCGAAAATTTTAATTGTGAATGACTTTTAGTAACTTACATCTTTCAAAAAGTGCGTTAAAAAGTGACTAATATTTAGATAAAATGCGGTTTAGACTATTAAACTTTTAAAGTTTATTTCACGGATTAAGTTTGTTCTCTAAAATTTTTTTATTCTAAGTGCACAATAAAAAAACACAATCATGTTATCAGTTTGTAATCGTTTTTAAAGATATTACTTAAAGTCTTCTGTCACCTCATTCAACTTAATGCTACTTCGTTTGGGCGATTTCGATAATTCTATATTTCTCAGATAAGGAGTTATCAAAAAAGATTAAGTTACCGATAGGGAAGAAGGAGATTACACGTTCATACACCAGCACAGTAAAGACCGAATGTGTCTCTTTAAAGTTTAAAGACTTGATATTGCACATTTACGCATTTTTAAAAATATGAAAAACATTTACAGTGGTATTTCTGGCTTAATAGGTAATTTTTTTTCTTTATTTAAGCTTTAAATACATTCCACTATGCCTGTATCAACATGTAAATTAAAATTGAGCTAGTAGTGTATCATAGATTTTCTAATGTTAGGTTTTATATTTTCATGACTGAAGTATTGAGATATTGCGGAAATAAATTCTTTTTGGACATTCATTGTATAAAATTGAAACGTACGTTTACTAAAAATTTCAGATATTATTCAAAATTTCAGATATTATTCAAAATTTCAGATATTATTCTGACATTCATTGTATAAAATTGAAACGTAACGTTTACAAAAAATTCCAGATAAATGTCTGAGTGACAACATAGATTTCTGTATTGTAACAAGCCACTATTGAAAATTTTAATTGTCTATGACTTTTAGTAACTTATTTCTTTCAAAGAAATTAGTTCAAAAAGTGACCAAAATTTACGGTGCTTATTTTATTTACATTAGTACTGTCAAGTATTTATACAGTGGTATTTCTGTACAAATTTAAGTTTGTAAAAATTACCTGCTCCAGCTCCAGAACCAGCACCATATCCTGCACCAGAACCAGCACCAACGCCGTATCCTGCACCAGATCCAGCTCCTGATCCGGCTCCTGCACCTGCACCATAACCTAAACCGGCGCCATAGCCTGATTCAGCACCGTAACCAGAACCTGCTCCATATCCTAATCCTTGTCCATAACCTGCACCAGCACCGGCACCAGCTCCTGAACCTGAACCTGCACCTGCACCAGAACCTGAACCTGCACCTGAACCTGCTCCTGATCCACTACCGGAACCAGCACCAGCTCCAGAACCACTACCAGCTCCAGCACCAGATCCTGAACCTGCACCAGCTCCATATCCAGCACCTGAAATATACGAAGTTAACCATGATTCTCACATTCTCCCAAAATATATAAATAAAGACAAAATGCGCTTCAAACTATTAAGGTGCCTGCCTGCCGTGGGAGGTGATTTTTTTTAATAATTGAAAAACTTCTATTTATGTGCATTATATGATCAAAAATAGTAAAAACAGCGAATAACCTGAAAAAAAATATGCTAATTTTCAAATGTTTTGATATTTCCGCTCAAAATATCCTTAATTTTGCGAAAAAAAGCACTGTTACAAAACATTACCAGTCAAATTTAAATAAAGATATTTTTATTCTGTAAATTTTACTTAGATTATTGAAAGGTCCTTAAGTTAGTGAACTACTCTCAAAACTATAACTATGTTATTTAATATTTTAGAGAAGATAACATTTTTACATGCTTAAAAAATCATGAATATTCATGGCAGTTCATAACTCCAATCGACAGAAAAAAAAACAAAAAATAATTTAGCTAGATTCATTGTCGTAGTTCAATCCCTAAAACACCCCTCTAGAGTTTTTTGTAAAAGTTTCATAAAGTTTCAATTATAACGTTTGGAGTTAAGAAAGTTTGGGGTTAAAGAAAAATGCAGAATATCTGATTTTGAGAAAAACCAGAAAACAAATTTAAAAACAAGATTTTACCTATTAAACAAAAAATAATTTTAATACATTCCTAAATTATTTCAAAGCTTTTTATTTTCTTTTTTAAATTCATTTTATATTCAGTAACAAATTTCGATGCTTATGTTGAGTAAAAACATTTATGTAAACAAACCTTTACGAATCATTTCCTATCACTTCCGGTTTCGAAAACTGGCGAGTGACAAATATCAAAATGCCTGTAACTCAAGTTCTAAGCAAGATACAAAAAAAAATTCAAACTGATTTAGAAAGCTAAAATGTCAGGCTATAATATTAACAAAAAAATAGAAAATCGGAGTTTTGACCGAAAATGGCATTTTAAAGGTAGGCAGGCACCTTAAACCTTTAAAGTTTATTTGATGGAGGAAGCTTCTTCTCTTAAAATTTCTTATATCTAAGTGCACAATTAAAAAAAATTCCTGTTATCAGTTTATAATCGCTGTGAAAGATATTACTAAAAGTCTCCTGTCACCTCATTCAGTTGAATGCTACATTGTTTGGATCATTTGGCTAATACTATATTTCCTGCAGTAAGGATTATCAAATGAGATTAAGTTATCGATAGAGAGGGAGGAGATTACACGTTCATATACCGGCACAGTAATAACCTCAAGTGTCAATTTAAGGTTTAAGAACTTGAGATTACACATTTAAGCATTTCTAAAATATGAAGGACATTTAAAGGTAAAATTTCAATTATTAACAGCCAATATATATTTCATATTACTACAAAGTGATTTTTAATATGATTCATTATTACATAAATTGAATTTAGGAATAAACAGCATTCTCATAAAAAATATTGAGATAAAATAAGTGAATCCATGCAATTCATACTATATATGGATATAGTTGAAATCGTTTCTTATTAGGCATTCATTCCAAAAAATTCAAATGTGCGTTTACAAGAAATTCCACATAATGGTCTGAGTGAAAATATATATGCCTGTACCGTTACAAGCAACTATCGAAAATTTTAATTGTGCATGACTTTTAGTAACTTACATCTTTCAAAAATTGCGTTAAAAAGTGACTAATATTTAGATAAAATGCGGTTTAGACTATTAAACTTTTAAAGTTTATTTCACGGATTAAGTTTGTTGTCTAAAAATTTTTTATTCTAAGTGCACAATAAAAAAACACAATCATGTTATCAGTTTGTAATCGTTTTTAAAGATATTACTTAAAGTCTTCTGTCACTTCATTCAACTGAATGCTACTTCGTTTGGGCGATTTCGATAATTCTATATTTCTCAGATAAGGAGTTATCAAAAAAGATTAAGTTACCGATAGGGAAGAAGGAGATTACACGTTCATACACCAGCACAGTAAAGACCGAATGTGTCTCTTTAAAGTTTAAAGACTTGATATTGCACATTTACGCATTTTTAAAAATATGAAAAACGTTTACAGTGGTATTTCTGGCTTAATAGGTAATTTTTTTTATGAATAAATATATGAAAAACGTTTACAGTGGTATTTCTGGCTTGATAGGTAATTTTTTTTCTTTATTTAAGCTTTAAATACATTCCACTACGCCTGTATCAACATATAAATTAAAATTGAGCTAGTAGTGTATCATAGATTTTCTAATGTTAGGTTTTATATTTTCATGACGAAAATATTGAGATATTGCGGAAATAAATTCTTTTTGGACATTCATTGTATAAAATTGAAACGTACGTTTACTAAAAATTTCAGATATTATTCAAAATTTCAGATATTATTCAAAATTTCAGATATTATTCTGACATTCATTGTATAAAATTGAAACGTAACGTTTACAAAAAATTCCAGATAAATGTCTGAGTGACAACATAGATTTCTGTATTGTAACAAGCCACTATTGAAAATTTTAATTGTCTATGACTTTTAGTAACTTATTTCTTTCAAAGAAATTAGTTCAAAAAGTGACCAAAATTTACTGTGCTTATTTTATTTTCATTAGTACTGTCAAGTATTTATACAGTGGTATTTCTGTACAAA
Organism: Salticus scenicus; assembly: GCA_963930645.1. Taxonomy (NCBI): domain Eukaryota; kingdom Metazoa; phylum Arthropoda; class Arachnida; order Araneae; family Salticidae; genus Salticus; species Salticus scenicus. The sequence continues at coordinate 97,221,486 of OZ005660.1, forward strand.
TTTAAGTTTGTAAAAATAACCTGCTCCAGCTCCAGAACCAGCACCATATCCTGCACCAGAACCAGCACCAACGCCGTATCCTGCACCAGATCCAGCTCCTGATCCGGCTCCTGCACCTGCACCTGCACCATAACCTAAACCGGCGCCATAGCCTGATCCAGCACCGTAACCAGAACCTGCTCCATATCCTAATCCTTGTCCATAACCTGCACCAGCACCGGCACCAGCTCCTGAACCTGAACCTGCACCTGCCCCAGAACCTGAACCTGCACCTGAACCTGCTCCTGATCCACTACCGGAACCAGCACCAGCTCCAGAACCACTACCAGCTCCAGCACCAGATCCTGAACCTGCACCAGCTCCATATCCAGCACCTGAAATATACGAAGTTAACCATGATTTCCACATTCTCCCAAAATATATAAATAAAGACAAAATGCGCTTCAAACTATTAAGGTGCCTGCCTGCCGTGGGAGGTGATTTTTTTAATAATTGAAAAACTTCTATTTATGTGCATTATATGATCAAAAATAGTAAAAACAGCGAATAACCTGAAAAAAAATATGCGAATTTTCAAATTTTTTGATATTTTCGCTAAAAATATCCTTAATTTTGCGAAAAAAAGCACTGTTACAAAACATTACCACTCAAATTTAAATAAAGATATTTTTATTCTGTAAATTTTACTTAGATTATTGAAAGGTCCTTAAGTTAGTGAACTACTCTCAAAACTATAACTATGTTATTTAATATTTTAGAGAAGATAACTTTTTTACATGCTTAAAAAATCATGAATATTCATGGCAGTTCATAACTCCAATCGACAGAAAAAAACAAAAAATAATTTAGCTAGATTCATTGTCGTAGTTCAATCCCTAAAACACCCCTCTAGAGTATTTTGTAAAAGTTTCATAAAGTTTCAATTATAACGTTTGGAGTTAAGAAAGTTTGGGGTTAAAGCTAAATGCAGAATATCTGATTTTGAGAAAAACCAGAAAACAAATTTAAAAACAAGATTTTACCTATTAAACAAAAAATAATTTTAATACATTCCTAAATTATTTCAAAGCTTTTTATTTTCTTTTTTAAATTCATTTTATATTCAGTAACAAATTTCGATGCTTATGTTGAGTAAAACATTTATGTAAACAAACCTTTACGAATCATTTCCTATCACTTCCGGTTTCGAAAACTGGCGAGTGACAAATATCAAAATGCCTGTAACTCAAGTTCTAAGCAAGATACAAAAAAAAATTCAAACTGATTTAGAAAGCTAAAATGTCAGGCTATAATATTAACAAAAAAATAGAAAATCGGAGTTTTGACCGAAAATGGCATTTTAAAGGTAGGCAGGCACCTTAAACTTTTAAAGTTTATTTGATGGGGGAAGCTTCTTCTCTTAAAATTTCTTAATCTAAGTGCACAATTAAAAAAAATTCCTGTTATCAGTTTATAATCGCTGTGAAAGATATTACTAAAAGTCTTCTGTCACCTCATTCAGCTGAATGCTACATTGTTTGGATCATTTGGCTAATACTATATTTCCTACAGTAAGGATTATCAAATGAGATTAAGTTATCGATAGAGAGGGAGGAGATACACGTTCATATACCGGCACAGTAATAATCTCAAGTGTCAATTTAAGGTTTAAGAACTTGAGATTACACATTTAAGCATTTCTAAAATATGAAGGACATTTAAAGGTTAAATTTTAATTATTAACAGCCAATATATATTTCATATTACTACAAAGTGATTTTTAATATTATTCATTATTACATAAATTGAATTTAGGAATAAACAGCATTATCATAAAAAGTATTGAGATAAAATAAGTGAATCCATGCAATTCATACTATATATGGATATAGTTGAAATCGTTTCTTATTAGGCATTCATTCCAAAAAATTCAAATGTGCGTTACAAGAAATTCCACATAATAGTCTGAGTGAAAATATATATGCCTGTACCGTTGCAAGCAACTATCGAAAATTTATTTGTGTATGACTTAGTAAGTTACATCTTTCAAAAAGTCCGTTAAAAAGTGACTAATATTTAGATAAAATGCGGTTTAGACTATTAAACTTTTAAAGTTTATTTCACGGATTAAGTTTGTTCTCTAAAAAATTTTTATTCTAAGTGCACAATAAAAAAAACACAATAATGTTATCAGTTTGTAATCGTTTTTAAAGATATTACTTAAAGTCTTCGGTCACCTCATTTAACTGAATGCTACTACGTTTTGGCGATATCGATAATTCTATATTTCTTAGATAAGGAGTTATCAAAAAAGATTAAGTTACCGATAATAAAGAAGGAGATTAAACGTTCATACACCAGCACAGTAAAGACCGAATGTGTCTCTTTAAACTTTAAGAACTTGATATTGCACATTTACGCAATTTTAAAAATATGAAAAACGTTTACAGTGGTATTTTTGGCTTAAGAGGTAATATTTTTATGAATAAATATATGAAAAACGTTTACAGTGGTATTTCTGGCTTAATAGGTATTTTTTTTCTTTATTTAATCTTTAAATACATTCCACTATGCCTGTATCAACATGTAAATTAAAATTGAGCTAGTAGTGTATCATAGATTTTCTAATGTTAGGTTTTATATTTTCTTCACTAAAATATTGAGATATTGCAGAAATAAATTCTTTTTGGACATTCATTGTATAAAATTGAAACGTACGTTTACTAAAAATTTCAGATATTATTCAAAATTTCAGATATTATCCTGACATTCATTGTATAAAATTGAAACGTACGTTTACAAAAAATTCCAGATAAATGTCTGAGTGACAACATAGATGTCTGTATTGTAACAAGCCACTATTGAAAATTTTAATTGTCTATGACTTTTAGTAACTTATTTCTTTCAAAGAAATTAGTTCAAAAAGTGACCAAAATTTACTGTGCTTATTTTATTTTCATTAGTACTGTCACGTATTTGTACAGTGGTATTTTTGTACAAATTTAAGTTTGTAAAAATTACCTGCTCCAGCTCCAGAACCAGCACCAAATCCTGCACCAGATCCAGCTCCTGCACCTGCACCATAGCCTAAACCGGTGCCATAGCCTGATCCAGCACCGTAACCAGAACCTGCTCCATATCCTAATCCTTGTCCATAACCTGCACCAGCACCAGCTCCTGCACCTGAACCTGCACCTGCCCCAGAACCTGAAACTGCACCTGAACCTGCTCCTGATCCACTACCGGCACCAGCACCAGCTCCTGAACCACCACCAGCTCCAGCACCAGCTCCTGAACCACCACCAGCTCCAGCACCAGATCTTGAACCTGCACCAGCTCCATATCCAGCACCTGAAAAATACGAGGTTAACCATGATTGTCACATTCTCCCAAAATATATAAATAAAGACAAAATGCGCTTCAAACTATTAAGGTGCCTGCCTGCCGTGGGAGGTGATTTTTTTTAATAATTGAAAAACTTCTATTTTTGTGCATTATATGATCGAAAATAGTAAAAACAGCAAATAACCTGGAAAAAAATATGCGAATTTTCAAATTTTTTTATATTTTCGCTCAAAATATCCTTAATTTTGCGAAAAAAAGCACTGTTACAATACATTACCAGTCAAATTTAATTAAACATATTTTTATTCTGTAAATTTTACTTAGATTATTGAAAGGTCCTTAAGTTAGTGAACTACTCTCAAAATTATAATTATGTTATTTAATATTTTAGAGAAGATAATATTTTTACATGCTTAAAAAATCATGAATATTCATGGCAGTTCATAACTCCAATCGACAGAAAAAGCAAAAAATAATTTAGCTAGATTCATTGTCGTAGTTCAATCCCTAAAACACACCTCTAGAGTATTTTGTAAAAGTTTCATAAAGTTTCAGTTATAACGTTTGGAGTTAAGAATGTTTGGGGTTAAAGCAAAATGCAGAATATCTCATTTTGAGAAAAATCAGAAAACAAATTTAAAAACAAGATTTTACCTATTAAACAAAAAATAATTCTAATACATTCCTAAATTATTTCAAAGCTTTTTATTTTCTTTTTTAAAATCTTTATATATTTAGTAACAAATTTCGATGCTTATGTTGAGTAAAACATTTATGTAAACAAACCTTTACGAATCATTTCCTATCACTTCCGGTTTCGAAAACTGGCGAGTGACTAGTATCAATATGCCTGTAACTCAAGTTCTAAGCAAGATACAAAAATAAATTCAAACTGATTTAGAAAGCGAAAATGTCAGGCTATAATAATAACAAAAAAATAGAAAATCGGAGTTTTGACCGAAAATTGCATTTTAAAGGTAGGCAGGCACCTAAACTTTTAAAGTTTATTTGATGGAGGAAGCTTCTTCTCTTAAAATTTCTTAATCTAAGTGCACAATTAAAAAAAAAATTCCTGTTATCAGTATATAATCGCTTTGAAAGATATTACTAAAAGTATTCTGTCACCTCATTCAGCTAAATGCTACATTGTTTGGATCATTTGGATAATACTATATTTCCTACAGTAAGGATTATCAAATGAGATTAAGTTATCGATAGAGAGGGATGAGATTACACGTTCATATACCGGCACAGTAATAACCTCAAGTGTCAATTTAAGGTTTAAGACATTGATATTACACATTTAAGCATTTCTAAAATATGAAGGACATTTAAAGGTTTAAATTTTCATTATTAACAGCCAATATATTGTTCATATTACTACAAAGTGATTTTTAATATGATTCATTATTACATAAATTGAATTTAGGAGTAAACAGCATTATCATAAAAAATATTGAGATAAAATAAGTAAATCCATGCAATTCATACTATATATGGATATAGTTGAAATCGTTTCTTATCAGGCATTCATTCCAAAAAATTCAAATGTGCGTTTACAAGAAATTCCACATAATGGTCTAAGTGAAAATATATATGCCTGTACCGTTACAAGCAACTATCGAAAATTTTAATTGTGTATGACTTTTAGTAACTTACATCTTTCAAAAAGAGCGTTAAAAAGTGACTAATATTTAGATAAAATGCGGTTTAGACTATTAAACTTTTAAAGTTTATTTCACGGATTAAGTTTGTTCTCCAAAAATTTTTTATTCTAAGTGCACAATAAAAAAACACAATCAAGTTATCAGTTTGTAATCGTTTTTAAAGATATTACTTAAAGTCTTCTGTCACCTCATTCAACTGAATGCTACTTCGTTTTGGCGATTTCGATAATTCTATATTTCTTAGATAAGGAGTTATCGAAAATGATTAAGTTACCGATAGGGAAGAAGGAGATTACACGTTCATACACCAGCACAGTAAAGACCGAATGTGTCTCTTTAAAGTTTAAGAACTTGATATTGCACATTTACGCATTTTTAAAAATAAGAAAAACGTTTACAGTGGTATTTCTGGCTTAATAGGTAATTTTTTTATGAATAAATATATGAAACACGTTTACAGTGGTATTTCTGGCTTAATAGGTAATTTTTTTCTTTATTTAAGCTTTGAATACATTCCACTATGCCTGTATCAACATGTAAATTAAAATTGAGCTAGTAGTGTATCATAGATTTTCTAATGTTAGGTTTTATATTTTTTTGACTAAAATATTGAGATATTGCGGAAATAAATTCTTTTTGGACTTTCATTGTATAAAATTGAAACGTACGCTTACTAAAAATTTCAGATATTATTCAAAATTTCAGATATTATTCTGACATTCATTGTATAAAATTGAAACGTACGTTTACAAAAAATTCCAGATAAATGTCTGAGTGACAACATAGATGTCTGTATTGTAACAAGCCACTATTGAAAATTTTAATTGTCTATGACTTTTAGTAACTTATTTCTTTCAAAGAAATTAGTTCAAAAAGTGACCAAAATTTAGTGTGCTTATTTTATTTTCATTAGTACTGTCAAGTATTTGTACAGTGGTATTTCTGTACAAATTTAAGTTAGTAAAAATTACCTGCTCCAGCTCCAGAACCAGCACCATATCCTGCACCAGAACCAGCGCCAACGCCGTATCCTGCACCAGATCCAGCTCCTGATCCGGCTCCTGCACCTGCACCATAACCTAAACCGGCGCCATAGCCTGATCCAGCACCGTAACCAGAACCTGCTCCATATCCTAATCCTTGTCCATAACCTGCACCAGCACCAGCTCCTGCACCTGAACCTGCACCTGCTCCTGATCCACTACCGGCACCAGCACCAGCTCCTGAACCACTACCAGCTCCAGCACCAGATCCTGAACCTGCACCAGCTCCATATCCAGCACCTGAAAAATACGAAGTTAATTATGATTGTCACATTCTCCCAAAATATATAAATAAAGACAAAATGCGCTTCAAACTATTAAGGTGCCTGCCTGCCGTGGGAGGTGATTTTTTTTAATAATTGAAAAACTTCTATTTTTGTGCATTATATGATCAAAAATAGTAAAAACAGCGAATAACCTGAAAAAAAAGAGCGAATTTTAAAATTTTTTGATATTTTCGCTCAAAATATCCTTAATTTTGCGAAAAAAAGCACTGTTACAATACATTACCAGTCAAATTTAAATAAACATATTTTTATTCTGTAAATTTTACTTAGATTATTGAAAGGTCCTTAAGTTAGTGAACTACTCTCAAAATTATAACTATGTTATTTAATATTTTAGAGAAGATAACATTTTTACATGCTTAAAAAATCATGAATATTCATGGCAGTTCATAACTCCTATCGACAGAAAAAAGCAAAAAATAATTTAGCTAGATTCATTGTCGTAGTTCAATCCCTAAACCACACCTCTAGAGTATTTTGTAAAAGTTTCATAAAGTTTCCATTATAACGTTTGGAGTTAAGAATGTTTGGGGTTAAAGCAAAATGCAGAATATCTCATTTTGAGAAAAATCAGAAAACAAATTTAAAAACAATATTTTACCTATTAAACAAAAAATAATTCTAATACATTCCTAAATTATTTCAAAGCTTTTTATTTTCTTTTTTAAAATCTTTATATATTTAGTAACAAATTTCGATTCTTATGTTGAGTAAAACATTTATGTAAACAAACCTTTACGAATCATTTCCTATCACTTCCGGTTTCGAAAACTGGCGAGTGACTAGTATCAAAATGCCTGTAACTCAAGTTCTAAGCAAGATACAAAAATAAATTCAAACTGATTTAGAAAGCTAAAATGTCAGGCTGTAATATTAACAAAAAAATAGAAAATCGGAGTTTTGACCGAAAATTGCATTTTAAAGGTAGGCAGGCACCTAAACTTTTAAAGTTTATTTGATGGAGGAAGCTTCTTCTCTTAAAATTTCTTAATCTAAGTGCACAATTAAAAAAAAAATTCCTGTTATCAGTATATAATCGCTTTGAAAGATATTACTAAAAGTATTCTGTCACCTCATTCAGCTGAATGCTACGTTGTTTGGATCATTTCGATAATACTATATTTCCTACAGTAAGTATTATCAAATGAGATTAAGTTATCGATAGAGAGGGATGAGATTACACGTTCATATACCGGCACAGTAATAACCTCAAGTGTCAATTTAAGGTTTAAGACATTGATATTACACATTTAAGCATTTCTAAAATATGAAGGACATTTAAAGGTTTAAATTTTCATTATTAACAGCCAATATATTGTTCATATTACTACAAAGTGATTTTTAATATGATTCATTATTACATAAATTGAATTTAGGAGTAAACAGCATTATCATAAAAAATATTGAGATAAAATAAGTAAATCCATGCAATTCATACTATATATGGATATAGTTGAAATCGTTTCTTATCAGGCATTCATTCCAAAAAATTCAAATGTGCGTTTACAAGAAATTCCACATAATGGTCTAAGTGAAAATATATATGCCTGTACCGTTACAAGCAACTATCGAAAATTTTAATTGTGTATGACTTTTAGTAACTTACATCTTTCAAAAAGAGCGTTAAAAAGTGACTAATATTTAGATAAAATGCGGTTTAGACTATTAAACTTTTAAAGTTTATTTCACGGATTAAGTTTGTTCTCCAAAAATTTTTTATTCTAAGTGCACAATAAAAAAACACAATCAAGTTATCAGTTTGTAATCGTTTTTAAAGATATTACTTAAAGTCTTCTGTCACCTCATTCAACTGAATGCTACTTCGTTTTGGCGATTTCGATAATTCTATATTTCTTAGATAAGGAGTTATCGAAAAAGATTAAGTTACCGATAGGGAAGAAGGAGATTACACGTTCATACACCAGCACAGTAAAGACCGAATGTGTCTCTTTAAAGTTTAAGAACTTGATATTGCACATTTACGCATTTTTAAAAATAAGAAAAACGTTTACAGTGGTATTTCTGGCTTAATAGGTAATTTTTTTATGAATAAATATATGAAACACGTTTACAGTGGTATTTCTGGCTTAATAGGTAATTTTTTTCTTTATTTAAGCTTTGAATACATTCCACTATGCCTGTATCAACATGTAAATTAAAATTGAGCTAGTAGTGTATCATAGATTTTCTAATGTTAGGTTTTATATTTTTTTGACTAAAATATTGAGATATTGCGGAAATAAATTCTTTTTGGACTTTCATTGTATAAAATTGAAACGTACGCTTACTAAAAATTTCAGATATTATTCAAAATTTCAGATATTATTCTGACATTCATTGTATAAAATTGAAACGTACGTTTACAAAAAATTCCAGATAAATGTCTGAGTGACAACATAGATGTCTGTATTGTAACAAGCCACTATTGAAAATTTTAATTGTCTATGACTTTTAGTAACTTATTTCTTTCAAAGAAATTAGTTCAAAAAGTGACCAAAATTTAGTGTGCTTATTTTATTTTCATTAGTACTGTCAAGTATTTGTACAGTGGTATTTCTGTACAAATTTAAGTTAGTAAAAATTACCTGCTCCAGCTCCAGAACCAGCACCATATCCTGCACCAGAACCAGCGCCAACGCCGTATCCTGCACCAGATCCAGCTCCTGATCCGGCTCCTGCACCTGCACCATAACCTAAACCAGCGCCATAGCCTGATCCAGCACCGTAACCAGAACCTGCTCCATATCCTAATCCTTGTCCATAACCTGCACCAGCACCAGCTCCTGCACCTGAACCTGCACCTGCCCCAGAACCTGAACCTGCTCCTGATCCACTACCGGCACCAGCACCAGCTCCTGAACCACTACCAGCTCCAGCACCAGATCCTGAACCTGCACCAGCTCCATATCCAGCACCTGAAAAATACGAAGTTAATTATGATTGTCACATTCTCCCAAAATATATAAATAAAGACAAAATGCGCTTCAAACTATTAAGGTGCCTGCCTGCCGTGGGAGGTGATTTTTTTTAATAATTGAAAAACTTCTATTTTTGTGCATTATATGATCAAAAATAGTAAAAACAGCGAATAACCTGAAAAAAAAGAGCGAATTTTAAAATTTTTTGATATTTTCGCTCAAAATATCCTTAATTTTGCGAAAAAAAGCACTGTTACAATACATTACCAGTCAAATTTAAATAAACATATTTTTATTCTGTAAATTTTACTTAGATTATTGAAAGGTCCTTAAGTTAGTGAACTACTCTCAAAATTATAACTATGTTATTTAATATTTTAGAGAAGATAACATTTTTACATGCTTAAAAAATCATGAATATTCATGGCAGTTCATAACTCCTATCGACAGAAAAAAGCAAAAAATAATTTAGCTAGATTCATTGTCGTAGTTCAATCCCTAAACCACACCTCTAGAGTATTTTGTAAAAGTTTCATAAAGTTTCCATTATAACGTTTGGAGTTAAGAATGTTTGGGGTTAAAGCAAAATGCAGAATATCTCATTTTGAGAAAAATCAGAAAACAAATTTAAAAACAATATTTTACCTATTAAACAAAAAATAATTCTAATACATTCCTAAATTATTTCAAAGCTTTTTATTTTCTTTTTTAAAATCTTTATATATTTAGTAACAAATTTCGATTCTTATGTTGAGTAAAACATTTATGTAAACAAACCTTTACGAATCATTTCCTATCACTTCCGGTTTCGAAAACTGGCGAGTGACTAGTATCAAAATGCCTGTAACTCAAGTTCTAAGCAAGATACAAAAATAAATTCAAACTGATTTAGAAAGCTAAAATGTCAGGCTGTAATATTAACAAAAAAATAGAAAATCGGAGTTTTGACCGAAAATTGCATTTTAAAGGTAGGCAGGCACCTAAACTTTTAAAGTTTATTTGATGGAGGAAGCTTCTTCTCTTAAAATTTCTTAATCTAAGTGCACAATTAAAAAAAAAATTCCTGTTATCAGTATATAATCGCTTTGAAAGATATTACTAAAAGTATTCTGTCACCTCATTCAGCTGAATGCTACGTTGTTTGGATCATTTCGATAATACTATATTTCCTACAGTAAGTATTATCAAATGAGATTAAGTTATCGATAGAGAGGGAGGAGATTACACGTTCATATACCGGCACAGTAATAACCTCAAGTGTCAATTTAAGGTTTAAGAACTTGATATTACACATATAAGCATTTCTAAAATATGAAGGACATTTAAAGGTAAAATTTTCATTATTAACAGCCAATATATTGTTCATATTACTACAAAGTGATTTTTAATATGATTCATTATTACATAAATTGAATTTAGGAATAAACAGCATTATCATAAAAAATATTGAGATAAAATAGGTGAATCCATGCAATTCATACTATATATGGATATAGTTGAAATCGTTTCTTATTAGGCATTCATTCCAAAAAATTGAAATGTGCGTTTAAAAGAAGTTCCACATAATGGGCTAAGTGAAAATATATATGCCTGTACCGTTACAAGCAACTATCGAAAATTTTAATTGTGAATGACTTTTAGTAACTTACATCTTTCAAAAAGTGCGTTAAAAAGTGACTAATATTTAGATAAAATGCGGTTTAGACTATTAAACTTTTAAAGTTTATTTCACGGATTAAGTTTGTTCTCTAAACATTTTTTATTCTAAGTGCACAATAAAAAAAACACAATCATGTTATCAGTTTGTAATCGTTTTTAAAGATATTACTTAAAGTCTTCTGTCACCTCGTTCAACTGAATGCTACTTCGTTTTGGCGATTTCGATAATTCTATATTTCTGAAATAACGGGTTATCAAATGAGATTAAGTTACCGATAGGGAAGAAGGAGATTACACGTTCATACGCCAGCACAGTAATGACCGAATGTTTCTCTTCGAGGTTTAAGAACTTGATATTGCACATTTACGCATTTCTAAAAATAAGAAAAACGTTTAAAACTAAAATTATCATATTCGCCAGCCAATATATTGTTCATTTTACTACAAAGTATATTTAATATGCTTCCTCATTACATAAATTGAATTTTGAATAAAGCGCGTTATCAGAAAAATCTTGAGATAAAATAAGTGAATCAATGAAATTCGTACTATGTACAGTCGGTAACAGAAGTATCCGAACACTAGCAAAAATTCCTATATAAAAAAAATAGAGTTAATACTGTTTTGTTAAATAGAACCTTGTCGAATCCTGTTTCTAGGCTGACTAAGAACATGATTCGAAAAGGATTTATTTGACATAACAGTATTAACTCTTTTTTTTTTGTATAGGAGTTTTTGATAGTGTTCGGATACTTTTGTTACGGACTGTACGTTAATGTATAATATATAAACCAATTTTTGTTTTAAATAAATAATACAGTTTAAAAATTGTGTCATAAAACTAGAATGCTGAAAAAAAATACTGTGAACAAGTGTAAATGTTAGCTTTATAAAGGAGTCTGAAATTAAATTTAACAAAATATATTTTACAAAAAAAAAAAAAAAAAAAAAAAAAAAAAAAAAAAAATATTATTATTCTAATAAAAGAAATTTCTTTCACAGATATTAAAATTTTTAAATATTCCTGGCCTTTTCTATTAACAACAAATTTTATCTAGAAATTTTCTAGCTTTTAACCTGATTTAGAGATATTTATATTTTGAAATCATTGAAACGTTTTATAAGTAATCCTTTTTTATTCTTTAGATGAAAAAAAGCTGTTTCGCAGATATTAAATATTTAAATTATTTCTATCCTTGACTTTTAATAGCAATTTCTATGTACAAACTTTCTAGCTTCTATCTTGATTTAGACATATTTATATTTTCAAATCATTATGACGTTTCATATTTCATTCTTTTTTATCATATTTACTTTGACATTCGAGACAACGAATGAAATATTTTATTGTGCAATACATATCAGCTTGAATCTTATTTTTTAGAGAAAGTCATAAAACATATTTTAAAATTTAATGACATCAAAACTTCCTTTATGGCTGATTTTGTTTGTGGCTTAAGGTCAACTAACTACACTTAGGTCTTAGTCCTGAGAGGAAGTGCTAACCTTTGTGACTTTCTTAAATGTTCAGACCGCATTTATGAGTATTTCGGAGAAAAACATTAAATCTCTGAACAGCTATAGAACACATAGTTGTTCTATAGCTGTGTGTTCTGTCTTTCGGAGATATGACATAGAATCAAACCTAGCGTCTCCAATCTACTATATACCAGGACAGGATATCTCTGTCTCTGGGTAACACATTGCATCATAGAAAAAACGTGGAAGAATTATTTTATCAAAACAATTTTTTTTTTACTTCAAAAAAAATTCCGCGTTATTTATCACCGAATAATATTTGGTAGTAGAAAGATTGAGGCTATCAAATTTTAAAAAATAAATAGAAAGCTTACTTTAAAAAGAAACCTGGAAGCAATTTCATATTTACTTCATACGGATATTCATGAAACTAAAGACCCAACATAGAGATGCGTGAATAGAGATGCCCAAATCAGAGATGCGTGACTAAAATCTTTGTAATCCTATTTTTTATAGTAGCTATACTTCAATTACACATAACGTTACACTGGTGGCGAAGCTTCCATGGAAGCAATGGAAGCAACGCTTCCCTTAGTTGAGATTTTTAAAAAGTAATCATACAACATCGCTCCGTCGAAAACTGAATTGATTCTTCCTCTGCATTTGGAAGCGCTTTATTTCGGAGCTTCCATAGTTTTCTAAACGACTCGCCCCTGAGTTACACAAAGTTAGACAATTTTCATCTTAAAAATACTTTCTTTTCTATGAGGTTTAAATGAAATTGGAAAATATTAACCCATATACTTACTCTAACACATGATAAATTTCAGGCTTATATTCCTGGAAAAACACAATTATTATATTTGTACATTATTACATTCGATGAAATATATACGGACGGGGCATTTATTCCTTCTTAAAATCCCACGACTTTTCCTTTGTGTAGCATTGCGACCAGTATGTGTATAAGTGTTTTACTTTTCTTATATTTATGTTTCCTTAATCTCGTTGCAAATTCATAAAAATTTAGTTACGTACCAACAAAATATTTTTTTAGCAACGTACATTCCAAGTGTAACATCCTTTACGACATATATAACAGACATATGAATTAAAATTTGACAAATTGGTTCCAAATATTCCTAATGTTCAAGCACAAAAAAAAATTTCAGTTATCTAAAATTCTTTTTCTTCTGAATGATATGAAATTAAGTAAATGAGCAGGTGTATAAATACATATATTAATTTCTTTCATTTATTCATTTTATGTATTTAATTAATTTTGCATTTTATTCGATTTATGTCTGATTTCAGATTCATTATTGAATGAATAATATCTAAAATTATATTTTAAACTGTTACACGACATCAAAGAGACTTTTAATAATTAACTAATATTAAAGTATTTCGCGAATATTCAGTTAACAAAAATATTTACCTGTAAGTATAATTCGTAAGAAATATATGTTTGCATTTCATAACTTAAAAATTATGATAATATTTATAGGCATTTAAAAAAATGTCGTTACCTGTTTATTGTACAACAAAAGAACAGAAGGAGAACAATAAGATTTATATGATGTTAAAAACAGACGAGCATTCTAAATTACCTACATGATTTTATAACTGTTTAAAAGATATCAACAATAACCATTCCATATTTTCACTGTTGTATTCTATCATTTCTATTCACTCTTCTATTTAAGGGATAATACATAAAGACCAATCTTATTCTTTTTGTCTGAACCTCCTTTTTACGTTTCGTTAAAAGGAAAATACAAAATACAAATTCAGGTTTAAATGCATTAGGAGACCTTTTTTAAAATTACGAAAAATCTCCTTGCATGATTTTAAGGGACATTATGCACGTTACCAAAACGCGTTCTTTACGAAAATTAGGGGGAATAATTGATTTTTTAAAAGTACATGAAAAGCTTAATAGCTAATTTTTTTTCTTTATGTAAGCTTTAAATACATTCCACTATGCTTGTATGAACATGTAAATTAAAATTGAGCGAGTAGTGTATCATAGGTTTTCTAATATTTGGTTTTATATTTTATTGACTAAAATATTGAAATACTGCGGAAATAGTTTTTTATTGGACATTCATTGTATAAAATTGAAATGTACGTTTACTAAAAATTTTAGATAAATGTATGAGTGACAACATAGATGCTTTTACTATAACAAGCCAGTATCGAAAATTCTAATTGTCTATGATTTTTAGTAACTTATTTCTTTCAAAGAAATTAGTTAAAAAAAATGACCAAAATTTCCTGTGCTTATTTTATTTTCATTAGTACTGTCAAGTATTTATACATTGGTATTACTGTACAAATTTAAGTTTGTAAAAATTACCTGCTCCAGCTCCAGAACCAGCGCCATATCCTGCACCAGAACCAGCTCCAACGCCGTATCCTGCACCAGCTCCAGCTCCTGATCCGGCTCCTGCACCTGCACCATAACCTAAACCGGCGCCATAGCCTGATCCAGCACCGTAACCAGAACCTGCTCCATATCCTAATCCTTGTCCATAACCTGCACCGGCACCAGCTCCAGCTCCTGAACCTACACCTGTTCCAGCTCCAGAACCTGCACCTGCACCTGCTCCTGTTCCACTACCGACACCAACACCAGATCCAGCACCTGCTCCAGATCCACTACCAGCTCCAGCACCAGATCCTGAACCTGCACCAGCTCCAGCTCCAGCCCCGGCGCCTGTGCCAGCTCCTAAAAAGTACCAAGTTGAACATAATTGTTACAATATTTCAAAATAAATAAGTAAAGACAAAATGCAGCTTAGACTATTATTTTTTCACGTTTATTTGATGGATGACGCTTGTTCTCGAAAAAGTGTCTAATTCAAAGTGCATAATAAAATAAAAATTCAGGTTATCAGTTTACGTTTGCTTTGAAAGTTATTATTAAAATTCTTCTTTCTCTTTATTTAATTGAATGCTACTTTGTTTGGGTGATTTGGATATTACTATCTTTCCTACTGAAGGGATAATGAAATGAGATTAAGTTATCAATAGAGAAGGAGGAGAGTACACGTTCATATACCAGCACACTGATAACCACAAGTGTCTCTTCAAGGATTAAAAACTTGATATTACACATTTACACTTTTCTAAAAATAAGAAGTAAAACAAAAATTATTATTATTGCCAGCCAATATATTTTTCATGCTACTACAAAACGAAGTTGGTTTTTGATATGCTTCATTATTACATAAATGGAATTTACGTATAAACCTCAAGTTCATTGAAAATATTGAGATAAAATAAGTGAATCAATGCATTTCATACTATATATGTACACGTGTAATATTTAAACAATTTTTTTTCAAATAAATTGTATAATATTAAAATCGAGTTATAAAGCTTCAATGGGAAAAAAAATACTTCAAACAAGTGTAAATGTTAGCTTTATAAAAGCGTCGGTCCTTAAATTAAACTGAATATATTTTACAAAAAAAATCGTTCTTTACATGAAAGAAAGCTATTTCGCAGTTATTAAAAATTTAAAATGTTTCTGGCATTTTCTAGCTTTGAACCTTATTTAGAGATATTTATATTTTGAAATCATTATAACGTTTTATAGTTAATTCTTTTTTATCAAACTAACTTTAAAACTAGAGAGAAAGAATGAAAGATTTTACTATGCAATTCATTCTTACTCGAATCATATTTTTTAGAGAAAATCACTAATTATATTTCAAAATTTCCATTATGGCATTAGAGGTTGAATGATTTTGTTTGCTGCTTATGGCTGACTGACTGCACTTGTCTTAGTACTGAGGGAAAGTACTAACCGTTGTTGGCTTTCTTATGTGTCCAGACAGCATTTATGAGAGTTTCGGAGAAAAACTATAAATCTCCGAACAGTTAGTTCGATGAGTGTGAATTGGAATTGAACCCAGCGCCTGACATCTACCAACTAAGAAGTAATTTGAGAAAAAAAGCAGGTTAAATTTCAAAATATAGTGACATTTGTATATTTATTACTGCTTTCAAAATTAGAGGTGTTGTGTAGGGTTTAAGGTCTACTGACTGCACATTGATACCTAAGCATGTTGGGAAGTGCCTACCGTGGGAGTCTTTTTAAGGAGTCCAGACCATATTTACGCATGTTTCGGAGAAAAACACCCGTCTAGGTTGACGTGCGTGACATGGAATCGAACCAAGCACCACATGTCTACATTCTTCATGGATTAAGCCGCTCGGCCGCTGGTGGGCCCTTTACATAATGGGGGAAAATATTAACACTTAAGGTATCCAAAAATATTTTTTATACTTCAAAACAAATTTCGCAAGACTTATTACTGAACAAGATTTGGGATTTGGACGATTGAGAAATATCAAATTTTAATATA
This sequence comes from Salticus scenicus, assembly GCA_963930645.1. Classification (NCBI taxonomy): domain Eukaryota; kingdom Metazoa; phylum Arthropoda; class Arachnida; order Araneae; family Salticidae; genus Salticus; species Salticus scenicus. The sequence continues at coordinate 97,238,239 of OZ005660.1, forward strand.
TCAATGCAGACTCACTGCGAAAAGAACATGTATGCAAATTTCAATTTTACTTCGTACAGTTTTCAATGAAACTTAAGATTCAACTAATTAAATTTATCGTACCGTGAATACGAAAAATTTTGTTTCATCGTATTGAAGTAAATGCTTCTTTTGATTTTGATGATATTTTTTGTCGAAAGGATTATCATATTGGATTATGTTATCGAATGTGTAAGAAAAGCTTACATTTTCTTACAGGTTAATAACAAACGCAAGTACCTAACAAACGCTTAAAAATAATATTAACATTTTTAATTTTTACGCTTTCTTCTAAATAAGGATTTTCAAAACCTAATACATTATTATAATAAGCCAATATATTGTTCATATTACTAGTGAGTTTGTTTTGAATTTCCTCACTTGTAATAACTTATAACTTTTGTAATAAACGCTATAACATAGAAAGTATTGTAATAAGTAAGCCATGCAGTTCATTCTCTAAAAACTGTGCAGTTCATTCAGTACAGGGTGTTTCAAACGTCTGGATACTAGAAATTATCTCGAAGGAAAAACAATTTCACTGAACACAGTGATTTAAGATTTTCCTGTATTCAAAAGATTTATCAGATTATGTACCATAGGTTTTGATCCTAGATCGCCTACTGGCCACATGAAAACAAACTATGGATTTTCAAATAAAATCGAACTTCTTTTTTATCTTCACAGATTCATATTAAGCAGAAAAAAACTTTTTTTTTCCTTTTTAATTTTTCAAATCATAAGGGGACCGGGATCCTGAATGTTATGTTCGAATAATAGTCTGTAAACCGCGAATTATCGTAAAAGGAAAGCAATTTCGCAGGTGATTTTTGATTTCAAATCTTTCGTGCACTCAAATAATCTAATAGATTGGGTATCATGTGCATGTTATATACGGCCTTTGAAGCTCAACGTGAAAAATATTCATTTTTTTTTAAATAATAACCACACATTTTTCCAAAAAATCCTGTTAAGCAGGAAATATCTTAATTTAAAATATGTATCGATATATATATATATATATTTTTTTTTTTTCAGGATACAGGACACCGAGGCTTATGTTGGAAAAATAATCTGAAAGTGTCAAAAAGCTCAAAATTAAAATAATTTCACTGAACACATATTTTTGAAAAATTTTTATGCTTTCAAGTAATTTCTCAAATGAAATAGCATAGACTGGACCTTGGACCTCCTAGAGGGTTCTATGTAACACAAACTCCCTTTTTAAATTGAACTCTATTTTCTTCGAATCATGTAGTGGAAAGTATCTGCTTAAAAAAATTAGATTTTGTATTTTGACTGTTGAAGTCGTCTCCTATTTTCGTGCAAAATTCTGTAAACTGCAAAAATTTCGCACTTAAAATAATTCGCTGAACATATTAATTTAGAAAAATTACTGTTTATAAATAATCTCTCATGTTGAACAGCACAGAAAATATGATGCCATTAGGGTCTCTCATGAGACATTTTATCAAGCACAAACCATATATTTATTCACAGGATAGAGTTTAATGAGAAAACATCAGCCATAATTTTTGTGTTTGAGTAAAAGTGTGAAATGCAGAAATATCCCGATAGAAAAAATTTCACTGAAAACAATTAATTGAAATATTTTGTGGGAATTAATAAATGAAATAGGTTAACACAGAACTGGTTCCCTAGGAGCCCTCACGATAACCTATAGACAACCTTTATGATAATCCATATGATTATTATTTAAAATCACAAAATCTTGTAAAAAAAAAAAAAAAAAAAAAAAAAAAAAAAAAATCAAAACAAATGGGAGATTTTAAAAAATAGGGAACCTAAACACCTCTCCCTCCTCCCCTTCCCCTTCGCAAAATATTAATAATATTAATAATACGATAGAATATAAAAATCAGGACACGTTTCAAAGCAGAATCTTTCCACTTAACATGATTCTATAAAAGTATTATTTTACTTCAAAAAAATAAGAGTTTTTCTTGCAAATCACCTTTAGAGACCCCAGATATTCGTCTGTGATATTTCTTTTGCTACATAACTTGAAAACATAAAAACTTTCTAAATCAACGAGTTCAGCAAAATTGCTTTAATTTGAGATAATTTGATATTTCCAGACATTTATTCTAACATAAATATCCTATCACCTGCACCTCCTAGCTTAAGAAGAAATGAATTCACGTTTTAAAACAGATTCGTTTACATTTTGCACTCTTCTATTAGAAAAACATATATTTTCGATTTGAAAAAATTGAAATTTTCTCACGTGGCGCACATAAGCTCACTAAGCGCACATCTATGATACCTCGTCTGATAGATCTTTGAATAAACGAAACTTTTAAAATCAATGTCATCAGCTAAATTGCTTTCTTTTCAAGATAATTCAGAGTAGAGGCCTGCACGGGCCGAAATTTTCAGGCCCGGCCCGGTATGCAATCGAAAATTTCGGCCCAGGTCCAGCACGGCACGGCCCGTTTCTTTTTTACAAGTGTACGGCCCGGCCCGGACAAAAAACGATAAAATCAGGCACGAACCCGCCCGATTCAAAAATTTTTAAAATTACAAAAAAAAAAAAAAAAAAAAAAAGGCCTTTCTAGGAAAAAGATTTTTAGTATGTGTTTTGCAGAGGTTTTATATAGCTAAGCAATAGAATATTCTTTAACAAAACTGCTGAATGTTTACAAGATATTTATATATAAACAGTATTTCATTATTACAGACGTACAGAAGGCACAAAGACAGGCAGAAAGTCAAATCGAAAATATTATCATTCTCAAACAATATAGGAAGATATTTAAAATGGTTAATAGTACTAAAAATACACTTTGAACCACTTCCTGCTATATACCGGAATGTATCCAAATCTTTCATGTGATCCAGTAAAAGGAAACTGTAATGCTATTCCAACCATATTTAATAGAAAAGAGGCTTTTTCACATGCTATGAATGATACTACTTTCATCCAATGCCCTCAAGAAAAGTAAAAGAAGCCTTAGAGAAAACGTTACAGCGGAAGGATTTTTATAGCCTTCATCCCCCCTAAACACTACAGACCATAGAAACAAAGCCTTATATACAGTAACGTATCTAATTTCTTTTGTTTGTTACATGTACGCAAACTGGTTGTAACATGCATATTATTTTGAAATGGAAACCATCTAATATTACTTTAAATAAAATATATTAATTTCGAGACATGTTTATAATATTCGAGGTAAATCAGATCACGAACAGACAATCAGATAGACAATTAAATTGAAGTTACAGACATCTTTTAACAATATGAAATTTTATGTGACATACCAGACTGTAAAATTATGTAAAATAAATGACTGAATAAGTATTTTATAAATTTTCTTTTTCTTTGATTAACGAGGACTCTAGAAAAAGATTCGGGTCGGGCTGGGCTCGGACTTAAAATTTCCTCCAGGCACGGCCCGGCTAGGCCCGAGTACACACAAAAATATTGAGCCCGAGCCTACAAAAAAATTTACCCAAGCCTACAAAAAAAATTTGCCCAAGCCCGGCCCGGCCTGAGAGCAAATTGAAAATTTCCGCCCGAACCCGGTCCGTGCAGACCTCTAATTCAGAGTTCCCGACATTTATTAAAACATAACAATCGGTGCCCTGAGGAACACTAGTTTGAAAAAATGAAAAAAGAATTACATGTTTAAAGAAAAAAAAAAAAAAAAACATTTCTGGGTAACACGATTCTGTGAAGGAAAAGTATGGTTTCTATTCAAAAAAAGTGAGTTGCGTTACTTGTGCCCTCTAAGGTCCCCTGGGCCCAACTATGATACTTCAAAACCCGAATAAACTACTACGTCAGAAACAGCAAAGAAAAATATTGGAAATGCATACAGCTGTTTCGGTAGCCTTAAGCGTACCGTCTTCAGTGCAAAAAGGATTCTGAATCTGGAGAAGTGCTCGTATATATAGGAGAGGGGCCGAATTTAGTTCAAACAATAGGATTACGGGAAAGGTGGGGAGAGTGGCCAATAGGAATTTAGGAAAGTTAGCTGTGTAAACAGTAGAAAAATTAAAAAAATGTGGACTGAATATAAAATTTCCAACAGTCAGACAAATAGGGAATAGCGAAATCACAATTTACAAGGTTTTTAAAATTTCTATAAATATGAAAACTTCAAAGAAATCGAGTTCATGAATGGATTTAGGTCTGCAAATTATTTTAGCTGAAATAAATTTTAAATTATGATTTTCCTCCCAGCAATATTTAGAAATAGCCGATTTATTGGTTTCTTGTTTGCGGACGTAATTCATATGTTCTTTTAGATGAAATTTAAGACTGCGTTTAGTTTGGCCAATATATGATAAACCACACTGACAGGAAATACTATAAATGCCCCAAGAATTATGCATATCAATGGGATCTTTTAACTGAGAAAAGGTGAGTTTATTGGAAGGCGAAAATATTATTTTAAAATCATATTGTTTGAGAATTTTAGCTATGGTTTGACTGGATTTAGGAAAATAGGGTAAGACAATACTGATATTAGAAGAGACTGATTTAGTAGACGAAATACGAGGGAATTGTAATTTTTGGATAGCTTTGTCTATAATGGAGGGGTCATAACCTCTGACAATTGCAATGGCTTTCAGGTATTTAATTTCAGATTTTAATAAAATAGGATTTGAACAAATATTAAGGGCACGGTTTACAAAAGTGTAGAAAGCAGCCGTTTTTTGGTTAGCTGGGTGACATGAACGCGCATGAAAAGGAAGGGAGACAGCTTTTTTTTTTTTTTTTTTTTTTTTTTTTGCTGTCTCTTTTCCTCTCCATGCGGTCCTAAAATAAAATTTCAGCATTTGAATTCTTTTTTTTTTTTTTTTTTTTTTTTTTTTGGGGGGGGGGGGGAACCCTGTAAACTAATAGTAAAATATTTTCATAAAATACTCTATACTAAACATTCTCCTTTGCATATAAAACTAGATGTTAATTCTGTTTTGTTTAGAGTAATTTAAATGTATTAAACTGCACTTGCCAGAAATTTTACACATAGGCTTAATGTATTTAAATTCATCTTTATAGACAATATGCAGAAAACAAATATTCCTGCCGACGACTATTTGCTTCACCTGAAAAAAAGTTTAGTGTATTATCCTTATATGATGCAGGTTTAGAATACCGAATTCGGATTTCATGCTACTGCTTGTTCTTGAGATATGCCAAAAACAGTCGGAAAGAAACAAGCACAGATCCCTAAAATCCTTATTATCATCTTTTTTTCGGGTAAGTTCAAAAACGTTTAAATGTGACAAAAAATTACTTTCGAAAAACTGACCCAAAAAAAACAACGCTTTCTTTATCTTTCTATGGGTAAGAAAAAGTAAATAATCTGATGTGTCACTCATACGAAATTCTCTTATCCTGCATTTTAATAATATAGAAACAGATTACAGATTAAGGGATAAGATAACAAGTACTGTGTGTATGTACCTAATTTAAAATCAATTAAAAATATGTTTAGAAACAGTTTTATTTGACATGTAATTCCGAGTAAAAGATGCTACGGTCTCTTCGACTCCACCTCCAATTTAAATATAGTATCTACATTTAGAAAAAAAATGACCTGGTATGGCACTCATACGACCTTCTCTTACTCTGCATTTCAATATTATAAACACGCATTGCAGGGGAAGGGTTAAGATAACAAGTACTGTATAAAAATCTACGTTTAAAAGAATTCAAATTACGTATAGAAACAGTTTTATTTGACAAATAATTCTGTGTAACGAGGCCACCGTGCCCCTCAATTCCCGCTTGAACACAGTTTCTACTAATAAATAATTCACGGTTCAGTGGTTTTCAAAACTTAAGAACAAAGAGAACAAATTAAAAGGCCGGAATACTCTGAAGCAAGAGAATGAAAAAACAGAACGATGCTGTATTTTTCTTGAAGTTTAGTAATCATAATGAAATCAAAAATTCTATGTACAATTTTTTACATTATTTACAGAAAAGTACTTAAGGAACATAGTTCCAAATCAAATAATTTACTGTCATAAAGATAGATCGAAAAATCCTTCTTTCGAACGCAGTGGAAGCATTAAATCTAAACTAAAACTTTTATTGGCTGTTGCCAAAATATAAAACAAAATATAGAAGTTCTTCTTTTATCTTTCAGCGACAACGCAGCACCGTCTAAAAGGAATTGCTTTTATTTCACAACATGTAGAAGTTCATTCCCAGACTTAAATTTAAAAGTTTATTCGGACAACAGTCATTCACACCCCTCCTTGAATCTCATCATTCTCCATCAAACTTTTAAAATAACAACCTCAAAGGACTTCAAAATCCAGCATTTCAATTGCCTGTAATTTTTGGGTATTAAATTATGCTAACAGACTGACAAACACAAAGATCAACCGTTAAAAACTTAACTTTTGTATTCAGGAACCTCGAAGAACGTAATTATAAAGAAGACAAACACTGAAAAATTAACTTTAAAAAAAAACTTTATTTACCTTATGGGATTGAAGATAAAATTTTCACTCCTGGATAGATTTTCTGGACATGGTAAAATTAAGTAAAGTACTCCACCAATTACATTCAATAAAAAAATATTTTTTTACATTATTGGTAGACCTGTATGTCATCTATAAATTACGTAAACAAACCATATTGTGTGCTTAAATATAATCCAATTTTAATCACACAATGCATGAAATGCACTTCAAGCTATTTTCCAAGCTAACTATATTTTAGTTCTCTTGGGTAGCCCTGTAAACGAATGGTGAATGATTTTCATAAAATATTCTATTCAAAAACTACTTTATTTACATAAAATATGTAATTTCATTTAATTCCGTTTAATACAGTCTATATGTATCAAACTGTACCAACGAATAATTTCGTCCGTAGACGTAATGTATTTAAATTCTTTTGGATAACCCTGCGCACGAACCATTTGCTTCATCTCAACGAAAAGTTTAGTGTAGCACCCTTATATGATACAGATTTAGATTATCGAATTTGAACTTCCTGCTCTTAATTGTTCTTAAGGTATGATATAAGACGTACACACAGTCATACAGATACACACAAACGAACGACTGCAAACATAATTTCGTTATTCATGTGTCAGCACAACGTGTAAATATCACAAAACTCAATTTCGAAAATTTGACCTAAAAGCAATACTTTCTCTATTATATAAAAGTAAGAAAAGTAAAAAAAAATCAAGCCAATTATTGAATATAAATAATCTGGTGTGTCACTCACATGACTTTCTCTTACCCTGCATTTCAATACTATAAAGATAGGATGCAGATTATGTCGTACGAAAAATTAAGTAAAATAACAAAATTCAATCTATATTTAAAATCATCTAAAATAGGTTTAGAACATGTAAATTTGCATGACATGTAATTTTGATTTGGCATGTAATCCTGTATGAGCGGACTACAGATCCCCTCAACTGCTCATTCAATTATAGTTCCTGTATTTACTTTTTTTTTCTTTTTTTTTTTTTATTCAAGACTATTATTAAATTGCCTTCAAACTAGCCAATCTTAAAGAAACTTCTCAAGTTTCAACCTAATACGAATTTCAAAACACCATATTTGAATTCCCTGTAGTTATTTATTTTTAAGCTATGCTGATAACAGATATACATACAGATCAACCGTTAAAATTTGGACTTTCGGATTCATGTTATCTCAAAATGTGATAATATAAAAAAAAGTTGAAAATACATAACTTCTAAATATAATTTGTTTACATTATGAATATGAAAAATAAAATTTCCTTCATGGGCTATATGTTCGTTGGCATAGTAAAATGTAGCAAAGCACTTCCATCCATTACAGTCAATAGAAAAGAACGTTTATCTTAATTTTTTGTACAGCAATGCGTTGTCTATAAACTATATGCACATAATATTGTGTACTTAAACTTACAGTGTACTTACCAGAATTTTCCACCATAGACGTAATGTATTTTAATTCTCTTTCATGTCCTTGTACACGAAACATATTTCCCTCATCTCGAAGGAAAGTTAAATGTAGCATCCCTATATGATGCAGATTGATAATACCGAGCTCGTTCTTCCTGCTATTATTTCTTCTTGAGATGTGCTGATAAGAGACACACACACAGACACGCACACACATTTTCAATAATGTAACGTTTTAAAGGAACGCCTAAAGTTCAGGTTTTCCATTCAAAATTGTACCATGCTAGTGCTGTAGAACGTGAAAGTTTAAAAATAATAATAATAATAATAATAAATATCAACTAAAATATTTTAATATAATTTTTTTTATGATACAGAATTCTGATAAAAGCTTATTATTTAAAGAAAAGATAGTCAATAAATGTTTTTGTTACAAATTTAAGTTACAAATTTGATATTATTAATAATTATAATTTTTATATGACTATATTAATTTTAGATTGATTGATAAAACTTTACCTGCTCCACCTCCGAAACCAAAGCCTGTTCCATATCCTGCTCCAGTTCCAAAACCGGCACCGGAGCCATACCCTGCACCAGCTCCAGCTCCACCTCCAGCTCCAGCTCCAGAACCTGCACCAGCTCCCACTCCGCCTCCAAAGCCTTGTCCAAAACCTGCTGCAGAACTTGATGCTGCGGAAGCTGATGAACTTACCTCATTCATACTAACTTTAGAAAACATGCTTATGAGTTCCCGTATTTCATTGATGAAACCTTGATTTACGCTCCCTGTTGTCTGCAAAAATGCACTGGACATTGCATTTGCAATTGCATCTGTTTGAGTACCTAAATTGGCTCCTCCTTCAGCCACTGCAATTTCAGCGATGGAAGAAGCGAATGCCATATTTAGAGCTTGAAGCATCGATTTTGAGCTTTTACCCGACCTGGCCATTTTATTGATTGAAGTCGTTATGGTGTCAGAAATCGAATACATATCATCTATCTGAGCTGAGGAAAAAGCTCCCGATTGAGATACTGCACTTGCAAATCTATTCATGAAATTTTCTGCCAACTGTGGACTCGACCATGGTGTAATAGATTGCCCATAAGAAATATCAGCAAAAGCTGCTAGTGCAACCAGCATTAAAGGAATCGCAAAGTAAGTTGAAGAAGCCATGTTGAAAAGCTTGGAAACTCCGAACTTGTGTACTTTCTGGCTAGATATCTTGATCTTTTATACTTAATTTGTCGTGACAATCTTGCAGCTTGATCAATATTTGTCTGCGGGGTGGTTCTATGAGCGTGTCAAACGCACACAAAAACCTTGTGATTTTGCGCTGTTGAGGTCAATTGGTTTCATAACGCTGTCTAATCTGAATCAACATCACCTGTTTCAGGTGCTGCCTACGCATGACCTTAATTCGTCTTCCGCAAGCCTCCAATTTTTCTTGAATTTTTAATTATTTGTCTAACTCAATTGCTATTAATAATTTTCTATTTAATTGTGAAATAATTTTAAAGTTGTACCCAAGCCATGGATTTTTAAAGTGTTTAAAGCGTTAAAATGTCAAAAGTAACCTTAAGAACTCTGATAAAAATCTAAAACTTGCATTAGTAACTTAAATTTAAAATAAAAACTCAGAAGAAATAAAATGACGGTTTTATGCATATTCCCGACAAATTGCTTTTAAAGTCGAATATAAATCCAGATCCCAAACTGAGCTCTTCAAGTAATTTTAGCTGATTATAATTTGACAAATACCTGATATTACAAATTTTCGATATTTCTAATAAATAAATTAAAAAAAATTTTAAATCCCAAAAATTGAAACGTAAAATTTCACCGAATTCAAAATATTTAGATTTAAATATTCGCAAAGAAAGGAAAATTGTTGCCATCATGAAACATTCTTCTGTATTTTCCTACACAAATTCACGCAGTATATATTATTTACTAAATTAACTATCATTTATCAAAATTATTTTCCATGATTAATGCGGACGATTTTAATCACAGAAAAGTGTTTTTCTAAGGGGTCCAAAAAGAATCAATTTTATGCAATGCAGAAAGTACATTAAAAAATATGGCTTTCTCTCTCACGCGCGCGCACTCTCGTACACATATATATGGTACAGAAAGTATTATTTCGGGTTAAATGTTTCGAAACTTCTTGTTATATTTACACGTTTTGAGGTCCTCTGAATCGAAAAATTATGTTTTTAGAGGTTAGTCTCTGTGTGTGTGTGTGACTGTTATTAGTATATATCAAGAGCAAATAATGACTGGGAGTCCAAACTCAGCATTCTACATTTGTGTCATATAGTGATGCTACACTAAACTTTTCGTTGCGATAAAGCAAAGGTTTCGTGTACAGAGCCACCGAAGAGAATTCAAATACATTACGTCTATGGGCAAAATTTCAGTGAAGTATACTGCAACATCTTTTAAGCTTCCCTAAATAAAATGAAATGAACATTTTTTTTTTTTTTGTATTCATAAAAGCATGTTATTTGTAGGTTGTAGTATGTAAATCATTTATCATTTATTTACAGGGCTACCCAAAATATTTGGATATATTGGGACTATACTTGGAAATTGCTGGAAGGGTATTTCATTTTGTGTAATGTGTTTTTCAGATAAGATCAAATTTATGTACACAATATGAGGTATATTTTATAGAATATATACATGGTTACTCAAAATTAAGCTAAACGTTCTTTTCTATTGAATTTAAGTGACGAAAGTGCTTTGGTGCTTTACTATTTTGAAGAACACTACTCAGACAGGACGGAAAATTAATTTTTCATACTCATATTGTACGCAAAGTATTTTTTGGAAATTGATTTTCAATTCTAGATTTCTGTATAATATTTCGTTTTGAGGTTCTTTGAATACGAAATTCAAATTTTTAGCGGTTAATTAGCATGTATATCTGTTATCAGCATAACTTAAAAATAAGTAACTGTAGGAAAATCAAATTTGGTATTTTGAAATGCGTATTGGAAATTGATTTTCAAATCTGGACTTTTGTGCGACACTTCGTTTTGTGCGACACTTCGTTTCCGGAATTCGAAATTCCAATTTTTAGTAGTTAATTTGTATGTATATCAATTATAAGCATGACTTGAAAGCTGCAGGAAAATCAAATTTGGTATTTTGAAACGCTCATGTAACTGCCTCTTGAAAAGCTGATCAAAATTGGCAAGTTTTTTATACAAATTAATAACGGCCTTGGTTTTTTTTTTAGTAAGTGTAGACACTATAATCGAATAGAGGGTTGAAAGGGGCGATAACCCACTTCGCAAAGAATTATATGCAAAATATAACTGTTTCTAAATCTATTTTAGAGATTATTTATACATTAGATTAAATTTTATTATCTTACCTTATTGATTTTGGTCTTAATCTGCAATCTATCTTTTTATTATTAAAATAAAAAGTAATAGGTGATAGAAAGTCTTGTGATTGACACACCAGATTATTTTTAACGAAAACTGATACTTTTGTTTCAAGTTATCACAAATCTTTGATTTAACCATTCGTTTTGAAACTATTGAGGAGTTTTTCCGATGATTGGATGGATGGTTGTGTTTAACGTCGCACTAGTGCTGTGCAGATGGGCAATTGGCGACGGCCTGGGACACAACCCTAGAGATGGTCCGGAGACATGCCATCACAATTTTGATCCTCCACGAAAGGAATGGCTCTCCCGCTTCGGTGACCCCCAGAGGTGTAATTTTTGATGGGAACATGGAGGACACTGCGGCCACGACAGATTTTACGTGAACCAGCCACCATTAGTGTACACGACGGTCTTTGGCCGGCTCGAGTACCGAACCCGCAATCTTCCAATTAAGAGGCCGGCGCTCTACCGACTGGGCTACCACGGCCCGAGATTTTGCGAATAAAACCCATATTTAAAAATTTCACCGACCCGAAAAGAGGTACTCTCCCAAGGGCAGCGATTCCCCTACATACGCATAATTTTTACTTTCTCTCACCCATATACATGAAGAAAAAGTATTGTTTTTGATCAAATTTTAGAAATTGACTTTTTGGTTACATTTACGCGTTTTTAAAATCCCCTGAATTCGAAAAACCTATTTTTAGCAGTTGGTCTCTGTGTGTGTTATCAGCATATCTCAAGACAAAATGAATAAATAGTATCAGGAAAGCCAAGCTAGGTAATCAAAATCTGTATCATATAGTGATGCTACATTAAATTTTCCCTTGAGACTAAGCAAATGGTTCATGTAAAGGGTTATGAAAGATAATTTAATTACATTAAGTCTACAAGCGACATTTTTGGTCGCTGCAGTTTAACTTATATAGGCTACACTAATTATGATGAGATAAAATTCCTTTTTTGTACGCGTAAAAGCATGTTTCATGTATAGAATATGGTATGAAAATCTTTCATCAATCATTTACAGGGCTACCCAAATGTACTAGATTATAGTGAAATTGTGCTTGGAAATTGATGGAAGTGCATTTCAGGTTGTGCTGCATGTTATTAAAGTAGGATTATGTTTGAGCATACAATGAGGTGTGCATATAATTTATTGATGACATACAGGGCTACCAATAATTAAGGGAAGACATTCTTTTTATAGAATGTAATTGGTGGAAGTTACTTACTATATTTTACCATGTCCAGGAAATTTACTCAGGAATAAAAATTAATTCCTCATACCCATATGGAAATAGAGTATTTTTAAGATAAATTTTTAGAGTTTGTTTTTGTATAATTACTCAATTTGAGGTTCCCTGAATACTTAAACCTGGTTTTTAACGATTGTTCTTTGTATATGTCTGTTATCAACGCTTAAATTAAAAACAAATAATTGTTGGTAATTCAGAAGCTGTATTTTGAGGTTCATATGAGGTTGATAGTTGTAAAATTTGATCAAGATTGATGAGTTTCCAGGAGTAGTGCGGAGGCTAATTGTCTTAATAATTTGGAATAAATATATAAATTTAATAATAGTCTTGAATTCTGTGTAAATATAATTACTATATCAAAAAGCCGGTGAGGAGGCAGTAGCCCCCACCCCTCACATAGAATTGTACAGCGAATAAATGCATTGATAAAGCTAGTTTGAATTTTCTTTTAGCATAGATTTATATACAATAATTTTTACCTTAGCCCTTATTCTGCAATCTGTCTTTCTAGCACTGAAACTCAGGGTAAGAGAAAGTCGTATGAATGCTACACCAGATTATATTTTCTAAATTACTTTTCCTATTATTAATATTTCTTATTAATTTCTCAGATATTTGTTTGGTATATTTCTCATTGTGTGCGTTTAAACGAAATTTTGTTGTATACTGTCATATAAACATTCTTTAAAAAATTTGGATCATAATACCACTTGTTGAGCGATAGGCCCCCAAAAATAATCAGCACCAGTTTCGGTCAAAGTCCGACTAATTGATAATTTGGTCGGATTTCGTTCATTGTTGCGTGACAGTGAGTACTTTGTAAATCACACTGACAGACATTTTCTAAAAAGGGTTAAATCGTGTTCAAGATAATCAAAAACTTGTAAATCTATCGAAAACCATATTTCCAGTTATTTAACAAATATTTTTTTTTCATAAAATTAGAAGAATACATAAAGGTATATCTTGAAGCCGTATTTCTACTAAAATTCATCATGCTATAAAAATATATTTGTATGCATATGCGACTGTTTCCTCATAAACTGCTAAACACAGAAATATACGAAAGAACCGAAATGTGCGATAAATCACTAGATACAGAAATTTACTATTTAAATTAAGTTATTAGAATTATTGAAAATGGTGTTGAGCGGTAAAACAGATTCATCATCACCTAGACTAAACTCCAGTACCTGGGAATATACAAACATTATTTCAGAAACGTGAACACTACAAAGAAGTCATTTTACAATATAACCCCCGGGGCGTGGGGGGAGGGGGGGGAGTACAAGAAAAGTGAGTACAAGAAAAACAACTCAACTTACTGCAAAATAATTATAAGATAAAAAATATTTTATAAACCATGTTTTTGAACTTTCTGTTGAATCATATAAACGCTACTGAGGGCAGCCGGAACCCCAGCAATTGGATAAAAGTATTAAAAAAATTCCTTGCTATCGTCTTTTGAGCTATTATAAAAGTTTCAAATGGCTATCTAGCCGGGAAGTTAGTTAAAAGTTCATTGCAAGCTTTGTAATGGAAACGCTGCCGAAGGCAACAGGGTCCCGAAGCAATTGGATAAAAATATTTTAAAAAAGCATTTTTACCGTATTCTGGACTATTCCGAAAGTTTCAAATGTCTAGCCACTCGGGAAGTTAGTTAAATAAATTTTCTGTTGAATCATATGAACGCTGCAGAATACAGTAGGGACCTGAAACAGTTGACTAAAGGTATTAAAAAAAATGTATTGCCCCCGTGTTCTGAGTTACTCTGAAAGTTTCAAATATCTAGCTAGTCGGGAAGTTAGTGAAAAATCGATTGCAAGCTTTCTACTGGTAACGCTGCCGAAGGCAGCACGAACCCGAAACAGTTGGCTAAATGTATTTAAAAAATGTATTTTCACCGTGTTCTGAACTATTGTGAAAGTTTCAAATGTCTAGCTAGTCAGAAAGTTAGTTAAATAAAATTTATGTTGAATCATATAAACGCTGCCAAAGGCAGTAGGGACCTGAAGCAGTTGACTAAAAGTTTTTAAAAAAGTATTGTCACCGTGTTATGAGCTAGCCTGAAAGTTTCAACTGTCTAGCTAGTCGGGAAGTTAGTGAAAAATCGATTGCAAGCTTTGTACTGGTAACGCTGTCGATGGCAGCAGGAAACCGAAACAGTTGGTTAAAAATATTTAAAAGTTGCATTTTCGCTGTGTTCTGAACCATTCTGAGAGTTTTAAATGTCTAGCTAGTCGGGAAGTTAGTTAAATAAATGTTCTGTCGAATTATATAAGCGCTGCCGAGGGCAGCGGGACCTGAAATAGTTGACTAAAATTATTAGAAAAATGTATTGTCACCGTGTTGTGAGCTGTTCTGAAAGTTTCAAATGTCTAGCTAGTCGGAAAGTTACTGAAAAATCGATGGCAAGCTTTGTACTGATAACGCTGCCGAAGGCTGCAGGAACCCGAAACAGTTGGCTAAAGGTATTAAGAATATGCATTTTCACCGTGTTCTGAACTATTCTGAAAGTTTCAAATGTCTAGCTAGTCGGGAAGTTAGTTAAATAAATTTTCTGCCGAATCATATAAGCGCTGCCGAAGGCAGCGGGACTTGAAATAGTTGACTAAAATTATTAGAAAAATGTATTGTCACCGTGTTGTGAGCTATCCTGAAAATTTCAAATATCTCGCTTGTCGGGAAGTTAGTTAAAAATCGATTGCAAGATTTGTCCCTGACAAACACACAAACCCACAAACAAACAAGAATCGAAGTTAATAAAAACATGGTAAAATAGTCCATCAACTGACTAAAGCAGTTGAGCGGCAAAACAGATTCATCATCGCCTTGCCCAAACTCCTGTACCTAGTTAAATGATCCTTCAGTGATGTAAACACCACTAAGAATCGATTTAACAAAATAACCCCCTAAAGGACAGAGGGGGGCACAGAACGTTAATTCACAAAAACCTTCGTATCTCAAAGAGGCAAAACGTAAGAATTTTGCTTAAAAATATAACTAACATAAATACATAAAAACCAATTTCTGAAATTTTAAAAATTCAGTCCCCAAGGGGGGGGGGGGACAAAACGTGCTTTCACATGGGGAATGCATCGGATATCCGTAAGATTATTTTCAGTAAAATATGGCACACCTAAAAACCAATTTCAGGAGTCTTCGGAATTCGCCCCTCCCCCTCCGAAGACAGTTCTGTGCTTAAAGCTAGAAGACGAGAAGTACCTGGCTCGATTCCATGTCTCGCTAGTCGACCTAGTCGTTCGGAGTTTTTTGATGGGGTTTTGCGAAACTCGCGTAAATACGGGCTAGGGTTCTTTAGGTCGACTCCCTCGGAAGGCACACCACACTTGACCTAGGACCTTCGTGTATTCGATCGACTATATATTCAAAACACAATTACAAACATATCGCCGCCCCCCAAGGAAGGGGTAGGGAAAAAAATATTTTACCTTTTTCGGTAAAAGAAAGTAGGCGGATATGATATACCTCTTCTATTTGAAGTATTTTGGATCATTGTCTATTCGATTACTGCAAATTTTCAAGTGTTTTTAATCGGTTTTGTTGTTTTTATGTTACAAAAAATAGAATTAAAATGTAAAATTTTTTGTGATGGCTGCACATCACTCAGATTCTCCACGCTACCTACGGAGTTTTTGTTGCTTCGTTTTATAAGGACATCTCATATAAAAATAAAATTCTTCGAAATCTGTTTTTGTTGTTGTTGTTGTCTTTGTTGTAGTCGTTGTTGTTGTTGTTGTTGTTATTGTTGTCGTCTTTTCTTCATATTAATCTATGAACATTTTGTCTCAAAGCTTAGTGAAGGTTGTTTCTAACCCTAACCATCACAAAGATGGAGTTTTTCAAAATTTCTCCCTTTTTCTTTTACGGGGGAGTTACAAAATGACGTTTCCGAGCATAACTCAGCTCCAAATTATTTCACGGTGGATAAATTGCACATGGTAAAATTACACTTCAGTCAAAAAAAAAAAAAAAAAAAAAAAAAAGGCGAATTTCGATTTTTTTACTTTTTTATACAAAGTATAAGAAAGTATAGCAATCCCGATTTCCAAAATGAATTTTGCATTTCGCATAGCTCAAAAATGAATGATTGTATAATGTTGCAAATTTATATGTGTTATACTGTTATGAAGTTTAGTTGTACATCTGTAACTTTGGTTTTAATACCAATTTAAGTTTCAGAGATATCAACGACTTTACACAAATTTTCATGACGTCTGTATGTTAGTATGCGTGTGTATATGGGAGTTTATCTCGCATTACTCAAAAACGGTTGGACGTAGAACGTTGCAAATTAGTATATAGGTTTATTATAACATCTAGTTGTGCACCTACATTTTTGGACTTTCTATGATTTTACGTTTTGGAGATATTTAGGAAAATTATATTCATAATGACCAAAAATACAAAGGTTTTCCCCATTATATATTAGCTACCATCATAGAGATTTCAAAAGAAGCTAATGATAGAGCCAGTAATGATATTGTTATGAAAGTTGAAGAGATTTTTCCTTGTAGAAAGTTATGCTTAAAGACATAAGCAGATTCAAGTCGACGAATGCATTTTATTTAATGAATATTCAGCCAATAGATAAGCTCGTAATGTATCGCGCGTAACTCAAAAACGGTTTGATGTAGAATGTTGCAAATTGGTATATAAGTTTGTTATAACATCTAATTGTGCTCCTCCCTTTTTGGATTTTATATGTTTTTCCGTTTCGGAGATATTTAGGAAAATTATATTCGTAATGGAAAAAAATATACAACGGTTTTAGCCATTAAATATGAACTACCATCATAGAGATTTCAAAACAAGCTAATGATAGAGACCGTAATGATGTGTTATGACAGTTGAAGACATTTTTGCGTGTAGAAAGTTATACTTAAAGGCATAAGTAAGTTCTAGTCGACGAATGCATTTTATTTAATGAATATTCAGCCTGTAGATTGAATCCGTAGTGTATCTCGCATAACTCAAAAATGGTTGGACGTAGAATGTTGCAAATTGGTATATAGGTTCATTATAACATCTAATTGTGCGCCTCCCTTTTTGGACTTTAAATGTTTTTCCCTTTTGGAGATATTTAGGAAACTTTTAATCTCAGTGATAAAAAATACAAAGGTTTTGGGCATTATATATGCCCTACCATCATAGAGATTTCAAAAGAAGCTAATGGTAGCTAGTAATGATACTGTTATGAAAGTTGAAGACATTTTTTCGTGTAGAAAGTTGTGCTTAAAGACATAATCAGGTTCTTGCCGACGAATGCATTTTATTTAATGAATATAGACTCGTATTGAGGTAAGTTTCCAAATTTTGTAAATCCATTTCTACCCTATTTCGCCTCATTTTAATGTCTAATATGACCCTAAGTCAAAACCCACCTTCGTGGAAATGAAAACACTTACATATAATTCCAATTTTACTGTAATACTGTGTAGAAAGTAACACGTAAAGTTATAGGCAAGGTCTAATCTGCAATCATTAACAAGCACTTTTCCTTTTTTTAGTCTTGTGAGTCATTTATAGAACTTTAAAAGAATTTAGTTTTGCAGAATAAACCAATGAATTTTTCCAGAATATTCCAGAACTCATTTATTATTGAAGTTAGAGCTTCCAAACTTTGACAACCTTAAACTACAAATTTTTGCCAAATTTATTCGCCAAGTCACCAAATTCTTTTCCTGGACCAGAAATCTACGCTGGCTACGAATTTGCAGTATGGCGAGATTAGCCATAAATTTTTGCAGCAAATGTTGTTTTAGGATAGATAGCCAGAAAACCTTTCTCAAATTTAACTGAGTTAATTTTTTTGGTAAATTGTTTTTGTTTCCCGCCTCTAAATTTTGCCAAAGAGAACAAAACTGGGCCATCTGTATTCGAATGATTTTAATTGTACTCTAAGCTCTGCATTTGCCAATGAGATCTTCTGTAACAAGCCGTGGAGTGCTATCCCTGAAAAAAACTAGTATATTTGTCTAGACGTCATGTATAATCGTATTACCGTGACTTTTTTCGTTTGAGTAGCAGTATTTCTTTTTTCTGTTTTTTTTTTTTTTTTTTTTTTTTTTTTTTTTTTTTAAGAAATATTCGTAAACTGAAACCTGCCTGTTTATTTACGAATCAGTTACTTCGCACAAAACTGTCAATGTTTTCATAAAAATATGTATACTCCTATTGTTAGTTTCATAAGTTTTATATTAAGAAAATTTAAAAATAGTTGATTTTGATGTAAAATGAAGTGGTCTTCTTGTCCACTCTCGAATGAAATTAAACCCAATATTTATTAAATATTTCATTTTTTATTCTTAATATATTTACGATAAAGCGCTTTCACGTTTAGTTATTTTTTTAAATAAAAGGAAAAGATTGAAATTTTTGACTTAAAATTGAATTTAATAGCTAAATGTTTAAATGGAAAAATATATTTTATCCATTAAATACAAGAATGTGTCGGTGAGTGCTGCCGTCTAGTAGTAGTATCGTTTTTTAAATATTGCTTCAGCTAACATGGTAAGTGCTGTCGGAAGGCATTTACTAAAAGAGGCTATAGTAATAGTCATTTTGAAAAAAAAATTGTATATATATGTTTATAAGGGCATAACTTTTCCATCTGGGAATGTAAATTTTCAATAAGTATTTAATTTTTTTTTAAACTGGAAAAAAGAAAAAAATTGCCATTTCCTTTAAAACGAACGGTTGAACCGTAAAACTGTGATAATTTAAAACAAAGTTATCGATTTTTTTGTTAAATTAATCCGGTGTATCACTCACACGACTTTCTCTTACCCTGAAATAAAATACAGATACCTTGGTATCAAGGGTTAAGATAATGGGAATTGGTATGTAAATTTATGTTAAAACAATTCAAGTTTGTCTTCGGAACAGCTTTATTTGACAAATTATTCTAGTAAACAGTAAAATATTATAGTTAAGCACTTCCACTACCAATAAAAAAGAATGTCATGACTTAAATATTGTCAATCTTGTATATCTTATGATGGTTATCTAAACACCACATGGTGAAAATATATATAATCTTATATTAATAACACACGGCACAATCTGAAATATACTTCCATCAATTTTCAAGTAATGTCGCAATCTAATCTATTTCTTTTGTATAGCCCTGTAAACGAACAGTGAATGATTTCCGTACCACGTTCTACATGAAACATGTTTTTAAGCATATGAAAAATATGTATTTGTTTCATTTTGGGTAATGCAGTCTATACGTTTTTTAATTTACTTATCTGCAATTTCCACGTAGATATAATGTATTTGAATTATCTTGGGTGTCCCTGTACACGAACTATTTACATCATCTCACCTAAAAGTTTCGTGTGGCACCCCTATATGATACACATTAAGAATACCAAGTTAGGAATTTCTCTTATTATTTGTTCTTCAGATAGGCTGATAAAAGACACACATACTGTGAGACTGACACACAGACACATGCATAGACCAACTTTTAAATACAGGATTTTTGGCTTCAGGGGACCTCAAAACGTGTAAATATAACAAAAAGTCAATTTGGAAAATCTGTCCCCAAAACAATACTTTCTCTATATATGGGTAAGAGAAAGTAAACTAGTTGGCATAGGTGAACTCTGCTCAGTTCCCCATCATATGAATGTTCTCATAAATGTCAGAACATAGTCTATTCATTTTAAGAGCAATTAATTTGTCCAAACGTTTTACACAGTGACAGAAAGAAATCCCCGCCTAATAGGCTACCCACCATTCGGTCCTATATATTTATCTTATTTTAACCTATAAATATATTTTATTGGTGTTCAATTATGCAGTTTAGTTTTTATGCTACTATTTCCAATGCAACCATCTCCAAAATGCATATTTATATGGAATATCGCCCCATTTTGCTATGTTGATAAAATCTTAAATTTCAAATAACTTACGAAATTTTCCTTTTAGAATATTTCGAATTTTTCCTTTGGTCAATCATGTTCAAATAAGTATCAGAAATGTTATTTTGAAGTTCTCTGATGTATTTATGATCCTCAAAATGGGCGTTTATGTTCAATTTAGCCCTATTCGGCTGTGTTAAGTAAATCGTAAATTCCAAATAACTTACGAAATTTTTAAACTAAAAAATTTATTGTGAGGAATGTTCATGCCAGTATCTTAAATGATATTTTAAAGTGTTCTGGCATCTTTACGATGAAAATATCCTACAAAGTACGTTTATGCGAAATTTTAACCTATTCCGCCATATTAACTAAATCGTAAATTTCTAGTGATTAACGAAATTTTCAAATTGAAAAATTCATAGTCAAGGATGTTTTTACTAGCATCTTATATAATATTTTAAAATTAGTCTGAAAACTTTACGATAAAAATATCCTTCAAAATGGATATTTATGCGAAATTTAGCTGTATTCTGCCATGTTAAGAAATTCGTAAATTTCAAATAATTTGCGAATTTTTTGAAGTAGCATGTTTCTAGTTAGTGATGTTCATCGTGGCATCAAAATTGTTATTTAAAAGCTGTTCTTACATCTTTACGATAAAAATATTTCTTTTCAAGCACGTTTAAGTGAAATTTTGCCCTACTCTCCCATGTTAAGAAAATCGAAAATTTCTAATAACTCCGAAAGTTATATATATCGAATGTTGCAAATGAATAGCGTTCTTACCAGTGCCATAACTAGTACTTTAAAACTAGTCCGACTCCTCTGCGATCATTTGTTTGTAAGATATCGTGTACACAAACTAACATACTAACACACTAACAGATACCCAACAGACGGACATCATAGCCATTTTAATACTTTTAGATTCTTCAAATCTAAAAACGTATAAAAAAGTCAAAAAACCGAGGTCGAAATTTTTCATGATTATCCTAAGTTCCCCATACCTATAGTAAGATGTGGAACAAATACTTAAAAAATGACGAGCAGTTCGTCTATTAGAAACAAAATTAACTTCTTCCGATATTTGGTGTTGTACGAGATGAAAATCGTCTGCATTCATCATGGATAATATATTTTATAAATAATGTTTTGAATAAATTGAATACTAATTTTGATAATTTGTGTTTGTATATGCTATAATGAGTATGTAGCTATTACCAACCCGAAACGAATTATTTGATTTTCTTATGTCGTTTAACTTCAAATTGTTTGTTTTAAAATGGCTTCTTTCCAATTTTAAATACTGTAAAATGAATTTAGTCTTTATTTGTTTAATAATCAGAATCGTAAACTTGACCTTATATAAAGTACAGATTTCTGGTGGAAAATATAAATTATTTTTTTACAAATACTAAGAGTGCCTTGACCAGGATTCAAACTTGCATATTTTCGGCTTAACAAGTCAACTATAACTGTCATATGAAGTGTCACCAGGGACTGAGTGTACATTTTTAGGGTTGGGTTGTGGGGATTAGTGCCGATTGACTGCATTAATGTTCTCGGCCTGAGGGGAGTGCCCACCGTGGGGCTCTTTATAAGGAATCCTAGCCTGTTTTTACGCCAGTTTCGGAGAAAACCATAGAAAACTCCAAACGGCTAGGCAGATGTTCACGACCTGGGATCGAACCCGTCACCTCACTTCTGCCAGCTTTTAGCGCAGGGCCACTCGGCCACTGGTGGGCCCTTCCGAGACGATTTGGAAATGGGTGAATTTGGAAGACAAGTGGCGCAGGGTTCCATCCCAAGTCAAAAAGCATATAATTTGTTTTATGAGTGAAAACAGCATGAATAGATAAAATATTTGCAATCTGGATTTTTTCATTTGATAAAGTGTTAGCACATTAAGCAAAAGAATGCATGTTCGATTCCCGAAGTGTACACTTTTTTGCTCTTCCAAATAATAATTCTGTTTTTTTTTTTTTGTCAAAAACATTTATTTCATTGATTTTTTTTTTTTTTTTTAGTTCCCCGTCATACTATAGGTATGGGGAACTTAGGTAATCGTGAAAATTTTCGACCTCGGTTTTTTGACTTTTCTACACGTTTTCAGGTGTGAGGAATCCGAAAATGACAAAATTTGTATGGTGTCTGTCTGTAGGGTGTCTGTTAGTCCGTTAGTCCGTTAGTCCGGTAGTTTGTTAGTCTGTGTACACGATATCTCAAGAACACATTGTCGCAGAGAGGTCAGATCAGTTTTAAAATATTACTTTCGACACTGGCAAGAACCCTATTCATTTGCAACATTCGATTTTAAAAACTTCGTAAGTTATTAGAAATTTACGATTTTCTTAACATGGGAGAATACGACAAAAATTCACTTAAACGTGCATTAAATGTAAACTTTTTACTCTAAAAATGTCAGACCAGTTTTAAAATATCCGTTTTGATGCCGGAATGAACATCAGTAACTATAAATATGCTACTTTGAAATTTTCGCAAGTTATTGGAAATTTACGAATTTCTTAACATGGCAGTATAGGGGAAAATTTCACATAAACGTCAATTTTTAGCGATATTTTCCTCGTAAAGATGTCAGACTACTTTTGAAATATTATTTAGGACACTGGGATGAGTATTAATGACTATGAAATTTCAAATCTAAAAATTTCGTTAGTTATTGGAAATTTACGAATTTATTAACATGGGAGAATAGGACAAAAATTCACTTAAACGTGCATTAAATGGAAACTTTTTACTCTAAAAATGTCAGACCAGTTTTAAAATATCCGTTTTGATGCCGGAATGAACATCAGTAACTATAAATATGCTACTTTGAAAATTTCGCAAGTTATTGGAAATTTACGAATTTCTTAACATGGCAGTATAGGGGAAAATTTCACATAAACGTCAATTTTGAGCGATATTTTCATCGCAAGGATGTCAGACTATTTTTGAAATATTATTTAGGACACTGGCATGAATACTAATGACTGTGAATTTTCAAATATAAAAATATCGTAAGTTATTGGAAATTAACGAATTTCTTAACATGGCAGAATAGAGCAAATTTTAACATAAACGTCAATTTTGAGGGATATTTTCATCGTAAAGATGTCAAACCACTTTCGAAATATTATTTGGGTTGCTGGCATGAATATAATAGACTATGATTTTTCCAATTTAAAAAATTCGTAAGTTATTTGGAATTTACGATTTACTTAACATGTCAGAATAAGGCAAAATTGAGCATAAACTTCCATTTTGAGGATCATAAATACATTAGACAGCTTCAAAATTACATTTATGATATTTTGTTGCACATGATTTGAATACAAATATTCTAATAGGAAAATTTCGTAAATTATTCGTAATTTACGATTTTATCAACATAGCGAAATTGTAATTTTTTCATATAAATATGAATTTTGAGGATTATTGCATTGGAAATGAAAACATTGGCATGAAACATAAACAACGGAATTGACCCTGATAAAATAAATTAATAGATTAGAATAAGATAAATATATCGAAGTGAACGATGGATAGCCTATTAGGCGGGGATTTCTTTCTGTCCCTGTATCAAGCTTTGGTCAAATTGATTTTTTTAACATGATTATAATATGCCTCGCACTAGAAATTTATGAGACCATAAATATGGTGGGGAACTGAGCAGAGTCCACCTATGCCAACTAGTTACTTTCTTCTATCTTCAATAGAAGAAAGTATTGGATTCGTAAAAATTTTCAATTTCGGGTTTTTGATGGATTTACACGTTTTGAGAGCTGTAGAACACGATTTTAACATTTTTAGAAAATGTCTGTCTGTCTGTCTGTCTGTCTGTCTGTCTGTGTGTGTGTGACAAAATTTTGTGGCAACTGTATCTCTGGAACTACTGCACAGAATTTCATACAAATTGGTATGTAGTTGCTCCTTGACATAAATTAGTGCCTATCAACTTTTGGTAAAAATCGTCTTACAGGTTGCGTTGCCATCCCGCTTTTTCTAAATTTTTAACAGGGTGATATAGGGCAAAAATTTTCAAGATGGGTATCTTTCGAAAGGTCTCGTCAGTACCTTTAAAACGAATGGTTGAACTATAAATCTGTGATAATTTAAAACAAAGTTATCGATTTTTTTTACTTTTTACGAAAAAAAACTTAGAAAAAAAAAAAATTTCCCTCCCTTTAATTTTATTAAACTCCCACGGTTTCCGTGTTCTGACAAACTTAAACTAATTTTTGCTTTTTTCCCCTAATTTTGTCAAAATCCTACGGTTTCCGTGTCTTGACAAACTTTAACATTTTTGCATTTTTCCCCTAATTTTGTCTAAGTCCCACGGTTTCCGTGTTTTGACAAACTTTGACAAAATTTTGGGTAAAATGTGAAAATTATTCTAAGTTTGTCAAAACACGGAAACCGTGGGACTTTGACAAAATTGGGGGAAAAATGCAAAAATTTGTATATGTTTGTCAGAACACGGAAACCGTGGGAGTTTGATAGAATTAAGGGGAGAGAAAAAAAAAAAGTGGGACTTTGACAAAATTTTGGGTAAAATGTGAAAATTTGTTAAAGTCCCACTTTTTTTTTTTTTTTCCCTCTCCCCTTAATTCTATACTTTTTTTTTTTTTTAATTATTATTGTTACTGAGTGAATTTGTATAGGAAAAGATAGAAGAAAGTCTCGTGGTGGCCACAACATACTAGTTTTTTACTTTATGTACCTCTTGTATCGGTTATTGTTTCTTAAATAAAACTTTAAAATTGGAGTAATTTTTTATGGATTTTTTTATAACTATTTTGCTGGTCATGCTATACAGTTATGAAAATAAAGTTGTATATGTTTTGCATTAATAATATTAAGGCCTATTTTTAATTCTAAAACCCACTTCAGACTATTACTTAAATACTGAAATAATTTCATAAAAGCCCGAGGTTTTTTTTTTTTTTTTCTTTTTAGAATTAATGATAGTTTTAAGTTTGACTACATTTTCATTGCCTTTGATGAAAAAATATCGATAAATTTTATTTTAATTAAACCTTTTAATTTACCAAAAGATTTTTGAGAAGCCAAATAAAGGCACTGCAGCTGGCATGCCTAAGACATTTTATTCCTGTTTATGCATTTTTATATTGTTCTTATGAAACTTATTGCCATTTCATTTCTCTACGTAGATAGAATGGTATGTTTTTCCATATTTACTGTAAGTGCACAGCATGCCGGATTGTTGATTTAGCCCAGTTTTTCTGTATTCGATGCAAATCTATGTGTAGTTTTGAAACGCGATCGGTGACATGTACTGCACCTATATCAATATCTTCGATTGAAAATACTCGTAAAACCATAATTTATGGAATAATTTCAGTTTATTGCGGCAGAGAAGGTACCCTATTGATTAGATAGCTGCATCCCGATCAAAACAATATGCTAATGTGAGTCATAAATCGATATTCTACGACGCGATCGATTCGTAGTATGTAATATTGGGACATTTTGCAAAATGAACACCTGCTAAGAAAGTTCTGGTAAATTTAATATCTGTAATTTTTCTTTTCGTTCTATGTCCTTCTTTCCTTTCATACTTTAAGCTTTTAAATTCAAATCTATAATTTCAAAATAATTCACATTTGTTGAGTTCTAAAATCTTAGTATATCATATTTTAATGATAAGTCCCTTTTCAAAATTATGTTTTAAAAATCTACCAATCAGTTTGAATAATTTAAGTATCATTTTAAGAATTTAACTTTTTTTAATCTGATTCTCAAAATTTTTCCCTGTTAGTGAGTACAGAAGCCTCAATATACCATTCTATATTTATGTTTTCTTTTCTAAAGCATTTAATTTTTTTTTTTTTTTTTCATTCCTTCAATCCATTTCTGTAATTTACGTGTTAGATAAATTTCTTCAAAATTGCCATTTTTCGAGATTCTTGTATTATTTCAATATTTTTTATTTGTATAAAATAGCAAAATATATCCAAATCTCTTGTTTATTAAATTGACTCTCAGAATTTTTACCATTAACATCAGTTTTGAACGATCTGTAACTATTTTTTATTGAATAAAAAAGAAAGAAAGAGAAAGAGAGAGAGAGAAATCAAAAGAAAATAAAAGTAAATTGAAATTTCTAAAATTTTACAGGTGCCTCGTAGTTCTAATGTTTATTATTTTCCATAACGTCTTGTACATTGTTTTAACCCATCTTCGAGAATAGATTTTTTTTTTTTTTTTTCAAATGTTTTTCAAATTCTTTTCACTTTGATATTTTTTACTCTAGTATATTTATATACGTAAGAAGAAAGTTTTAAGCTTGGAAAATTTTTCGATTTCGCGTTTTTGAATGATTTACACGTTTTGCGATCACGTTTTGTCTTGAACAAGATTTTACAATTTAAAAATAAAATGATTGTCTGTCTGTCTGTGTGGGAAATAAAAATTTTTTAGATGAAGTGTACGCAATTTAAACAAACTCTATATTAATTGCACTTTCATTTAAATTATTGCTAATTGCGTTTTGTGTTGTATGGTTCAAAAGGTAGCGCTATCATCCCACTTTTTCACAATTTTTAATATGGCAGTGTACGACAAAATTTCGTATAAATGATCAGAAAGTGAATTACTTCTAACCAATTGTTGCGAAATTATTTATGAAAAGAAATTTTATATGCAGGAGCATTAGTCCCTCCCCATCTCTTGGTGGTGTAAATTTGCAGTATCAGTATTACTGAAAAGAAATCAACGAAATCTTTATAACGAATAGTAGAGGCTTGTAAAAATTTGAAGCATTTTTTATTCATAACAAATCTAAAAAGACTGAAAACATACATTCTTTTTATAGATATAGTACAGTCGGCAGCAAATTTATTCGATTGCTAGCAATAATTCCTATGTAAGTATACACTTAATACTGTTTTGTTGAATAAATCCTTGTCAAATCATGTTCTTAGACTGACTAAGAGCATGATTCGACAAGGATTTATTTAACAAAATAGTAATAAATATACTTTTTTATGTAGGAATTATTGCTAGCGCTCGAATAATTTTGCTGCCGACTGTAATAAAGCATAGATTGATCATCATAGGGTAAAATGTGATTCCTTTTCACTCGAAAAAAGACAACCATTACAGGGGAATTGTAACATAGAGTAAGTAAAATATAACTTACTGGTGAAAACTTATCTTTTATTTTATTTAATTTAATTTTTCTTTTCATATATTCATTAGTACAGTTAAAAGCCACGCACGATTTTGAAATTTTCAAAATTCATCAACATTCTATTCTTCTCGAGTTCATTCTATTATTCATGCATTCATTTTATTTTTCATATTCATTCTATTCGAGTTGTAATCCCCTGTAATGGCTGATGACAAAACTTTTTTTCCACGTCAAAAATCTTTCGTCAATAACATGGGGATGATAGATTTATATAAGTTACAATATTTATGATTGTTTTCCAATTTCATCTTTAGCGCACAAAATTCATTACCTTTAAACGTTTAATGATTTTGTTCTCTAAGATGAAAATCGTCTGTATTTCTCATGGAAAATAATTTTAAAAAATGATAATTTAAATAAATACTTTGCACTGCGCGAATTGTTATATGAAAGTATAGTTGACATTTTTGCAACGCCCACAACATATTTAATGATTTTCACAATGTCAAACAGTTTGAAGGGATAGTTCTTTAAGATACTTATATAAAAAAAGTTTAATTTTTTAGCTTATAAAACTTGCATAATTTTCAGCTTTTTTCTAGAACATTTTTACTGACGCTTCTTTAAAAAATCTTTGTTAATTCTAAATTTATATATATAGTATATTCAGGTTTATCTATATTAGTATTAAACTCACCTTATCAAATTCTATTTTTATAATATTTTTTTATTATTTCTTTTAACATTATTTCGCTTGCGAAAAAACTGGTCTGCAAATTGTTTCAGTTCTTAATTAAATGTGCACACTTAGATTTAAAATAATAATAATAATGATATTAAAACAAAATAAATAATCTGGTGTATCACTTACACGACTTTCTCTTACCCTGAAATTTAATACTATAAATACAGGTTGGAGATTAAGGGTATGATAACGAGTTCTGTTATGTAAACCTATGTTAAAACAATTCAAATTAGGCTTCAGAAGAATTTTATATGATAATTAGTTCTGTGTGAGGGAGGCCCCTCAATCCCCTGTTTCATTACTGCCCCTACATTTATATAGGATTTAAATCAGTTATTAAAATTATAAGTTCACTTAAAATTATCCAGACTACTTTCACACGTAACATTCCTCGAAACTTATCAATCTTGATCAAAATTTTCCAACAAAAAACTTATATTAACTTCGAAATACAACATTTGGATCTTCTAAAATTATTCGTTTTTAAGTTACTCTAAGAGACACAGACAAAGATCAAACGTTAAAAACTTGACTTCGATAATCAGGAAGCTTCAAAACGTGCAAATATTAAAAAAGAAAAAAAAAATATGAGTATTTAGCTTAAAAACATACATTATTTACCATATCTCTATGAGGAATTCATTTCAGTTTCTGAACAGCTTTCCTGGAAATGGTAAAATAATGTAAATGGATGTAAAGCGCATCCACTGACAACAAAAGAGAATGTAATTGCTTAAATATTTTGCAGCCCTGTATATCTTTTGAAGATTATGTACAGACCACATGGTGCACCTAAATATAATCCCATAGTAATAATACACGGCCCAGCCTGAAATACACTTCTATCAATTTGCAACTATTGTCGCACTTTTATGTCGCTCTTTTGTGTAGCCTTGTAAACGGGCAGTGGATAATTTCCCTGCCATATTCGACATGAGACATGTTTTTACGCATATAATATATGTATATATATATATATTCGTTTCATTTGGTTTAGTGCAGTCTATGGATGTTAAACTCTACTTACCTGCTACTTCCCCCATAGACGTAATGTATAGTCTTGGGTGTCCCTGTACACAAACCATTTGCTTGATCGCAATGAAAAATTTAGTGTAACATCCCTATATCATACACATTTTCAATACCAAGTTTGGAATTTCTACTATGATTTGTTTTTTTTTTTTTTTTTTTTTTTTTTTTTAGATATGCTGATAACAGACATACATGGTTTTTGGAATTCTCAAATAAATTCAAAATAACATAATATTCTTCTCTTATTTTAATTCGTTTTAATCATAAGTTTCCGATTTTATTTTAAAATTTTTACTTTCTTCTATATGTATATATAGAGAAAGTATTGAATTAGTGAAAATTTTCGAACTCCAGTTTTCGATGGATTTATACGTTCGCTTTCATCCCGGGGGGGGGAGGAGAAGTAAATTTTCAGTATGGTTGTCTTTCGAAAGATTTCGTCAATATCATTAAAATGAATGGATGAATTATAGATCTGTGATAATTTAAAACAAAGTTATAGATTTTTTTTTTTTATCTTTTAAGAATAGAAAAACTTAGAAAAAAATCTTATTTCTTTTGGTATTGGCAAAAAATTTAGTTCCTTTTGGCATTTTGGTGATATAATTCTGTAAGATAAAAATCGTCTGCATTTATAATGGAAAATAATTTAATAATTTAATAAATATTTTGTATTCAATGAATTTTGTGTAACATTATATAGAAGAAAGTCACGTAGTGGCCACATCATACTAATTAATTAAAATTTGCAGTTTTTTTTTTTTTTTTTTTTGATTAATCAGATATATTTGTGTTTTTTCTTTTACGTTGAAATTTGAGATATATTTCTTTCGTAATTTAAAAAGCTCATTTATAAAATTCTGGTTTATTATCTCCTGGCTTAAAAATTCCTTTATCTAACTAAATTGAGAAGCAACTTGTAATTCCAGTACATTCTTAAAAATACTTTTTTTTTTTTTTTTTTTTTAAATCAAATATTAACAGATTAAGTTTGCGTTTACCTTTCTATATTTGATGTAAAACAACCCTATGGCAAATTTTCAGTATGGTTGTCTTTCGAAAGATTTCGTCAATATCTTTAAAATGAATGGATGAATTATAGATCTGTGATAATTTAAAACAAAGTTATAGATTTTTTTTTATCTTTTAAGAATAGAAAAACTTAGAAAAAAAATCTTATTTCTTTTGGTATTGGCAAAAAATTTAGTTCCTTTTGGCATTTTGGTGATATAATTCTGTAAGATAAAAATCGTCTGCATTTATAATGAAAAATAATTTAATAATTTAATAAATAATTTGTATTCAATGAATTTTGTGTAAAATTATATAGAAGAAAGTCACGTAGTGGCCACATCATACTAATTAATTAAAATTTGCAGTTTTTATTATTATTATTATTATTATTATTATTAATCAGATATATTTGTGTTTTTTCTTTTACGTTGAAATTTGAGATATATTTCTTTCGTAATTAAAAAGCTCATTTATAAAATTCTGGTTTATTATCTCCTGGCTTAAAAATTCCTTTATCTAACTAAATTGAGAAGCAACTTGTAGTTCCAGTACATTCTTAAAAATACTTTTTTTTTTTTTTAATTAAATCAAATATCAACAGATTAAGTTTGCGTTTACCTTTCTATATTTGATGTAAAACAACCTTATGGCAAATTTTAACTATTACCAATAAGTTCATTTTAAAATTAAAAAAATAACAAAAAAAAGTGTGTCACGTACACAAACGAATTGCATGCATTATCATTAAGACGTGATAAAATTTCTCGAAAGGAAATTTTATAATTATGAAATATACACTATCTACCAGTAAGTATTTGGACACTTTCGAATTCAGACCTCCTGTCAATTATCGAGAAAAATTCTTGAGGGATTATCTCAAGACAAAACGTTTGCTGAAATACATGAAATATAATATATTATTTATACTCCCAAAGTTTCAAAATAATTCGTTGAGAATTTTTCAAAATATCTGACAAAAAATCTAAATTCGAAAATGTGCAAGTACTTGTTAGTAGATAGTGTATAGACGACACTTAATATATTCCTTCAGTAAACTGCATTACAGGATTTTTTTTCTCATTTTTAGTTAATTACTACAACCAACTATTTTGTGTTTCACGCGTGAAATATTAATTTCATAGAATTAAAATTTTTAGTTCGAAAAGATAAAATGGTTTAAAATAATTTGAAAATAAACAAAATTGCTTTATTTTTTCCTCAATAATTTTTTATCGTTGGTACCTCTAAGTAGAGATCGCCAACTGCCAATCTGTGGAAAATAGCTTGGGACAAAATTTTGATGGTCTGCAAAAAAAAAATCTGTGCATTATTTGTATGTTTTAATTTTTTGCATGCTGTTACACTAGTTATTTCTGTCAATTTTTATCGAGAAAGAATTTAAATGGAATATTTTTTAATCTTGTATGAGCAAAATTTGAATTGTAATAATTGTGTATTATTAACAACTAAAAATTCGGACCTTCACATCTACTTAAAAAATCTTATTTTCCATAATATTTTAATAATGAGGAATATATATATATATATACATACACACTGTTTTATATTAAAAAGGTTATTATCATATTAAATGGGTTATTAATATTTTTCGTGTGGTGAGAATAAAGTGAGGTGTATATACAGTAAAGTACCATTTATACGTCTTTCAAAGGACTAACCTAACAGGACGTATAAATGAAAACTGATATAATCTAAATTAAAAGAAAAACTAGTATGTTGTGGCCACCACATGACTTTCTTCTATCTTTCCTATACAAATTCACTCAGTAACAATAATTTAAAAAAAAAAAAAAGAAGTGGGACTTTGACATAATGTTGGGTAAAATGTGAAAATTATTCTAAGTTTGTCAGAACACGGAAACCGTAGGACTTTGACAAAATTAGGGGAAAAAAGCAAAAATTTGTTTAAGTTTGTCAGAACACGGAAACCGTGAGAGCTTGATAGAATTAAGGGGAGAGGGGAAAAAAAAGTGGGACTTCAACAAATTTTCACATTTTACCCAAAATTTTGTCTAAGTCCCACTTTTTTTTTTTTTTTCCCTCTCCCCTTAATTCTATCAAACTCCCACGGTTTCCGTGTTCTGACAAACTTAAACAAATTTTTGCATTTCCCCCCCAATTTTATCAAAGTCCCACGGTTTCCGTGTTTTGACAAACTTAGAATAATTTTCACATTTTACCCAAAATTTTGTCAAAGTTTGTCAAACCACGGAAACCGTGGGAGTTTGATAAAATTAAGGGGAGAGAAAAAACAAAAACAAAAGATTTTTTTTCTAAGTTTTTTTTCGTAAAAAGTAAAAAAAATCGATAACTTTGTTTTAAATTATCACAGATTTATAGTTCAACCATTCGTTTTAAAGGTACTGACGAGACCTTTCGAAAGATACCCATCTTGAAAATTTTTGCCCTATATCACCCTGTTAAAAATTTAGAAAAAGCGGGATGGCAACGCAACCTGTAAGACGATTTTTACCAAAAGTTGATAGGCACTAATTTATGTTAAGGTGCAACTACATACCAATTTGTATGAAATTCTGTGCAGTGGTTCCAGAGATACAGTTGCCACAAAATTTTGTCACACACACACACACAGACAGACAGACAGACACATTTTTTAAAAATGGTAAAATCGTGTTCTACATCTCTCAAAACGTGTAAATCCATCAAAAACCCGAAATCGAAAATTTTTACGAATCCAATACTTTCTTCTATTGAAGATAGAAGAAAGTAAAAAAAAAACTAGTATGTTGTGGCCACCACATGACTTTCTTCTATCTTTTCATAGACAAATTCACTCAGCAATAATAATAATAATAAAAAAAAAAGTGGGACTTTGACAAAATTTTGGGTAAAATATGAAAATTATTCTAAGTTTGTCAAAACACGGAAACCGTGGGACTTTGACAAAATTAGGGGAAAAAAGCAAAAATTAGTTTAAGTTTGTCAGAACACGGAAACCGTGGGAGTTTGATAGAATTAAGGGGAGAGGAAAAAAAAAAAAAAAAAAGTGGGACTTGAACAAATTTTCACATTTTACCCAAAATTTTGTCAAAGTCCCACTTTTTTTTTCCCTCTCCCCTTAATTCTATCAAACTCCCACGGTTTCCGTGTTTTGACAAATTTAGAATCATTTTCACATTTTACCCAAAATTTTGTCAAAACACGGAAACCGTGGAACTTTGACAAAATTAGGGGGGAAATGCAAAAATATGTTAAAGTTTGTCACGACACGGAAACCGTAGGACTTTGACAAAATTAGGGGAAAAAAGCAAAAATTAGTTTAAGTTTGTCAGAACACGGAAACCGTGGGAGTTTGATAAAATTAAGGGGAGGAAAAAAAAAAAGATTTTTTTTCTAAGTTTTTTTTTCGTAAAAAGTAAAAAAATCGATAACTTTGTTTTAAATTATCACAGATTTATAGTTCAACCATTCGTTTTAAAGGTACTGACGAGACCTTTCGAAAGATACCCATCTTGAAAATTTTTGCCTTTATCACCCTGTTGAAAATTTAGAAAAAGCGGGATGGCAACGCAACCTGTAAGACGATTTTTACCAAAAGTTGATAGGCACTAATTTATGTCAAGGTGCAACTACATACCAATTTGTATGAAATTCTGTGCAGTAGTTCCAGAGATACAGTTGCCACAAAATTTTGTCACACACACACACACACACAGACAGACAGACAGACAGACAGACAGACATTTTCTAAAAATAGTAAAATCGTGTTCTACACCTCTCAAAACGTGTAAATCCATCAAAAACCCGAAATCGAAAATTTTTACGAATCCAATACTTTCTTCTATTGAAGATAGAAGAAAGTAAAAAATGAATACTACAAATTTAAAGGCATTCAAGAAATATTCATGAAAAAATACTAATAAATAAAGTTTTTTTTTTTTTTTTTAAAGATTGTAACTGGCGTATAACTTTATACACTAGATTTTATATTTAAAGATAATAATTATGTTTAAAAAAATAATTAATTATAGAAAAATATATAACTTAAGATGTAAAAAATATCATGCTATGAATACATAATTTGAGTACTCATTGATTTTATATTTAATGATAATAAATAAATTTAAAAAAAAATTAATTATAAAATGTGAGAAAAGTCATTCTATTAATATATGATTTAACTACTCATATAATCTTTTTTTTTTTTTTTTTTTTTTTTTTTCATATTTTGCATACTATACAATGAACACATCTTGAGTACCAATTATATATATTGAGTATCTTTAATAATAAGTATTATACGATTTATGTCTATACAAACATTTATTTAACTTTACAAAAAAACGTCATTACTTTCCTGAGGTACTAATTCTCTGTAAGTATATTAATAACTGGTCGATGCATTGAATTGAGCTCAAAATTGTTTTTCAAAAAAAAAAAAAAAAAAAAAAGAAGTTTGGAGTTTTTAGTGCGATACATTGCGTCTTTAAAGAACTTCTTCACATTCTACATCATTATTGCTTAAATTAGGTGTTCAATTAATTCATCGATTGTTAATAATTTCGACTTTTTAACATTGGTATCAAAATTCACGAACTCATTAAAGTTGATATTGGAAAAGGAAAATAATTACATATGTCTACATCTAAAATTTTCATTTGGTAATTTTGACTAATCTTTATTTATTTATTTATTTCTTTTACTTTATTATTTCTTTTATTTTATTTTTTATTTATTTATTTATTTTATTTTTATTTTTTATTTTTATTTTTTATTTTTATTTTTTTGGGGGGGAGGTATATTTTACATACTATATAACGAACACATCTTGATTATCAATTGTATATAGGGAGTATCTTTAATAATAAGTATTATACTATTGATATCTATACAAATTACTATTTAATTTTACAAAAAAGTCATAATTACTTTCCTGACGAACTAATTCTCTGTAAGTATATTAATAACTGGTTGGTGCATTGAATTGAAAGTTTTTCACAAAAAAAATATGTTCGGAGTTTTTCAGGGCGGTCCATTGTGTCTCTAAAGAACTTCTTCACATATTATAGATAACTGCCTCACATTCTACTTGATTATTGTTTAAATTAGGTTTACAATTAATTCATCGATTGTTAATAATTTTGGAGTTTTAACATTGGTACCAAAATTCACGAACTCATGAATGTTGATATTTGGAAACGGAAAAAAATTGCACGTCTACATCTAAAATTTTTATTTGGAAATTTTGACTAAACTTTATGTTTTTTTTTTTTTGTTGTTGTTGTTTTTTTTTTGTTTGTTTGTTTTTTTTTTTTTTTTTTTTGGGGGGGGGGGGACTTTAAAGTGTGTTTAAAATGTTTTAAATATATTTAATACAAATGACACGTGTTCAATTTAACAGTGTGTTTAAAGTGTTTTAAATATATTTAATAATAACTATTATACGAGTTATGTCTATACAAGCATTTATTTAATTTTACAAGAAAACGCCATTACATTCCTGACGTACTAATTCTCTGTAAGTATATTAATAACTGGTCGATGCATTGAATTGGGTTCATTAATGTTTTTCAAAAAAAAAAGAAGTTTGGAGATTTTTAGTGCAATACATTGCTTCTTTACAGAACTTCTTCACATTCTACATCATTATTACATAAATTAGGTGTTCAATTAGTTCATCGATTGTTAATAATTTCGAAGTTTTAACATTGGTATCAAAATTCACGAACTCATGAAAGTTGATATTGGAAAAGGAAAATAATTACATATGTCTACATCTAAAATTTTCATTTGGTAATTTTGACTAATCTTTATTTATTTATTTATTTATTTTATTTTATTCTTTATTTTATTTTATTTTTTATTTATTTATTTATTTATTTATTTTTATTACTTATTTATTTATTTTTTATCTTTATTTTTATTTTTTATTTTTATTTTTTATTTTTTTGGGTTTTTTTTGGCGGGGGGGCCTATATTTTATATACTACATAAGAAACACATCTTGATTATCAATTGTATATAGGGAGTATCTTTAATAATAAGTATTATACTATTGATATCTATACAAATTACTATTTAATTTTACAAAAAAGTCATAATTACTTTCCTGACGAACTAATTCTCTGTAAGTATATTAATAACTGGTTGGTGCATTGAATTGAAAGTTTTTCACAAAAAAAATATGTTCGGAGTTTTTCAGGGCGGTCCATTGTGTCTCTAAAGAACTTCTTCACATATTATAGATAACTGCCTCACATTCTACTTGATTATTGTTTAAATTAGGTTTGCAATTAATTCATCGATTGTTAATAATTTTGGAGTTTTAACATTGGTACCAAAATTCACGAACTCATGAAAGTTGATATTTGGAAACGGGAAAAAATTGCATATGTCTACATCTAAAATTTTTATTTGGAAATTTTGACTAAACTTTATGGTTTTTTTTTTTTTTTTTTTTTTTTTTTTTTTTTAGGGGGTGGGGCATATTTTACATACTATATAACAAACACATCTTGAGTATCAATTATATATATGGAGTATCTTTAATAATAAGTATTATACGATTTATGTCTATACAAATAATTATTTCACTTTACAAAAAAGTCATTATTGTTTTCTTGACGTACTAATTCTCTGTAAGTATATTAATAACAGGTTTGTGCATTGAAATGAGTTTAATAATGTTTTTCACAAAAAAAAAAAAAAAAAACTTTGAATACAAAATATTTAAATGTATTTAAGAAAAATTCATGAGAAAATACTAATAAGTAAAGATTTTTTTTTTTTTTTAAAGGTAGTAACTGGTGTATACCTTTATGCACTACATTTTATATTTGAAGATAATAATTATGTTTAAAAAAAAATAATTATAAAAAAAAGATAAAATTTAAGATGTGAAAAATATCATGCTAGAAATACATGATTTGAGTACTCATAGATTTATATTTAAAGTTAATAAATAAATTTGAAAAAAAAAAATTAATTATAAAAAGTAAGAAAAGTCATACTATTAATATATGATTTAAGTACTCATATCTTAAGTATTGCACCCCATATCTTCTTTTTTTTTTTTTTTTTTTTTTTTTTTTTTCATATTTTACATATTATACATTAAACACATCTTGAGTATCAATTATATATATTAAGTATCTTTAATAATAACTACTATACGATTTATGTCTATACAAATAATTATTTAATTTAAAAAAAAAAGTTATTACTTTCCTAACGTACTAATTCTCTGTAGGTATATTAATAACTGGTTGGTGCATTGAATTGAAAGTTTTTCACAAAAAAATTATGTTCGGAGTTTTTCAGTGTGGTCCATTGTGTCTTTAAAGAACTTCTTCACATACTATAGATAACTGCCTCACATTCTACTTGATTATTGTTTAAATTAGGTTTACAATTAATTCATCGATTGTTAATAATTTTGGAGTTTTAACATTGGTACCAAAATTCACGAACTCATGAATGTTGATATTTGGAAACGGAAAAAAATTGCACGTCTACATCTAAAATTTTTATTTGGAAATTTTGACTAAACTTTATGTTTTTTTTTTTGTTGTTTTTTTTTTTTTTTTTTTTTTTTTTTTTTTTTTTTTTTGTTTTTTTTTTGGGGGGGGGGGGACTTTAAAGTGTGTTTAAAATGTTTTAAATATATTTAATACAAATGACACGTGTTCAATTTAACAGTGTGTTTAAAGTGTTTTAAATATATTTAATAATAACTATTATACGAGTTATGTCTATACAAGCATTTATTTAATTTTACAAGAAAACGCCATTACTTTCCTGACGTACTAATTCTCTGTAAGTATATTAATAACTGGTCGATGCATTGAATTGGGTTCATTAATGTTTTTCAAAAAAAAAAGAAGTTTGGAGATTGTTAGTGCAATACATTGCTTCTTTACAGAACTTCTTCACATTCTACATCATTATTACATAAATTAGGTGTTCAATTAGTTCATCGATTGTTAATAATTTCGAAGTTTTAACATTGGTATCAAAATTCACGAACTCATGAAAGTTGATATTGGAAAAGGAAAATAATTACATATGTCTACATCTAAAATTTTCATTTGGTAATTTTGACTAAACTTTATTTATTTATTTATTTATTTTATTTTATTCTTTATTTTATTTTATTTTTTATTTATTTATTTATTTATTTATTTTTATTACTTATTTATTTATTTTTTATCTTTATTTTTATTTTTTATTTTTATTTTTTATTTTTTTGGTTTTTTTTGGCGGGGGGGGGGGTATATTTTATATACTACATAACAAACACATCTTGATTATCAATTGTATATAGGGAGTATCTTTAATAATAAGTATTATACTATTGATATCTATACAAATAACTATTTAATTTTACAAAAAAAGTCATAATTACTTTCCTGACGAACTAATTCTCTGTAAGTATATTAATAACTGGTTGGTGCATTGAATTGAAAGTTTTTCACAAAAAAAAAATATGTTCGGAGTTTTTCAGTGCGGTCCATTGTGTCTTTAAAGAACTTCTTCACATACTATAGATAACTGCCTCACATTCTACTTGATTATTGTTTAAATTAGGTTTGCAATTAATTCATCGATTGTTAATAATTTTGGAGTTTTAACATTGGTACCAAAATTCACGAACTCATGAATGTTGATATTTGGAAACGGAAAAAAATTGCATATGTCTACATCTAAAATTTTTATTTGGAAATTTTGACTAAACTTTATGTTTTTTTTTTTTTTTTTTTTTTTTTTTTAGGGGGGGGGCATATTTTACATACTATATAAAAAACACATCTTGAGTATCAATTATGTATATGGAGTATCTTTAATAATAAGTATTATGCAATTTATGTCTATACAAATAATTATTTCATTTTACAAAAAAAAGTCATTATTACTTTCTTCACGTACACAAACTTTGACTACTACAAATTACTATATTTAAGAATACTACATTTATGAAAAATTCATGAGAAAATACTAATAAACAATTTTTTTTTTCAAAAGATAGTAACTGGTGTATACCTTTATACACTAGATTTTATACTTGAAGATAATAATTATGTTTAGAAAAATAATTAATTGTAGAAAAAGATATAACTTAAGATGTAAAAAATATCATGCTATGAATACATAATTTGAGTATTCATAGATTTTATATTTAATGATAATAAATAAATTTTAGAAAAATTTATTATAAAATGCGAGAAAAGTCATCATTATATTAATACATGATTTAACTACTCATATAATCTTTTTTTTTTTTTTTTTTTTTTTTGTATATTTTGCATACTATACATTAAACACATCTTGAGTACCAATTCTATATATTGAGAATCTTTAAT